>OY482671.1:123789570-124389570 GCA_960531455.1 Urophora cardui
GCCCACTTCCTATTACAGGCATTAGAAGAGAAAAACGGCACACTTTAAAATCAGTTGGAAACAGGGCCGTACCCAGGAATTTTTTTCGTAGGGGGTTTTCATCGTAGATCTTTTTTTTTTTTTTTTTGAGAAAAATATATAACCTATTTCGTGCACTAAATAAAAATAATAAAAAAATTTGGTTTCTAAAGTGCTATTTAGGAGAAAAATTTTTTTACAAAACTTGATTCTCAAATTAGGGTTTTTATAAGAAGTTTTCAAATCAGGAAACTTTTATTCATTTAAGAATTAAACTGTTCTATTGCAAACACGATGAATACTTTATTATTGGATATCCAAGTGAAAAAAAAAATATTTTATGGACGAAAAACTCGGTTAGATTACCCAACCATGTGGAAACGAAAACAGCTGTAAAAGTCCGCCCCAAAGATTTTTAGCTTATGTTGAGACTGTAACTTGTTTTTTTTTGCAACTTTGTTATTTGCCATCCGATTTTTAAAATTGATAGATATGTTATTATTTTAGTCTTTTGAGCAGGGTTTGAAATTATTTTCAACTTTTTTTTTTCATTTCCATTGAATTTCATTTTCATTTGAAAATTAAAAAATAAACATCGTTCTACTGTACAGCAACTGGGCAGGCTTAAGTTTAAAAAAATTATAGTCGACTGTTGCTGTATTGTGGAAATTTTTACAGCACTGTTGTTGTTGTGTTTTTTTACTTTATGGGAACACAATTGAAATTGTAATGTACAAAAAAATTTTTAAAAAGCCGCACTGAAAACTAAAATTCTGTTTATCTGTGCTTTGCTGTCGACTGATCTGTTTGAAATTACACAGTAAAGCAACAGCACTAATAATAAACAAACAAATATATTCGACTGTTCTGTGCTTCGACTTCAGATATTTTCAAAGGGAATCGAAATTCAAGAGTTCTCAAAAAATTATGGTAACTTTCCCATAACAGCAACAGCTTATTTTTTTGAGACTGTTGGTTAGATGCGTTTTTTTTCGGCAAAGTTTCTCAGATCTTCCCTCCGGCTACTCCAAAAACAGCGATTTTTTTTTTAAATTCCAGGATAGGTTTAGATTCATATATGAAACAAGTAAGGAAGCCTAAGTTCGAGTGGAATCGAACATTAGATACTCAGCTGTATGCTTTCATTGTTTGTTTGCGTTTGATGGAAACACGGTGTAGGTACTTTATATAAATCGAGTGCTGCATAAAGTGGGCGTAGCCACGCCCATTTTCTAAATTTTTATCAGTCATCCAACTAAGCATATGAATATCATTCTTTGTGCAAAATTTAATTCCTTTATGACTTCCAGTTACAAATATGTCACGTTACAAATTCCCAAAGGGTGTTCCAGAAATATCTTCGTTAAAAAGTAGGCGTGGTCATAAACCGATTTCAATAAATTTTTGCGTGTCTATTAACACAAGTTATAAAAGTGTATAAACCAAGTTTCGTCATAATATCTCAATTATTTGTCGAGTTATGGGCTCCGAAATCTCGTTGATTCCTTTGTCTGAAAAGAGGCGGTGCCACGCCCATTTTCCGAAATTTTTCTATTTTTTGTTTCCGATCTATTGTAGAACTCATGCCACAACATTTCAATGAATTATCTTTATATTTGACAAAGATATCGCTTAAAATGTTTTTATTAGGTCATTTTATAATACCCATATATAAAAGTGGGCGTGGTCGTCAACCGATTTCGCTAAAATTTTGAACATGTATTACTACAAGTAGTGAAAGTGTATACACCAAGTTTCGTCATAATATATCGATTATTTGTCGAGTTATGGGCTCAGAAATCTCGTATATTCCTGCTTCTAAAAGGAGGCGGTGCCACGCCCATTTTCCAAAATTTTTGTATTTTTTGTTATATGTCCATAGTTGGACACCTTCCATAAAACTTCAATGATATATCTTTATATTTGACAGAGATATCGCTTAAAATGTTTTTATTAGGTCACTTTATAAGACCCATATATAAAAGTGGACGTGGTCGTCAACCGATTTTGGCAATTTTTCGTCAAAACATTTGCCTAAGTATATCACGCCTACCAAAATTCATCGATATATCTTCAACGGTTTCTGAGTTATGACTTATAAAACTTTCAATGTTTGCCCCTTAATAAGTGGGCGTGGCACCGCCCATTTTCCAAAATTTCACCATATTTCTTCATAAGGGCCTGAGCTCAATACGTGTGTGAAATTTTATCACTCTAGCTCTATTAGTGACTGAGATACAAAATTTCCGATTTTTACTATATAGGGGAGGTGGGCGTGGTCATGGTCCGATTTCGCCCATTTTCAATACCATCCGTTCCTGTCTTGATACCAACTTACATTTAAAATTTCATCAAAATATCTAAATTTTTGCGCGAGTTATCGTGCTCACAGACGGACAGACGGACATGGCTCAATCGATTTCTCTTTTCACGCTGATCATTTTGATATATATAAGTCTATATCTATCTCGATTATTTCATTCTGTTACAATCCACCGTTAGGAAATCAAAACTATAATACTCTGTGTACTAGTACAGCTGAGTATAAAAAGACCACATATGTAAATAATAAATTTTCGAATTTTGTACTTGCAACAATAAAAAATGTTGTTCAATATGAAAGTGATTTTGGAATGTTTCATTTAAACCAAAGTAGCTTGGATAAAAAAAGCTCGATTTCAATCAAATAAACTTTTCTGAAAACTGCATTAATTTGCGCAGATTCCTGTGTATTTTAATTAAAAAGAAATTTAAGGTATCTCGAAAATGCCAGGGTCCAAACTTGAAAATCCGTGACTAAAAAAAATAAAATTCCACTTTAGGCGGTCTTGGTATCTTCCCTATGGCTCGCACTAAAAAACTGAGTACACATTCGATTAAGCCGTAAATTTTACATGAGAATATGTAGCTTTTGTTTTTTTATTTTTAATTCTGTGGTTTTTTTTCATATATGAATCTAAACCTATCATGGAATTTAAAAAAAAATCGTTGTTTTTGGAGTAGCCCACTCAGTTTTTTGTCTAAAGAAAAATAAAAATCAGTTTTGTTATCCTACAACATACTATTTTCATATTCTGTGGCCGGAGGGGTATGTTAGGTCAAAAAAACGCATCTACTGTTGGTGTTATGCTGGCAAACAGTGCTTGGGAAGCTTTATATCTTCCTCTAATATCTTTTGATCTGTGAAGTGGTTTTCATATAGTTGGGTCACCTAGCCGAGTTTTTCGAGCATAAAACATCCTTTTTGTTTCACTTGGAAAAAAATCGCCAAAAAAAGTATTCATCGAATCTTTTTAATATTACGCTTAAAATGTTTGCAATTAAACAGAATAATTTTAAAAAGCATAAAACTTTCCTGATTTTTACAGCTTCTTATAAAAACCCCAATAAAAACAAAATTTTTTCAATGATCGCAAAAAAAAATAAAATTTTGACTTTGAAAAGTTAGTACCAGGGTGCGAAGAACGCTCAAAATAAACTCACTCAAACGAATTATCACTCTATAATTCTGAGCTATGCCATGCTCTCATGAACGCAAATACACAGTGACAACGAACGCAAATGAACGCACGTCAGCAGCGATCGATGGGTCTCTGCAGTGGCGATAAGCTCTTACATAAATTCATTTTAAAATGAGAGATCGTTTGAAAATTCATTTTTTGAAAATTCATTCTATGAGTTTATTTTATAATTTTTTGCGCTAGCGATCATTTTTTGAGTTTATCATTTTTTGATCGCTCTTTGAGTTATCATTTTATGCGTTCACAAGGGTTTGTTGTGAGGTTTAAGCAGCTAATGGCATTGTGAAGGCGCAATTTTTGGATGATGGCGTGCGTTTATTAGACCATAAATATGATGTATGTATGTATGTACATACATATTCATGCATGTGTGTACGTATATATGGATGTATGTACATAATTATATTATTTTAAAAAGCCTTAGCTCTCATAGCGATAGTTATGTATATGTACATATGTATGTAGGTATATCGAGTTTAAATTTTATTAAGTATGTATTTATTTAAACTAATTAAATTATTCAATTTATTTAAATTAATAGATAGGTATTTATAAAAATTTATATTTACATACTGATGTACCTACGTATATATTGATGTACATTTGTAGTCTATATGTATGAGTTAAGGGTTGTTAAATATTTTATTTAACATAGGTACCTACATACATATGTATGTATGTATTTAGTTCTTACTTGAAAACTAGAATACAACAATTGAGCGTTCAAAAAATAAGTTCGCATTTTATTTATTTGTACACATGTATGTATGCACATACATATGCGTGTATATAAAATGAATGTATGTATGTCTATTCAATGATGGAATGTAGGTATTGATATTTTCCAGGTTTTTTATACATTATTGCTCTTTTTTGTACCTACACAGTAAAAAAGGATAGTTTATTTCTAATATCATTTGGTACTTAATTTAATCATTCCTGGAATTAAATAATATTATATTATATATTATATTACCGTCACAGTATTTTTGGTTTAAAATCAAAACCAAAAAAAATATTAGAAAAAAAAACTAGAAAAAGGTATAACAAATTAATACAAACTGTTTCTGAAAGTGAAATAGGAAGAATAAATTAAACTCATTAAAATAAATGGCCCAAAAAGCCTTCTTCATGTCTGATGTAGAAACTAATACAGGAGATTGGTTAAATATCTTATCGTGAAAACTGCGGGATGTGGGACATACGCATATGAACATACACACATACGCATGTTTTAAAGTACAATCTAAATATGTAGGTACCTATGTATGTTAAATAAAATATTTATATAGACTACATATCGATGGCTATTTCAAAAATTGTTTGAAAAGCGTCTTATTTCAGAATTTTTTTCAATAACGTCCTATTTCAGAAAATTATTCAAAACGCCCTATTGCAGAGAAATACATACATATATACATATGTATGTGTCGAATGAACACAAATACATATGTATGTAAACACATGTATATATAAAATTTTTATTAGATTGAATAAATACATAATAAAATTGTTAAAATGCAACTTCAATATACATATGTACATATATATCGCTATAAGACCTAAGGCTTTTTAAAATATTATAAATATATACATACATATGTACATACATATGTATATACGTACACAAATGCATTCATATGTATGTACATACATGCATATATCATATTTATGATCTAATAAACGCACGCCATCATCCAAAAACTGCGCCTTCACAATGCCATTAGCTGCTTAAACCTCACAACAAACCCTTGTGAACGCATAAAATGATAACTCAAAGAGCGATCAAAAAATGATAACTCAAAAAATGATGGCTAGCGCAAAAAATTATAAATTCAAACTCAAAGAGTGAATTTACCAGAGAAATTGTACGATAATTCATTTTTGAGTGAATTTATGCATTGAGTTTAACGCCACCGCTATGAGCGATCCATTGCTGTTGTGCTTTAGTTCATTGGTGGGCAAATGAAATGTAAGCATGTATTGGTAACCGCGAGCGTAAAGTGGCTACCATGGGACAAAGAACATTTGCAGTCAGTTGATTAACAAACAACAGCGAAGCAACATCGTGCACCGCTTGATTGTTTTATGATACTATTTATGTGCGTACCTACATATGTATATGTGTTTGTTCACTGCTTGTTAAATGCTTTCATTCATTAAATAGCGCATAATTTACTATTGCATAAAAAATAAAAGCAAAGCGACGATACGTGTCACCCCTTTGCTTGCTGAAACACAACTGACATGAAAATTCTGTTCTAACACCACTGTGACTCAATTGATTTTTCGCTCTCAACAGCAACTGAAATAAGAGCGTAAGAATACGTGTGCTGAGAGTAACGCTCATATGAGTCAAAATGCCCACCATTGCTTTAGTTCGCTCGCTATTTGAGTGTTTATACATTTTTCTTTGAATATTTGTTTGTGATATGAGTAGAATGTATTTTTGAGCGTTCATGAGTGAGCTTTTCCGTACCCTGGTTAGTACTGAAAACAGGTGCAATCGGACTATAATAACGCACACAAAATGTTATAATTCAAACACTAATATAACCCTAGTAATGAATTTTCAGCCATGTAATGACTTTATGCAGTTATAAAGAAATATGCTTAAATTTTAGAAATGTAACATAATTTAATTTACAAGTGGTATGTCGTTAGAAGCGTACTTTAATTATCTTTCGAACGGAGTAGATACGGTTTGCGGGTATTTGTAACTTCAGCGAAAAGAATTTTTTTATTGAAGTTGTAACCAAAAAAACCCAAAATTACGTCATCTCAAAACCCTAACCATAAAAAAATGGTTTTGACCTCAGCAGGTTCATGCCAGCCCTCCCCTATACCTGAAATTCATGGTATTTTCTCAAATTAATTATTTATAAACTAGTGTTTTCAACATATAGCTTTGAATATGATAGAAGTAAAATATATCTACCAGAATTTCGTGGGGGGTTCAAACACCCAAAACCCCCCCCCTAAATACGGCCTTGGTTGGAAGTATCTAGAAACCGAAAATTCCTCGGGCTGCCGACTCAGCAAAAGTCAGATAAGTTTAAAATAAAGTGAAAGAAAAAATGTCATTATCCCTTTTTTCTGCGTATTAGTCTCCCACGCCTTTTCCCTCTACTACTCCCTTCTTCTTTCCCTTCCCTTTGCTTTCATTTGCTATTCCGTTTTCTTTTTCTTTTCCCGTCACATTTCCGCTTTCCTTTCCATTTCTTTACCGCTCTTCCTTACCACTCCTTTTCTGTCTTTCTCCATTTCATTCCCCCTCTTATCCGGAATCGCGGCTCTATGCAGCAGCAGCCCTGATCAACATCTTTCATTTTATATCAGTATTGCTTAGCAGTATCCCGGGGTCATCCGGGTCCCCGGTCTCACATCTGGGGACTCGACCTAAGTAAAATGAGTTCATACCTATGTGAAATCCCAGCTCAACACCCTTCATATGATACCAATATTTCTGGGAAATATTCCATGGTCATCCGTCCACGTTTTGCCCATATCTGGGGACTTGAGCTACGAATTATAATTGGTACTGCTCGATATAAAAGCCCGTGTTGATATCAATAACAGTGAGAAATATCCCGGTGTCATCAGGGTCCACGTCTTGACCCAAATCTAGGGACCCGACTTAGGAATCACAGTGAGTTCATCTCTATGTAAAATCCCTGCTCTACACCCTTCATTTGATACCAATATCTGAAAAATATTCCGGCCTCATTCGGGTCCACGTTTTGACCCACATCTGGGGACCTGACCTCTCTTAGACATTCACTCCCTTTCCGCCTTCTTTTTTTTTCCTTTCCCTTTCGTTTCGCTTACCCCTCCTTTCATCCCCAATCCCATTCGTTCCCCCTTTCGCTCTCTGAATCTCTGTCTCTCTCCCATTCACTCTCCCATTCCATTTTCGTATCTTTCCCCTCCCTTTCCCCATCAATTCCATTCGACTTTTCTTTTCTCTTTATTGAAGTCATGATTCCCACTTTTCGCTTTCATCTGGGTCGACGTTTTGGGGACCCGGCCTATATATCACAAATAAAAGGGTTCTATGTTCAAGTCCACACCAATACCTTTCATTTGATACCAATATCGCTCAGAAACATAAGAGGGTCATTCGGGTCAACGTTTTTACCCATATTTGGGGACACGGCCTAGGCATCACAATTAAAAGGGTTCTATGTCGATGTCTTCATCAAGACCTTTCATTTGATACCAATAACGCTCAGAAACATTCGAGGGTCATCGGGGTCCACATTTTGATCCATATCTGGAGACCCGACCTATGACTTACAATGAGTACTATTCTATGTAAATCCCCTGCTCAGTACCTTTCATTTGATGCCAATATCGCCGGTTTCCACGTTTTGGCCTTTTGACCTATATCTCGGGAACCGACTTCCGGATTTGAAAAAAATATGCATATGAACCATCTAGGCCAAGGTACTCAGCTGGTGTGTAAATTTGGTCAAAATCCCTCCACGCGTTTGAGCGAAAGCCGGCGACAAAGAAATGGGCTTGATTTATATATATATACTAGCTGGACCCGTGCGCATCTTGCGCAAAAAGTAATAAAACATACGTGGCGCCGATTGGCAAGCAAATCAGTGGCCCAAGCTTAATCGATTTATCTGCTACAGTTCCTGAGTTTTTACTTCAAATCTTTGAAAATTTGCCCCTCTTGGCTAATTTTTCAAAATTTCGTCATATTTCTTCATAACAGCATAACGTCATTGCATATATGAAATTTCATCACTCGCGCTTTTTGCGAAAGTTAGAGTGGTCCGGCCGAACGAACGGACATGGTTCAATCAATTGATTTTAATCCTGATCGTTTTCATATATACGTATATGTGTGTAAGTCCATATATGTATATCTCAATTATTTTATGGTCTTACGTACAACCGTTATGTGATCAAAAGTATACATACATATACATATATTGTACTACGTACAGCTGTGTATAAAAAATCCCCATTCAGCGTAGGTATGAATACACACGTGTAATGTTTACATACAAACATACAGCTGAAGCTTATAAAAGTGTTTTAAAATATACACGACTTCTCAACTGGAGTGACATCTACATTTGTATCTAACTCTGCACTCTTGTTAGAATAAAATAATTCTGAAGGCATAGTTTTAGGCGCAAATCTTTTACTTTAAATTTAAACATTTTATTTTTGCAAAAAAACTATTAAAAAAGTACCACGCCCAATAAAACACCATTTCGCATGCATAGCTAATTAATACCTTTAAAACGATGCCTTACTTATTAATTTTGGTAAATTATGTGAGCAAAAAAAGGGATATTTATAAAACACCAATTAGAAATAATATATATGATATAGAATAGATGATAGCGAGCAGAGGGAAATTTTTATCGACCAGTTAGCGAGTATGGCTACTACTCATTATGGGTTCAAACATTTTTGTTCGATCCGACCTCGCTTGTGTGATGGCGAATCGAAAACGCCAAATATGTATGTATGCACATTTGTAAAAGTGCCTACATCGCGCTGTAGAGATTTATCAATTTTGTCTTACAATAATATAATTTTTTTAGTACAACGAAACACACCCATAAATTATAGGGCGGAATGTAAATACAGAAACACCAAAAAACCGTGCGGATCGAAAGCTCAATATCAACAAAAACAAACTAGCCTCACGTATGAACGTGATCGCTCACTAGAGCGTAACACACATTACATATGTACATGCATACACACATATATATACTACGGAAGCATTATTATTACATTTTCATTTTAATATTCTTCTTCTTCGAACTTGTAATTGTAATTACACATTAATATTTGGTGTGTCTACCATTTAGCCTTCTTCGTCATCAGCCAGTCAACACATCACAACATCACGTCATCACATGGCTAGACGAAAAGTCATTGAGCACACCCTAATTTAGCAACATCGTTTGGGGATCAGACAACATGAAAATGATAATTAAGTAGTAGTACTATAATGTACTGTACTTTAGCTTACTTAATATGGTAAATATGTATATAGATAAGAGCAATGTATAATTTATAGTGGAAATTAAGATACTAAACATGCCTACATAGTATGTAGTACATACAGAGATATTCATACACATGTACATACAATTTGTTATTGTATATAGCAAATTATTTTAAAATTAAAATAGGGATAAATAAAAAAAGACAATAAAAATGAATTTATTTGTCATTCTTCTGTGAAAATAAATGGAGAGGAATGCCTAATACTTACTTATAAGTTAACGTATTTACATTTCTTATTAAGTAAATTAATATCATATGTATTTGCATTTATTAACGGTTCATAACTGGTTTTTTTTTTATACATATACATATGCATGTATGTATATACCCTGCAAAAAAATTTGCGATCAATCCCGAAAGAGATTTGTCCTCGATTGGTCTCTTTCGAGAACAATCGGTCCACAATTAGTCCCCGATTGTTCCCCTACGGGTATAAATGTAGACTAATTGTAGACCAATTGTTCCCGAACGGGTATAAATGTAGACTAATTGTAGACCAATTGTTCCCTAACGGGTATAAATGTAGATTAATCGCTTTCATCCCGAACGGGTATAAATGTAGATTCCTTAAATGTAGACATTTTACAAAAATATGCAATGTATTTAAAAAATTGTAGAACAACCGGTAAAACGAATTGAACACCCTTTTTTAATAACAATTTTAACAAAATGTTGCATAAAATATCCTATGAAAAAATCCTTTACATTACGCTCATATAATGCATACTCAAAACTTACAATTTTTTTTATTTATTTATTGAGATTTTTTTTTCAAAAGTCAAACATTATATAATCTTTATTTATATATGCATTAACATTTACAATTTTTTAAAGATTGTTATTAAAAATTGCCTTGGCGAACAACTTGAAAAAATCTACATTTGTACCCGTTCGTGCTGGAAGCGATTCATCTACATTTTTACCCGCTCGGGATGAAAGCGATTGATCTACATTTGCACCCGTTGGGGATGAAAGCGATTAATCTACATTTGTACCCGTTGGGGATGAAAGCGATTAATCTACATTTGTACCCGTTCGGGATGTAAGCGATTGATCTACATTTGTACCCGTTCGGGATGAAAGCGATTGATCTACATTGGTACCCGTTCGGGTATACAAGTTGAACAATTAGTCTCTTCATAGGACATCCTCGAACAAATGCGATCAATTCACTCCATATAAAGGGATGTAAAATTGTATTAGTCGCATGCTCCCTTGCGATTGATCCCGGACATATCCCGGATTAATCGCATTTTTTGCAGGGTATGTATGTACAATTGTTTGTATTACTGGACTAAGAACAAAAGACCGAGCTTCAATGCAATGTCATATAAACAGAGTTAAAGAAACAATACGATAACGATAATAATTGCATATTAACCAGACCTGAGCATCCTCAATTACATTTTTTTTCAATTACTATTACATTAATGGGTAATTGAGATTTTTCAAATACATATACATGTAATTGGTACTTGTAAATGGAATTGGAAATCTCCAATTACATGTAATTGTAATGGAATGGCATCAATTAAATTTTTCTTGGGTTTGAGAAAATTTAGTTATATCTACAGTTTGTTTTTGTTTCTATTGTTGTTTTTGTTTTTGATTTCGTTTTTTTTTTTTGACAAAAGAAAAAAAAAACAAAAAAAGAAAAAAAAAACAAAAAAAAAAGGAAGCGTGAGTAACGAGTACTTATGAACATTGATGTGTAAACAGTTTCGAAATCGGATTTTTATTCCCTTTACCTTATTCTTTTTTCCCTGGTTTTCTATGGATTACAACGCGACTGTCGCTTTTACCAATTACTTGTAATTGCAATTGAAAAATCTCAATTATAATTACATGTATTTGTAATTGCAGAATTTCAATTACCAATTATTTGTAATTGGTAATTGAAAAATGGCAATTACAATTACTTGTAATTGTAATTGAAGGTGTAATCGATTACAAAATGTAATTGAGGGTGCCCAGGTCTGCTTGTAATTGGAGATTTTCAATTACAATTACAAGTAATTGCATATAATTGAGATTTTTCATCTAACTTATCAAACTCGCGCTATATGCGCAGCTGGGATATACTTGCTGGGGTCTATTGTAGCAAAGGAGGTTCGTTGTAACAAAGCACGGCTCTGATAACCAACCGTTTCGAAATGAATTAAACACCCGTATTGCGAGTGTCGATTGTGATAGATAGATAATCGATTATTGATCGACCAAAGAGCATGTAAATATAATGCTCCTAGATCGATCAACAGTCGATTATCTATCACAGTCGACACTCGCAATAGGGGTGAAAGTCTCCGAAATATAGCGTTTCATTTGCAACGATCATCCTCTCAATTAGTTTACGTGATATGAATAGGTAAGCGTAGCATTCATACACATTATGATTTTGTGCATTTACACATATGGACACTGAAATAGGTGTAAAAGTTTTTCTTTCACAGCCTTACAGCATTCGCAATTAAAATGAAGTTTTGTTTAATTATGTATATGAATAATGTACTTTACTAAAACTAATTATGTTAAAATTATTTAATTTCATTTATTTAAAGGAAAGTTATATCAGATAAACAAAAATCTCCTGGACACTGAAACAGGTGTGCAGGACTTTTTTTTTCAAAATCTCAAAAATAATTCAGTTAAAACTTCTTTATTCAATTGATTTTTATTAGATAGTATATCTGTCATTGTTTTGTATAACTTTGGCTAATCTATTGGTTATGGATGTAGTTAATTTGTGACAGTTTTCTAATGGAGTAGTAGTAGGAGTAGTTCCCGCGCTTTCTGCCAAAATGGAGCTTTCTTTGGAAATGAAAAGGCTGCCAATCATCTCTAAATATTACTACGCAAGTTCTAAATTGGTTTTGGATCAGGAAATTCGCTTAGCCATTCCATACAGGTGACATTTGCATCGTGGAAAAATTCAAACCCCAATCACCCAAACGTGCTTTGGGTCGTTTTCTTGTTGAAAAATCCTTTTTTGTGACATGTTTCCTTGGCAATATGACAGCTTAATATTCCGCTAAATATCCTTGTACTTTATAATGGTCAATGTGTCCTTTAGCGAAAATAACAGACCAAGACTTTACCAAGTGGCACATTATGTTTCCACCCACTTGCCTAATCGTCTTTTAGATGTAGAATGGTGCAAATCCTTTGCCGTTTGGGCGACGTAATGAACTTCTGGAATCATGTCCACAAATATTACAACAAAGAATTCGATCTGTGATGCATTAAATGGACTATATAGTTTGGGGTGGAAGCATGATGGTTTAAGGATGTGCAACTTGGAAAAGTGTTGGTCTGTTATTTTCGCTAAAGGAGACATTGACCGTTATAAAGTACAGGGATATTTAGCAGAATCTTATGCTGTCATATTGCCAAGGAAACATGTCACATAAAAGGATTTTTCAACAAGAAAACGACCCAAAGCACGTTTGGGTGATTGGGATTTGAATTTTTCCACGATGCAAATGTCACCTGTATGGAATGGCTAAGCGAATTTCCTGATCCAAAACCAATTTAGACCTTGCGTAGTGATATTCAGAGATGATTGGCAGCCTTTTCATTTCCAAAGAAAGCTCCATTTTGGCAGAAAGCGCGGGAACTACTCCTACTACTACTCCATTAGAAAACTGTCACAAATTAACTACATCCATAACCAATAGATTAGCCAAAGTTATACAAAACAATGACAGATATACTATCTAATAAAAATCAATTGAATAAAGCAGTTTTAACTGAATTATTTTTGAGATTTTGAAAAAAAAAAGTCCTGCACACCTATTTCAGTGTCCAGGAGATTTTTGTTTATCTGATATAACTTTCCCTTAAATAAATGAAATTAAATAATTTTAACATAATTCGTCTTAGTAACGTACATTATTCATATAACTAAGCAAAACTTCGTTTTAATTGCGAATGCTGTAAGGCTGTGAAAGAAAAACTTTTACACCTATTTCAGTGTCCATATGTGTATATGGCCGAAGGACCCTGAGTATGCTTCTCCCATGCCATATGATTCGTCGATTGGACCTTGCGGCACAGACATTTTTGGTGCATTTATCATAACACGCACATCAGTCGGATTAATGCCAGTAGCAATTGTATCTAAGTAATCAAACATAATTTTCGGTATTTTAAAGTAGCCGCAATGAGAGTCAAAGTGTGGGTAGTCCCAATCGAATGTGAAGCGCACCAAAAATCTTGAATGCTATTAATAAAACTAGAATATTCAATGTTTTGACTGGTGTTGGTTGTTATTGGTATGGTGGCAGATATGGATCCCTGGTATAAAAACTTAGGCATACCATGCTGATTATTATAATTGAACGTCACACTAACTTTGGTTATTTCGATATTGTAGACGAAGCAGATAGAATTGTTGTTACATAAAGGTAAAACTCTTGCTACTTTTTAGGTTTTTAGTTGGGACTAAAATTCAGATTCTAAATGCTAATACGACAGGCATTTTTATTCGTAAAAATACATCTCTTCAGTTGTATGTTTTCTTAGTGGATATATATACAGCTACAGCACTCGAAAAGCAACAACAAAACTTTCATATCGCAGACCTGATTTTGTCACTCCAGCTACAATCCTCAGTTGTGTTTGTCCCTTTGCAGTACAAAATTTCCTCATTTTGCGAGTGATATGTCTATCTGCATTCTCAAAGAAATGGCCTTTGTTACCAAACAATATAAGTAGAGGGTAATAAAGATTTTTCTGCAGTTTTTGTTGTTATTGCCATCAACGGCTACATGTAATTATTACTTTTGTACATATAGAAAACACCGCAATGCAAAACAAAATTTCACAATGATTAAAAATATCTATGTATTTCCAAGCAATACTTATACTTTTTACCTTCCTTTCCGGGTACGTAGAGTCCATAAAAGGGCATCTCCTCTGTGTTCCGTTTTTAAGCCCTTGCTCCGACCGTCCTTTAAAACAAGCGGGTGAAACAGCCCACTTATTTTTATCTTCTGTTCCTTTACCTTTCAGCTCCCAACAGTAGATTTCACTTAAATTATTTTATACATAAATATATTTAGTTATTGCAAGAATTTTCTGCAAACCAAAAAAACGATGCCAGTAATTTTGCGAAATTGCCACGTAAAGTTACACACACTCCCCGCTTTCATTTGTTGTAGTCAATCGGCTTGTAGATTTTCACCTACGATTCAATTGATATTTTCCTTAATTTTTAAAGTTTCGTACAATATTTTTGGTTCACAATGGTATATATGTATATGAAATTTCTATTAAATTTATTAAATTCTCGCCAAAGATAACTAGATGCGAAACTCTCAAATTTATCTGCTCTCACGGGGGCCTGAACTGTCTTTTCACTTTCAAACACTGACGAATCAGGGAAAACAGCTGACAGCAAAATCAGCTGATACCACAAACCAGATCAAATCCACCATAAATAATAAACAAATGAGGGATTTTGGATATTTGCCACCATTTCATGAAATGACTTTATTACTTATTATATTAATCGAGAAGTGAATTAAAAATGTATAATAAAGTTTGAAAAGGGGTGAGAATGGAATTATTTGCATATTTACCTTTTTTAATGAAAAATATGCAACAAATATCTAGATATGGGAAGTAGGATATACTATAAATATAAAATATTTGCCTTAAAATTAATGCTATATTAATTGATTTCTCAATGAAAACACAATATCATTTTCCTTTTTAGCCTGGAAACAGAATTTGAATGAAATACTTGCGTGCATTTTATTAACTGGTTTAATAACATATAAACCATTTTACATGATCTTAAATACTCAAGATTATAGTTTAGATCAAATTTAAAGTATAATTGCGAAGTCACTGTCATATTTTGCAGCAAAAATTACGTAATATTATATATTTGCAAGAAATACCGAAATACCCCCAAATTTTATTTTAAAATACCCACATTCACTTTTTTACGCAGTGGCACCAATGGAAAATGTTATAAAAAATGCGCATTTTTCAGCGCTCTCACGAAACAAAGAGTTTCGTATCTAGTTATCTATGTTCTCGCTTTTTCCTCAGTAAAGTAGGAATGTACAGAAGGTATCGCTTTTAGAGATACAATATTTCGAGACGTGATAAAAAATAGTCGATAGATTTAATATACATATATCGATATTTTTCCACATTTTTAAATAACATTTGCCTAACCACGCAGGCAAGAAACGTACATTTGTATATATGCAGTAAGAGCCTATACACACTTGCGACTCAATCGATTTGGTCGAATTGGACTGTTGTATTCACACTACTCCAACTATTTAGTCGAATCAGTGGCAGCTATTCACACTAGAGACTAAATAGTCGGGTGATTGACAATGACATAGTGTTGCCAATGTTCACATTTTACACAGCAAATTTTACATTAGTGGTCTTCATATAAAGTGATGAAGTATTAAATTGCTTAAGTTTATCAGTTTATCTGCATTCTTACATGAAAGCACCTTCTTGTCAGCTGTCAACTTGATTAATAAATAAAAAACAATAAAATAAACAAAAAGTGCATACATTGTTTGGCTTTGTTTCTTATTAAACTAGCAACTAGCTGTCAAGTAAATGAAAAGAGAAAAACGGAAGGAATGACGCTCATAAAGGCGAAAGAACAGAAGTAAAAGAAATGGAAAAAATAGTAAAAATTAGCCATTAATAATTTCCATGCAATTTCATTTTCATTATTTCTATTTTAAAATGCGATTAATGACATTTGAAGAGAACAACAATATCAAGAAACACATGAAAACGGAAGTAAATATCCTTAGTTAGATAATTCTTGTCTATAACTACACCATTTCCAGATGGGTTTTAGAAAGCGTCAACTGGATTTTAGAAAGGGGAAATTGGATCTTAGAAATATCAATTGGATTTTAGAAAGGGGAAATTGGATTTTAGAATAGCCAACTGGATTTTAGAAAGGGAAAATTGGATTTTAGAAATGTCAATTTGATTTTAGAAAAGGGAAATTGGACTTTAGAAACTGTAAATTGGATTTTCGAAAATTTATATAATTATTAATTTATACTTTCATACGCAATAAAGAATTTCTATTCGAAAAATTCTTTGTAAAATTTATTTTACGCACATTCTGAAATCCAATTCACACTTTCAAAAATCCAATTTTCGTTTTCTAAAATCTTTTTAACGCTTTCTAAAATCCAATTGACATTTCTAAAATCCAATTTCCCCTTTCTAAAATCCAATTGACATTTCTAAAATCCAATTTCCCCTTTCTAAAATCCAGTTAACGCTTTCTAAAATCCATCTGGAAATGGTGTAGTTAATAAGAAACGAACCTTTTGTTTTTTTTTTTTTTTTAACATTTTGAAAATATTAATTGAAATATTTAATCTCTGCAATTTACCAAAAGTGAAATAAAAGTAGTGCTGTCAGCATGGCAACTCTTTCCACTACGAATATCACTGTTGTTGTTGTAGTCGTTCGACTAAATTGTCTCTAGTGTGAATACGTAGAAGGGCGCCTTGCTGATCAAGCAGTTGTACAACTGTTTCAGTTGGAATGAAATTGGACTGCAAATCCAACTGTTTCAGTTGTACAACTAATTGAATGTAGTGTGGACGCTTCCATACATTCCCATGCAAATCAACATTCGACTAAATCGATTGAGTCGCAAGTGTGTATATGCTCTAAATGACATTATTTCCTTGGCAAAACAACAATGGGTCATATTAATAAAAGCGAAGCATTTGCTTTTGCTTGAGATTTCAGACCTTTTACTCAAATTTTTAAATTTGGTTCTTACCAAGGCAGATCTAGGAAGGTAGGCCCGGTGGCGAATTCAGAAACTACTTTTTTTATATGCAAAGGTAGAGTGTAATGTCAAAATCCAAGCAAATTCACATCATGGCCAATAGGAATGGACGAGCCCCAAGCGAATTCAGATTTTAACCACGGCGAAATATCATTTTGACATTACACTCTACCAATTGCACTAACAAAATACATGGGAAATATCTGAATTCGGCACCGGGCCTACCTTCCTAGATCTGCCTTGGTTCATACAAAATAATGTCAAATTTCCGAAATCTTGAGTAAAAGCATTTGCTTGGTTTTTATAATACTTCCCAATAACATTACTAGAAATTACTTGAAAGAAACAAGATAGGTGTCCAAGACCGTAGTACCTTTTGTCTTTTCACTAGGCGATGCGGGTGAAATATTTGTCCTAGCATTTAAATTTTGATAAATGTAGTGCCGTGTTTTTATTTTAGCACGTAAATAACAACACGGCTAATATAAATAAATTTATTATATTATATATTGTTTTGTAAATTTCGATGTCATTTTTCTTATTTTCCGCAAATTACGCACAGAAAGTATTCCCACAAGTGTGAATAAGAGCGCTTTCACATTACTCGGTGCGGAATCGGATCGACATTTTTGGTTTTTACCGAAAGTATACCGAAACCTTACTGACCACATATATTTCAATTGGCACTTTCACATTAGTGTTGCATACATGAAATCGGAGCGGATTAATTTCGGTATACCGCAACGCGGTAAGACCGGTCAGTAAAATTTGAGGAATTACTGCATACATTTTTGCGGCGTAATAAAAGAAGAACAAAGTCAGTAAAAAACTAGTTTCGGTTATAAATGTAGTAAGTTATAATGTCTTCGTCTTCGCTAGAAGACATTATTGTTATTATTGAGTGATTTGTTGAAGTTAAAAATTTTGTTTTGCAAATTTCGATGTTTGTTTTCCTATTTTCTGCCGATTACGCACCGAAAGTATTCCCACAAGTGTGAAAAACACAGCAACGCGGAATCGTTTCGGTAAGCTGAAAATACCGAGAAAAAAATGTCGATCCGATGTCGTGCCGAGTAATGTGAAAAGGCCCTAACACTGCAACGCGGAATCGTTTCGGTAAGCTGTACCGAGTAATGTGAAAAGGCGCTAAAAAGTGTTTTGCATTTGTTGTATTGAGAAAAATATGACTATTTCTTTACACATATCAGATATCGATATGATTTATTTACTCACATCGCTAAGTTAATACCACAGTTGAATAACTGTATGTTTGTTGTTGCTTCTGTTTATTTTTTGCGTCTTTTCTTTTATCCGCTGTTCGTTGCGCCACCTATGTGTGAAATATACTAAGTTTTACGAACTCGCCAATAGAGGTCGCACAAAATTTCTGAATTAGAGGTAGGTAATTAACACAAAAAAAAAAATGAAAACGAATCCACCAACTTAGCTAAGAATGTTATTTTTTTATTAGATATAGGATTAATATTCTTTGTACAACTCCAAGGATAATTTTCATCTATCCGATTATGTCAGATTTTAATGTAGTGCAAATTTTCTTCTCCTTTTGGACTTAGCCGATTTGCGCATCACTGAATAACAACGAGTAGGAATCTTTATACATATATATTACGCTAAGCGATTTTTTGTACGCACCATAACTTTTACACCGTTATGCCGATATTCAAACCCTGTAGGGAAAATCTCTAGTTCCGAACTAGGTCGCTTCTAGTGCAATTTTCGACACTACTAGTGCGAGCTAAATCTCTTTTGCATGTTATCAAATGGCGAATTTAACACGGCGATGTCCTAGGCGGTGTCAATTGTCACTCTCTGCACTACATTTTCGATTGTTCCGAACTAGTACTAAATTCTACAGTTTTCACTAGTTCGTCTATTGGCACAATTTCGATAGCTCTGAACTAGTTACAAGTACCTACAAATCCTATAGTTTTACATCTGCCGCTAAGTGCAGCCTTTGACACACTTCTTGCAAGTGGCGCGATAGCCGACTGGCTAACGCATGTGTCTTTCAATATTAGGGGCGCGGGTTCGAATCCTGTCGGAGTCAAGGTCTATGATAATTTTTTCTTAATTTTTTTTTTTTAACTAATTTTTTTTATTTATTTATTTAATAAAAATGTACAATAATATTTAAAAAGTAATAAAATAAAAAAAAAAAACTAATAATAAGCGCGAGGGATCGGAAAAGCACAATTAGGGGAACATTTCATTTCATACAAGATGCAAATAGAAAACTCTTTATATGAAATGCTTTACTAAACATCTGAGAATTTCTGAAATATACAAAGCCGACGGCAATTGAACGAACGAAAAATTTTCATAGAATTTTTGTCACTTCGAAATTGCATACAAATAAAAATTTGTCTTATAATGGTCACTCAATTCACTGCTTCTGAAATGGTGAGGGTCTAACTACAATTGATCTAGTTTCCTTTTGACACCTTTTCGCTAGTTCGGAACTAGAAATTTTGCTCAATAGTTATTGAGTTCCCTGCAGGGAATGAAAGGGCTTGACCTGTAGATGTGCAGCAAGGTTTAATATTTCTGAAATGGGTTGCCACCTGTTTAAAAATTTAATTCTCCTGTATAGTTTGATTGATTTTTAAATTTCAGGTACCATATTAAAGGGCTAGAGCTGAAAATGAGTAATTTATTAAAATATTTACAATGTAGGTTGCCACCTGTTCAAAAATTCAGTTTTACGCTATAGTTTGTTTGATTTATAAATTTGAGGTGTCATATGAAAGAAGTTTGCTTGAGAATAAGTAATTTATTATAATTTTTACAAAAAGTGTTGCCACCTGTTAAAAAATTCAGTTTTACGCTTTAGTTTGTTTGAATTTTAAATTTGAGGTGTCATATGAAAGAGCTCTGCTTGAAAATAAACAATTTATTATAATTTTTACAAAAAGGGTTACCAACTGTTCAAAATTTCATTTTTACGCTATAGTTTGTTTGATTCTTAAATTTGAGGTGTCATATGAAAGGGAAGATAAAGAGGAGTAGTAAGGAAACTAGAAAGAGAAAGAGGAGTGCGATAAATAGCCTTTTGGAGGCCGCTTTAAGGTTAACATATTACAGAAAAGTATTCAGCATAAAACTTCGCTATGGGGCTCCTCGGACAAAATATTTGTATAAAAAATCTAGGTCCATACAAAATAAAAATAACCAGTAACTATGTACATATCGACGGCTGAGAATAAGATCGCCCTATTTCAAAAATTGTTTCAAAAACGCCCCATTCCAAAAATTGTTTGAATGACGTCCTATTTCAGATTTTGCTTCAAAAACGCCCTATTTCAGAGAAAATTCCATATATATTTCTCTGAAATAGGGCGTTTTTGTATAATTGTTTGAAATAGGATGTTCTTGAAACAAATTCTGAAATAGGGCGTTTTTGAATCCCAATCTGAAATAGGACGTTATTCAAACTATTTTTGGAATAGGGCGTTTTTGAAACAATTTTTGAAATAGGGCGATCTTCTTCTCAGCCGTCGATATGTATTGTAAATTTTACAATATCCTATACCTTTGCAGTGTGTGAAAAATTTCCGGCAACACTGAATAGTATACAAATAAACAAATACGGTGTTTGCGGTGTTTGCGATATACGGTGTTTGCGATATGCGGTGTTTGCGGTATACGGTGTTTGCGTTATGCGGTGTTTGCGGTATGCGGTGTAAACAACACTAAATACCGCAATATCATTTAGGTTTTCAATCAATGCGATAGCGGTGAATTTTTTTTCTGGGTACTTATTTTTTGAGCCACTCAAAAAATGAGTATTTTTGCGGTGCTTTAGAAAATGCGGTGCACCGCTGCTGATCTCTGGTTCCTACATATATGCTTCATTTTATATTTTGTTAATAAAAATCTATGGACCTAAACCAATGTATATTCTGTAATTTTTAAAGGGAAGTCAAATATAAAATGGCAGTACAAAAAAATTGTCAAATGTGGCAATAAGTGGTCTTCCACCCCCAAATTATCGCACAGTGTAATTGAAAGCCACAGCATCGCGTGGCAGGGTTTACTAGTAATAATATAATAATAATACAATTGCGCTAATATAACTCTGACGAGATTTATGGCTGACCTTCCCTCCCAATTCGAGGTGTGCTCCTTTGGTTTTTCTACTAATTGGGTGGGCCTACTCCGAAGGCGAATGCATTTTTATTGTTGGTTGTATGTAAGTATTCATTGGAGTGACCGCTGTGGAACCGAGGTTGGGTGGCAGTGCCCTATTTCTGAGGTGTTTTGACGTTAGTCCAGACGAATGACCCCAATTAACTAACTAAAAAAATGGTAATAAAAGTAAGCATGCGTCATTCTGTGTGCTGTTTTTTTATTTATTAATTTAGTAGTGAGAGTTTAAAAAAACACTTTGCAGCTGCGTATATATTCGCATTAAATATGTATGTATATACTGTTTGTTCTAGTTAACATGCCAACTCTAAATTTTTATAATTTTTGTGAAGCATTTAAGCTTAAAATCTAATAATATTTAAAAGCTAGATACACTTGATTTCATAATTTTTTTTTTTTGAATTGATTTTTTGATATCGTAATATCAACTGCCTTTTGTATGCTCATATGTTTCTTAAATATTTTTTTCAAACTACATACTAATTTTGTAAATCATGGTAGATATTTTCCATATTGCCATTCGTTATCTAAATCATTGCGTTGTGGTATTATCTTTGTCGATTTATAGAGTGATTTCGAGTAGCCAGTGTAGTCCTAAAGAGAGATTTTTTAAAGTTTATTTTTTAAAAATATATACATATATACGTATGTATATAGAATTAAAGATTTCAAAGTAGGTATTCATGGATGGATGTATGTATGTACCTTATCTGCCTTACGTCGCCTCGCCGCATCTCTGCCATTTGATACCAAATTATTTCGTTTCTCGTTAGATGTTTTATTGTTCAAATTGCTACCGATAACATTCTCGTTGCCGTTGACTTTGCTTGAAGCTTGTTGAGCATTCACAGGAAACGATCTTCTTATATGAAGAGATAGATCAATAGCTGGCGGTGGTCGACGTTTGATTTCCTCTTCGATTTCGTAAAGTTCTTGCTGTGTTGAAGACGTTAAAAACACATGTGAAGTAGTTACTACTTAACACTAAGTACATTTGCTTACTCTATTTTTGTATACCATACAGCAAGCTCTCAAAGTGAAGTAGTAAATTATCTCCACGCCAGATAATAAAGAAAACCCTAGAAATAAACTTGCAATGCCACCAAAAGACACGAGGAGATCTACCCAACCGAAGAGCACTTCACGCTTATAACGTATAATGGGCCAAGTTATAAATTCTACTAAAACGCCTGTGTAATCGATTTTTTCGGTGCTAAAAAAAGAGAGTAGAGAGTATAGCATCCAATTCCAGGACTAAATCAGAACAATCCTGAATTAGTTTTGAAAATCAAACAAACAACAAAATCAAACAGCCATTAATAGCATTAATACGCAGATACAAACTTTTTAATCAATTTCTCGATATTGAAAACCGTTTTCGAACAACTCAGCTCGCAATGCATACAATTATTTATGCTTGTTATATTCGCTTTATTTTTTTCCAAACATAATAAATCGGCTAAACCACAAGCGGGAATATTCGCTGACAAAAACAAAACACATTTTAAGGTTTAAAATTGTCTATAACCTTCAACAAAACACTTACGTATCGGTTTATAAAATGGTGGATTACATTTACAAAATTTGATGGCCCGTTTCATGCGGCACTCCTTCATGCACGAGGAGAAGGTGTAACCTTCGGGAAAATATTGTAATTTCACTTCATCGTAGAATATGCATTTGCGTTGACTGCAATTTGCAAAGAAAAAAAAAAGAAAAATAAATAAAAAAGTTGAGATTTTGATTTTTTTCAAAAACTAAAAAGCATTTTTTGTTAGCTTTGCTCAGCTTCTTAGTAAGAGTTTCCTACCCAATTGTAAGCTGTCTGGCATCATCTGTGGTGTATGTGCTTTTCTTGGAGATTCTGGCTTCGACTTTCTGATTATCCTCCCATTCAATTTGTGAATTGAAATCTTGACCGAAATATTCTTCATTTGAAAATATGAAAACCTCGAAAGGCAAGAGAATATAAAAAACAAAATGTGTGAGAGTAAAATGTAACAGCGTTTGTAACGGAATATTGGAGATAAGATTATACCAATTCACAGTCGTAAACGTTCTCATCCACTTACCTTCGCCGTTCCATTTGGTATGAAATGAAGAGCCCATTTTTTGTCCGTTTCATAAAGATCATGTAGCGCATTGCCGCTTACGCTGCCGATTGTTTGTACCAAATTAAGTTAAAAATGGCAAGTAATTTCATTAAATGCAATTAATTTATTTAAATATGTATACTATTTGTCTTACTCTTCCTTTTCTTCTGATCTAAAACGACTATTGAAGGCGAAACACATGCCATATTCGGTGTAGACAGGGTGAAAGTGAGTACAACAGGATATCGGTTCATCACGATATTTACATACAACCAAAGCATCCTCACATTGGATCCGCGACTGTGTACAGGAAATACGTATGTGTAATGTTATACGTTTACTTTACATATGAATTAAATTAAATTTTATTATATCAGCAGCAATTGGATTCATCCATTTCCTTTGGAACTAGTGGCAAAAGCAAGTACATACATATATAAATAGTATGTATCCTGTAAAAATATGTGCGATTAATCCCGAAAGAGCTTTGTCCCGGATTGATCTCTTTCGAGAACAATCGGTCCACAATTAGTCCCCGATTATTCCCGTACGGGTATAAATGTAGACCAATTGTTCTCTAGCGGGTATAAATGTAGATTAATCGCTTTCATCCCGAACGGGTATAAATGTAGATTAATCGCTTTCATCCCGAACGGGCACAAATCTAGATTCCTTAAATGTAGAAATTTTACAAAAATATGCAATGTATTTAAAAAATTGTAGAACAACCGGTAAAACGAATTGAACACCCTTTCTTTTAATAACAATGATGAATAATAATTTTAACAAAATGTTGCCTAAAATATTCTATGAAAAAATCCTTTACATTACGCTCATATAATGCATACTCAAAACTTACAATTTTTTTTATTTATTTATTGAGTTTTTTTTTTCAAAAGTAAAACATTATATAATCTTTATTTATATATGCATGAACATTTACAATTTTTTAAAGATTGTTATTAAAAAAAAATCCTTTACATTACGCTCATATAATGCATACACAAAACTTAAAATTTTTTTAATTTATTTATTTAGACTTATGTATTCACAAAAGTAAAATATTATATAATCTTTATTTAAATATGCATGAACATTTAGAATTTTTTAAAGATTGTTATTAAAAATTGCCTTGGCGAACAACTTGGAAAAATCTACATTTGTACCCGTTCGTGCTGGAAGTGATTGATCTACATTTGTACCCGTTGGGGATGAAAGCGATTAATCTACATTTGTACCCGTTCGGGATGTAAGCGATTGATCTACATTTGTACCCGTTCGGGATGAAAGCGATTGATCTACATTTGTACCCGTTCGGGTATACAAGTTGAACAATTAGTCTCTTCATAGGACATGCTCGAACAAATGCGATCAATGTACTCCATATAAAGGGATGTAAAATTGTATTAGTCGCATGCTCCCTTGCGATTGATCCCGGACACGTCCCGGATTAATCGCATTTTTGGCAGGGTACATATATATTTGGAGGATGGCTTCGTGTGTAAAAGTCCACGTAAGTGGGGAAAGCTTCTGACTGCCATCCACCTGGGGGTGGCCAGAGCGATTCTTTTGCATGCGGAGCAAGCAGCTCACGACTTCCGCGCAGTGTCCTCTGGATAGCCACCGAACACCCGTTTGGTGGTGAGCTAAAGTGAGAAGGCGACAACTCGACAAGGCCACTCCGACATATTCGGTTTAAGGGCTTGTGGAGGGGAATAACTGCAGCGTCTGTTCACCAGAAGGTGCGGCTGCGAGCGGGCGTCTGTCTTGGAGCAAGCGGCTAGCTATATAAACGTGTAACAATATATAACTCCCGCAGGGCGGGTTGTGCGTCGGGCTTGGGACCCACCACGTAAAAATCCTATCCAATGAAAACAACAACAAAGCCTCGGATGAGACCACCCCTTTCTGATGACAACCACGGCAAACGTTTAAAGGACTATGATTTGAGGGTAAGCACCTGGAATGTCCGGACCCTTAATTGGGAAGGTGCCTCTGCCCAGCTGGTTGATGTCCTCGAAAGAGTGAAGGCTGACATCACCGCCATACAAGAGATGCGGTGGAAGGGGCAAGGCAAGAAGAAATTTGGGCCTTGCGATATATATTACAGTGGCCATGCAGAGGAGCGTATATTTGGTGTTGGTTTTGTGGTGGGAAAGAGACTCAGCCGCCGAGTACTGTCGTTCACGCCCACGCCCCGACGGAAGAGAAGGACGATGCGATCAAAGACACTTTCTATGAGCAGTTAGAGCATGCCTACGACCGCTGCCCCCGTCACGACATTAAGATTGTGCTTGGCGATTTTAATGCCAGGGTGGGCAAGGAAGGTATCTTTGGCAGCACAGTCGGAAAATTCAGTCTCCACGACGTAACCAGTTCCAATGGGACGAGGCTGATCGACTTCGGCGGGTCACGAAACATGGTCATTAGCAGTACCAGATTCCAGCACAAAAAAATACACCAAGCCACATGGCTGTCTCCTGATCGAAAAACGCGAAATCAAATTGATCACGTCATGATCGACGGCAGACACAGCTCCAGCATCCTAGATGTGCGCACAATCCGTGGTCCCAATGTCGACTCCGACCACTATCTTGTAGTAGCCAAGGTACGCACCCGCCTCTGTGCAGCAAAGAATGTGCCAGCAGGATAGCAAGGAAAGTTTGAAGTCGAAAGGCTGCACATGACGCAGACAGCCAATCAATACACCACTCGGCTCTCACTCCTGCTCTCTGAGAGCAACCCTTCACCAAACGATGTATCTGAGGAATGGGAACACATCGCTCGTTCACTTCGTATCGCCGCTGAGGAATCTATAGGATACAAGCGAGCCCACAAAAACACCTGGTACGACAAGGAATGTCGCGATGCCTCGGAAAGAAAGAACGCCGCCTACAGGGCTACATTGTGTGCGGGCGCAACGCGAAGCGTATGGGAGCGTTATCGAACGGCGAAGAAGGAAGAGAGGCGCCTTTTTCGAAAGAAGAAAAGGGAGGCTGAAAGGCGCGAGTGTGAAGAGCTTGAGATGCTGTCGGGTAGGAACGATGCTCGAAAATTCTATCAAAAAATCAGGCGGATGACTGAGGGTTTCAAGACCGGGGCAAATTCCTGCCGGAATGATAACGGTGATCTGGTAACTGATGTCCAGAGCATACTTAAGTTGTGGAGGGATCACTTCTCCTCCTTGCTAGATAATGGCAACAGTGAAAGTGCGGAAGGAGAAGATGTACGACCCGAATCCCCAATAGCAGATGATGGTAGGCATGTTCCACCACCTGATCATGACGAAGTGCGAATAGCAGTATCTAGGCTTAAGAATAACAAGGCCCCGGGCGCTGACGGCTTGCCAGCCGAGCTATTCAAACATGGTGGCGAAGAGTTGATAAGGAGCATGCATCAACTCCTATGCAGAATATGGTCGGACGAGCGCATGCCCGACGATTGGAACTTAAGTGTGCTCTGCCCAATCCACAAAGAAGGAGACTCCACAGTACGCGCCAATTATCGTGGGATAAGCCTCCTGAATATTGCATATAAGGTCTTAGCAAGTGTATTGTGCGAAAGACTGAAGCCTATCGTCAACAATCTGATTGGACCTTATCAGTGTGGCTTGAGACCTGGTAAATGTACCATCGACCAGATCTTCACAATACGACAAATACTGGAAAAAACCCATGAAAAAGGATCCGACACACACCATCTCTTTGTCGATTTTAAAGCCGCTTTTGATAGCACGAATAGGAATTGCCTGTATGCCGCAATGTCTGAATTTGGTTTCCCTGCTAAACTTATACGGCTATGCCAAATGACATTGACTAACACCACCAGCTCCGTCAGAATTGGGAAGGACCTCTCCGAGCCGTTCGAGACCAAACGAGGTTTCAGACAAGGTGACTCTCTTTCGTGCGACTTCTTCAATTTGATGCTGGAAAAGATAATACGAGCTGCAGAACTTAACCATACAGGAAGCATCTTATATCACAAGAGTGTGCAACTGCTGGCGTACGCCGATGACATCGACATCATTGGCACTAACACGCGCGCCGTATGTTCTGCCTTCTCCAAGCTGGATAAAGAGGCTAAGAAAATGGGTTTGGCGGTCAACGAGGACAAGACGAAGTACCTCCTGTCATCACACAAAGAAACAGCACGCCTTGGCAGCCACGTCAATGTTGATAGCTACAAATTCGAAACTGTTAAGGACTTCGTCTATCTGGGAACCAGCATTAACACCAAGAATGATGTCAGCACGGAGATCCAACGAAGAATCACGCTTGCCAATAAATGCTACTTCGGACTAAGTAGGCAACTGAAAAGTAAAGTCCTCTCTCGACAAACAAAAATCACACTCTACAGGACGCTCATCGTTCCAGTCCTCATGTACGGCGCAGAAGCATGGACAATTTCAAAATCAGATGAGATGGCACTTGGAGTATTCGAGAGAAAAGTTCTTCGTAAGATTTATGGACCTTTGCGCGTTGGCGTGGGCGAGTTTCGACGGAGATTTAACGATGAGCTGTACGAGCTTTACGCAGACATCGACATTGTTCAGCGAATAGAGATCCAGCGGCTGCGTTGGGCAGGTCATGTCGTGAGAATGGACGAAGGCGCTCCGGCCAAGAAAGCATTTCTATCGAAACCCGCTGAACGCAAAAGAAAAGGGAGACCTCCACTGCGTTGGGAAAATCAGGTGGACAGCGATGCTGCCTCCCTAGGTGTTCCCAAGTGGAGCCATGCTGCACGAAACAGAAGCAATTGGCGCGCTCTGTTGGACTCGGCCAGAATCGTCTAGACGGTTAAGCGCCAATTAAGAAGAAGAAGACGTATATATTTGGTGGCCGCTGTGGTGCAGTGGGTAGAGTGCTCGCCTGCTATGCCAGAGGTCTCGGGTTCAAACCACGGTCCGAGCAAAACATCAAAAACAATTTTTTTTAAAATAAAATTCCAATTATTGGGTTTTTTAAGAGCAGCGGTCACCTCGCGGCAGTGGGCGGCATACCCTCCGAGAGTATTTCTGCCATGAAAAAGCTGCTCACAAAAAATGCATTCGCCGTTCGGAGCCGGCATAAAACTGTAGGTCCACCCAATTAAGTAGTAGGAAAAACAAAAAGGAGCACACCTCGAATTGGGAGAGAAGCTCGGCCATAAAACTCGTCAGAGTTATAATAGCGCCATTGTATTATTATTATTACATATGTATGTATATATTTACCTTAAAAGCTGCTTCACGCAAATTCAATTCCTTCAGCAGTTTTTCCGGTACAGCTTGCGATAGCGCCTGCGCCTCTTTAACATTATCGAAATTCAAAGATGTCAAAAGTTCAAGAAATGGTGCAATCATAGTTGCTGTAGGTGGATCATAATTTCTGTTGAATAGAAATATTTACTTATGTACATGCAAATGTATGTACATAAACTTCTCAATGACTTACGATAATGTTTTATATGCAAAATCGTAGGCTTTTTCATGATCAAACGGAGTTTCCGGACAAACTATGGTGGTGGGGAAAACAACATTTTGATTGTGGAAATCGGTGTCCAAACCTTAATATATGTAAATACATACATATACATACATATATGTACATACATATGTAGATAGATAAAAATAAATGATTTCAAAGGGCAGCACACATATGTATGTATGTAACTACCCTGCAAAAAATGCGATTAATCCGGGACGTGTCCGCGATCAATCGCAAGGGAGCATGCGACTAATACAATTTTACATCCCTTTATATGGAGTGAATTGATCGCATTTGTTCGAGCATGTCCTATGAAGAGACTAATTGTTCAACTTGTATACCCGAACGGGTACCAATGTAGATTAATCACTAACATACCGAATGGGTACAAATGTAGATCAATCGCTTACATCACGAACGGGTACAAATGTAGATTAATCGCTTTCATCCCCAACGGGTACAAATGTAGATCAATCGCTTACATCCCGAACGGGTATAAATGTAGATTAATCGCTTTCATCCCCAACGGGTACAAATGTAGATCAATCGCTTACATCCCCAACGGGTACAAATGTAGATCAATCGCTTCCAGCACGAACGGGTACAAATGTAGATTTTTCCAAGTTGTTCGCCAAGGCAATTTTTAATAACAATCTTTTAAAAATTGTAAATGTTAATGCATATATAAATAAAGATTATATAATGTTTTAGTTTTGAAAAAAATCTCAATAAATAAATAAAAAAAAATTGTAAGTTTTGAGTATCCATTATATGAGCGTAATGTAAAGGATTTTTTCATAGAATATTTTAGGCAACATTTTGTTAAAATTATTATTCATCATTGTTATTAAAAGAAAGGGTGTTCAATTCGTTTTACCGGTTGTTCTACAATTTTTTAAATACATTGCATATTTTTGTAAAATTTCTACATTTAAGGAATCTAGATTTGTACCCATTCGGAATGAAAGCGATTAATCTACATTTATACCCGTTCAGGATGAAAGCGATTAATCTACATTTATACCCGTTCGGGAACAATTGGTCTACAATTAGTCTACATTTATACCCGTACGGGAACAATCGGGGACTAATTGTGGACCGATTGTTCTCAAAAGAGATCAATCCGGGACAAATATCTTTCGGTATTAATCGCACATTTTTTTGCAGGGTATACATTACACACAAGTATCTACTCACCAGTGATAGTGGGATTCGTTTGAAATTTTTCCCACAAACTCATAATAATCACCAATGCAGTCACAGCACCAATTGTTGTGAAGCAAAACCACATAAATCTTAATTGAACGGAGAATAGAAAAGAAGAAAGAAGAGAACAAAAATATACATAAAATTTATAACTTCCTTTTAGTTCATCAATTTGGCATTAATCACAATCTCTGTTTTGAAAAGAATTCGTTTTGATTTTCACCTACTTTTCACCCACCGGCCGACCGGATTCGGCTATATAACGTACACCATGCAGAGTGGAATTTTGGAAAAATTCTTTCGTTTGAAAAATTAAACTCCTTCGAAATATTCGCAATGTTTCACGTGATTTTCTCGTCCATTCTTTTAAATTCTTTTTCGACATTTTCGTTTTAGAAATTTAAAGTTTCGCATAATTCACTTAGGTTTTAACATACATATTAGATAGTACCTACACATGAATGTATGTATGTATGTACATAAATCCATGTCTATTTATAGTATAAATTGTATACACTACTAACAAGCACTCTTTCAAAGGTACTGAATACTGAACATGCACCTGCACGTACGCGTGCACTGCTTTGGATGGGAGTAGTCAAGAATAATTGCCAAAATTTTACGCATAAGCTCGAAATGAAATCGGTCACTGCAATGTGCGTCCGTAGGTCTATGTAGCTATGCACCTACATAATATGTATGTATGCACATCCACATCCGTATGTCTATCAAGTACGCTTCAAGCTCAATGAACATCAAATGTATTCGTTCGGACGTTCGTTCAGGTTCCTTTGCGCTTTGGGAGTTGGGCGCCAGGAGTTTGCTTACACGTGTGTGTTTCCTATTGCACCTACAAATCACAACTAACCATATCACAGGTCGTCGTGACTAATTGCGTATGCAGTGACAATCATTCCGATTTATTCCAATTTGATGTGAACTGCTGCACAGTGACCTTGAAGAGGGGAAAAACTTCAATGAAAAAAAAATCTATGTACATAGATATTTTCTTTAATGATGTTTTTGTTGATTAAGCAATATTTCAAATGAATTTGCTGTTTCTTTGTCGTTTTCCAAGGGCAGTCGTGCCAAAACTTTTTACATTAACAAAGACCCTATGTATGTATATCAATTTTCTGCCTTCATAGACTTGGATTTCTTTAATACTTAATAAAGAAAAAAAAACGAAAGTAACAAGTTTTCAGTATATACTGTAAGAATTGAGTTTTTATATGTAGTGCATCGTCGTTCAATCTTTATAAACATAATAATAATACAATGGCGCTATTATAACTCTGACGAGTTTTATGGCCGAGCTTCTCTCCCAATTCGAGGTGTTCTCCTTTTGTTTTTCCTACTAATTGGGTGGACCTACAGTTTTATGCCGGCTCGGAATGGCGAATGCATTTTTTTGTGAGAAGCTTTTTCATGGCAGAAATACTCTCGGAGGGTATACCGACCACTGTCGGGAGGTGACCGCTGCTCTTAAAAAACCCAATTATTGGATTTTTACTAATTAGAAAATTTTTTTTGATGTTTGTTCGGACTGGGGTTTGAACCCGAGACCTCTGGCATAGCAGGCGAGCACTCTACCCACTGCACCACAGCGGCTTTATAAACGCCTATGTCAAAATTAATATTCGCCAAACTCCTGATGCCCAGCTCTATTTATCCATACCATAAAATTGGTCTTTACAGGCTCGGAAAGCTCTATATTTCCTTCTAATGTCTTTTTAAGCTCTGATGTCGAAGAGTTGGGCGTTAGGAATTCAATTTCATTTTTTGGCACAAATCTCGGCTAGGTGGTTATGAAAGTCTCATTTAGGCTGTTAAAAAGTTTCAACGGCGATATGTATTTTAATAGTACTAAGTTTTTTTCTACTACATATCTATACGATTTCTTTACCACTGTGCGACGCAACTGCGAAAGTGGAGCATTGTGTAGTATGTAGGTTCAAAAAATAAAGTCAAGCCCGATGAGAATGCCAACAATGGCGACGAGAATGAGTTGAGTGAAGTCATTAAAGGACAATGGACAGATAAAAGCAAATCAATGTTGTACGATGTTAGGTAACACGCACGATATGCCATTTGCCAACTGTGTCAGTGCTGGTATGGGCTTTTATCTTGATTGTTTTTTTCACATTTTTTGTAATAGGTGGGTGGATTTTTTTTATAAAAAAAAAACCAAATAATGACAGTAATACATATGTATATGGAAGTATGCATGTACATATGTACATATATTATGTTTTTTAACCACAAATAACCGACTGAACTGAAATGAGCTTTCCATACCTTTTTTCGGCTTCAACTGAAATCCATTTGAAATGTAATCGCATAATGAAGTGTGACCAAAATTGGAAGGTAAATTCAATTACGTATACGTACTCTGAAATCCCTTTAGTAATTTGCGGACTATGTTGCATAGTGCTTCTGCGATTCTGTCTACGACAATTAGAGTTATCAATACTTTTGTAGATCGCCCCGTCGTAGAATTGAGGATGAAAAGTGCGGGTGAAATATCTGAAATATGCAGAAGTAATCCGTATACATTTTAGCACAAGCTCTCCAATACACTATTTCCAACCAACTATTTTAAACCAGTCCTCAGGTCACTGACTTGCATTTTCCTATGTCAGATCCCAAACATTTATACGCAGCTCGACGCCCACTTCATAGACGTTATACAGAGGGGTTTTTTATACGGTATTTTATCGGTATGCATCTTAGGCACTCATGCACTCTCACGCTTGCAGACGAGACATAAGAAATCGGGGATAAATCAAATATGGCGGAACAAGTGTGATAGTAGTGGGACGTGCCATAGATGTGCTCACAAAAATGTAAGTAATTGGAATAACTGGAACATCAAGCACAATAACAACAAAAGATTGCACTATAGCAGTAACACACACACAATACAGCAATAATAAGCCAAGCAAATGGCGTAGACAGAAGGCTTTGGTTCTTTTAACAAAAAATTAAAGCGAGTTTTTGACGATGAGGAACTCTTATACATAGTTAGTAAAGGAATGACATTTGGTAGAAAAAAGAGGCAGAATGGCGGTTTTATGAACCGTATGCCATATGCGTTAAGAGATCTCTCAGCTTGTGGATGTAGGTGTGTCCTAACAAGTGTAAACCCTCCAAAAAGTCTTGCTTATTGTTGACAAATCAGGTCTAAAAGAGGAGTACGTTGGCAGCGCTGCTTCTGTTATGCACTCACTTTGTCTGCTCCTAACTCTCTCATGCTTATCTAGGCCTTATTTCGCATGGCGTATAAGCCTTTGGAATAAGATGTGCTCTTAGAGAGAGAGAGAGTACTCTTTATGGCCTGATGGCATCAACACAGGAAAATTAGCCTTATTATAAGCCTTTATTTACTTATTTATCCATACAGCTTAGAATTTTCAGGCATTATTTCATAGGCCTTTAAATTTTCTGTAATGATCATATGCAACACTGACAATCGTTGGAGTGCTTTAATAAAATCTCAATTTTAAGCCCTAAATAATGACAATGATTGCACTGAGCGCTCATTTTTCTCTGGCATGTGAGCGAATGATTCTTTAATTATAAGTAGCATAAGAATAATGCATTGTAGCCATGGGTAATGGCGCAATTTTTTTGGCGCTGATACAATAACACCAGCGCCAACTGTGGCGCCGCGGACGGTTCTGGCGCTATAACACCTTTAGCGCAATTGCCATGGAATAATCGATAAATAACACTTGTTCGCTTCTTACTGTATGCTATCCCCGTTTTATTTCTTTTGGCGCAATTCTGCTTACATACACGCGGGCACAATAATTGCGCCACAATTAAATTTAATTTTAAAAATCATTTGCGTATATTTGGTAAAATATGCTGGTATCTCGTTTTGCTGCATCTTCATTATGGAATACGAGGGTCGGCTCCACCCTATTAAAAAGAAAGATTCCGGATGCGGGCGCATTATATCGAAATTTCCCCTTACCATTTACCATGCGTAACAAAAATATACTATATGCTAATAAATATTTTATTTAATTTATTTCGTATTATATTTTTCTCTCCTATTCACAGATAATGTAAATTTTGTCTTCTTTCTTTGTGAAAGTAAAATATCAATACCCTTTCGTATTAGCGATGGTTCGGTATTGGCGTTAGCATACATAATTGTGACGGTGTCATATACGCTGTGATGTTATTGGCTTTGTGGTGGTGCCATTTTACACTAGCGCTATATTGGTGATGGTGTTAGCGCACGAAATTGAGTCAGTGTTATATATATTGCAATAGCGCATCATTGAGTTGGCGCTATACTGAGATGGCGCTACATTGAGTTGGCGCTATATTGAGTTGGCGCATTTTCCAAATCGGAGTTAACGCAATAACACCAGGGTTGGCGCCAGCGCAATTGCGCGGCGCAGCGCAGTGTTACCCATGCCTAATGCATTGTGATAGTGACTGCAATATAATGGTGACATGCGGCAGATCAATCGAAAGTAAAAATAGGAAGAATGGAAAGAAGAAGCTACTTGTGGCTTTAATCTATGTTACCAAAATAGGAATATTGTCCTTAATAGAGCCTCACAGTCTTTCATAAGGTAGTTGCATTAATCAAATCAAAACTCAACACAGCCCAAATTATCCAAACTGAATGCATTTCCATGAAAATATCATTTGGCATTCATTTTATACTTTCTATTCATCATTTAATTGTCACAATTATATTTCCACTTAATAAAGATTCTTCAATTTACATATGTGTGTATGTACAATGTACATACATACATACGTTTGACGCCATTGAAGTGCTCTCACAACAATTTGACCATCTATGCGAATAATGCAACACCAACAGCAACAACAGGAGCAATAAAAAATGTAATAATTTACCGTGTGCCATGGACGGACGGTCGGACGGACAGGAAAAGCTCATCAGCTCATTTCATTATGCGGATAGCATACAGGTAGTATGCTCTTATGTATCTATGTATGTATGTACATATTTATGTATTGGACGTATGCACTTACCAATTATGGCAGTCACATTGTGCGAGTATGACGTATGTATGTATATTAATTACCCTGCAGCTATAATAGCAATCCAAGCGACACGACTGCGACAGGACGCTGGGAGCGTTGCGAGCGATGGCAAATCAGTGGAAAGTCAGGGCAGGTTGACCAGCGCTGTTACAGCCAACCAACAGTGTTGGCCAATAAAATATAGCGACCTGGATGTGACACGTTCGTTACTCAATTTAAGTCAATTTCATTAGGTTAACAAAGCAGTTTTGTTGTTTTTGGTTGGTGCTCTTGTCATGGTAGTTTTTGTTGCTGATGTTGTTATTGTTGCTTCTGATTTTGTTATGGTTATTGTTGTTGTTTTTGTTATGGTTGTTATTGTTATTGTTGTTATGGTCGTTGTTGTTGTTGCTTTTATTTTTTGTTATGGTTGTTGTTTTTGCATTGCATATTCCATTTACAACTTAACAATCTACTAACCATTTCCAATTGCATTGCTGCCGATGCCGTGGCATCACAATTGGCAATGGAATGCAGTAACTTAAACACATACAACAACAGCAAAAGCAGCAGCAGCAGCAGCAGCAGCAGCAAAAAACGCTTTAAATTAGCTAAAATCCAATTATTTCACACACAAATGCACGCACTCAATGTTTCAACGAGAATGAAAACGAATTATAAAGCAATATTCCCATTATGAACGGGCTACTTTTGTGGGTCGGGGCTCTGTCAATAAGCGCATAAAATTAAAATATGTATTCCGCTAGAATGCAATATTATATAACCAGCTGTGAGTTTAATTAGGATTTTTACAATTCAATTTCTAAATTTGAACTAATTCGAGTTAATCTGTGAGTTAGTATTGTAAACGTTGGCATTCTTATTTACATGCCTGCACGCACAGACACATTTCCTGTTCGAATGCGCATTATAACTGGGTATACAAAAAAAAAAAAACAACAAATAATTTTATTGAAAAGTGCGGGTGTTACTTTCGCTGTTCATGCTACTTCCTTGCATCCGCTGCATTGTCCATTTGGATGTTCGCTCGGCCATTGCTCATTTAAAATCCATTGACTGGCCGCGGGCTGCAATGGAAAAAACAGAGCAGCAGCAGAGCAGCAGCAGCTTGATTGCTTCTGAATGCAAGTACATATTTATGTACATATGTGTGTATGTATTGAAGGCGTTGAGGTGTATTGGTGCGAGTAAATGCACGCATTCACACCAATTCATGACTTTGAAATACTTACTTACATCCGGTCATAAATTTTGTCACTTTGGCATTTGGTGGGTTTGGTGTGCTGGTTGCTCACCTCTTCGCGCTTTCACGCTGCCTTTAGCATTGTTGTTGTTGTTGTTGTTGTTGTCAAATTGCTGCTGCTGCATTTAAGTTGCTGTTTCTGTTGTTGTTGCTACTTTTGCCGTTTAAGTACTATTATTCCTACAACTACCGATTTATTATTATTATTATTGCTTGATTGCATTATTGTTGTAGTTGTAGTTTTTGGTTTTTTTTTTTTTTGCAGCTGATCGTTTTGACGGCGTTAATCGGATTTGAGAGCATAAAATTGGATTTTACAATTGGGAATTGTGCACGCGAGCTCTGGCGCTATGGCATGCCATGCAATGCCATCAAAATGTGCGCAAGGATCAAGGAGTTCTTTTTTTCTTTCTATTATTAATAAAACTCATGCTAAGCGTTTGAATTTAGTTTGCTGTCGTGAATGGAGGAGAGAATTCTTGGTTGATTCTTGATGCGAAAATAGAAACTGTTGGTCGTTCCATCAAATATATGTACATATATATATATATACATACATACATACATATCTACATCCATAAGTATCTAAATAGATAAATGTCAAGAAACTGCAAAGGAACATCTTAAAGTTGTGGCATTGAGTGTTATCGACTATTGCGATTGTTTGTAAGGCTCTCTGTTTGCACGTGTATGTGTTCGCTTGTAACAGCCCTGCAGCGAAATCAACTAGTTGTAAACTAATTGACAACTAGTTGGCCATACAGCTCAACTAGTCAGCCATCTATCTTTTTTCCATATTAGCAACTGGTATTTTTAACACGGTGATGACCTAGGAAATGGCAATTGTCAGTATCCACACCAGAGTCATACCACTTGACTGACTAGTCAGTATACACACCAGCATCATACCAATTTGATGACTAGTCAGTATACACACCAGAATATGTATGTTGAACATATACATACATATGTATGTATAATAACATTATGTTATACACGGTGAGCTTAAACAACTTATTATGAAAAGTCAAAGTAACCAAGATATTATTTCATGGTTGTATTCTTGGATATATTAGAAGATGTTCTGAGCCAAAATTGAAATCATTCATCGGACACATTTTGAGAAATTCCATGTTTTTTTTAAAATGGTCAATTTTTTCTTTTCATGCGAGCCCCTGTTCTTTTTATGGCACCCACGGTAAAATGACTGTTCTGTTCTTCTAGTATATAAGTGTATAGTAAAATTCATTACAGTAAAAATACATTTTAAGACGTTTATTATTTATTATTTATAATATTTTAATATAAACATAAAAAGGTTGACAGTTTTTTTTAAATATGAAGAATATTATATTCACATACAGTTTTCTTCAAATTCTCCATATAATTTGGGTTATTTGGTCTAGTTCGATACTTATAATCCCATGTTTTTTTGAAATCATAATGCACAGCCTCCATGGCTTGCTCTGAATGATACCCTAATCCTATTCCCTGCCTTGAACAAAAATCTTCTATATGAAAAAAAAAACCGTATGCACTTTTGGGGTTATGGGTATAGAAAGATCGTTGTAACTCTTTCGGAAATTAGAAATACAGTTAATATAATTACTTTTCAAATCAATAGTGAAGCAAGATTCGACCACTGAATGAAAATCGTTAAAAGCTTTTACGTATTTTAGGCGCTCTAAAGGAAATATACTTCTTAATACATCGGTGTTTTCCAATAATTTCTTACAACTATTCCCATCAAAACCTGAGCAACCACGAAAAATCTTTTATTGGACATAGAACTTCTCAGCCCACATTAACGCAATAGTTGTAAGAAATTATTGGAAAACACCGATGTATTAAGATGTCTATGCTCCATGGATATTAATCCAGAAAGAGAATTCTGCCGGCTGAGGGTAATTTTATTGAAGCGCGGCCAAAAGCCGCCAACGCAGAAAGATGTTCTACACATACATACATTAATTTAACAAGGAATGTCTCCTGAACTATAAGCGTCCGGAGGGTAGTACTTTGTTTTTTGTGATCTGTGAGACCACCCCTACCCTCTGGAAAATTAATTGTTATCGGATCGTGGATCATTATATACAAATTTTCCCTCTATCCAGGCTAGGGATCCAACCCATGACCTCTGGTATGGCAGACTAGCCACTGTCCGCCACACCACAGTGGCCACAACACTCCCCACTGCACCACAGCGGCCCCGTTAATATATATTCCCGCAAAGGAGATTACAATTTACTAAGGTACATAATATGCATATAAATACTTCACAAAAAGTATGTAACTTATTTTGCATATTTAATTTATCCATATTTGTTGCCAATTTAGTGTATTTTTCCAATTTTATAATTGATTTGTATATTTTGCAAATCTTGTTACTTGCAAAAATTCAAGTCAGCTGTTGTTTGATCAGCTGTTTTCCTGTTGGAAAAGTGCTTTGGCAAAAATTTGTCCAACAAAATTCAATAGCTTCTCACAAAATGAAATGTCAGTTTTCTCTCTCAGTTGGTTCTCTTCTGTTGGAGATTTGGCGTAAAAAAACGGCGACAAATTGTTTGTTTTTAAAAGTTTTCGAAAAACATCAAAAAATATCCGTAAACGAACAAAGCTATTATAAATAATAAATAATAAACGTCTTAAACTGTATTTTTACTGTAATGAATTTTACTATACACTTATATACTAGAAGAACAGAACAGTAATTTTACCGTGGGTGCCATAAAAAGAACAGGGGCTCGCATGAAAAGAAAAAATTGACCATTTAAAAAAAAACATGGAATTTCTCAAAATGTGTCCGATGAATGATTTCAATTTTGGCTCAGAACATCTTCTAATATGTCCAAGAATACAACCATGAAATAATATCTTGGTTACTTTGACTTTTCATAATAAGTTGTTTAAGCTCACCGTGTATATGTACCCTGCAGCGAAATAAATTAGTTGTAAACTAATTGACAACTAGTTGGCCATCTATCTTTTTTCCATATCAACTAGCAACTGGTATTTTTAACACGGTGATGACCTAGGAAATGGCAATTGTCGGTATCCACACCAGAGTCATACCACTTTGCTGACTAGTCAGTGTAGATATCAGAACTATACCAGTTGACTGACTACATACATGCTACTCCAATGAAAATAAAAATTGCAAAATAAAGTTTCTAATACATTTATTTAATTCGAATACTACAACAACAATAAAGAAGCTGTTTTACTTTTACTGCATACGAGTTCATTGCAACCTCCAGAAACCCCGGATACACTCGTTTTTAATTTAAAACCCTTTTTGTTTGCAAAACTTCTTGTTTCATAACTAATCTCAATTTGTCCACTATGAAACTAGTTGGGCAACTCCCATAATTTATCTAGTCAATTAACTGGTAGATTGGCTGACTAGTTTGGACTTTCGCTGCAGGGAGAGTGTATTCTTGCGATTGTGCAAAGCTTGTATACTAAAAAAAAAAACAATTATAAAAGTTTTCATTTTACTACATAGAAAGCGCAAATTCTTGAATTAGCGCATAAAATATTATTTTAATTCCGTTTTTAGCAGATTAAAGCCGAAATGAAAAGAAAATGTGTTAAGAAATTGAATCTAAATTTAGAATATTGCCGTTCTAGCCTGAAAATTAAATCAAAGCATAATTACACTTATGTAGGACAAGACTACCCTTCAAAGATTTGAGGACCAGGTAGTCCAATGGGACGGGGCTTTAAAGTAGGTCTGAAGGGACGTGGTTACGGACTTGGTAACATGTTATGCTGCATCGGACCACATCGAATGTAAATTGTCGTTCGCCGCCCACTAATTCGTGGTTGGTCGGCAATTTGGCTCGGTCTAGGGTATTGGGATGTAGTTTAAAACGTGGTCCACTGTAAGCAGACTAGTCTATGGACAAATGGGGTGGTTTTTTACAGGGACCGGGAGTTTTATTCCTTTTATAATAAAACGCCAAAGAAAAAATTTATATTTGGAGGAATATTTTATTTGGACAAAAATAATCAGTCAACTCGGAGTTTTATTTTTTAGCACCAGCGATAAAATAAATGCCTGATGTTTTATTTTTTAACTCCAAAATAAAACTCCAGGGCCAATAACTAGCGAAGCACTTAACCGAATTGCATAAATTTGGTATCAGATGAAAGGTGATTCAGTAAGATTTTAATTGGTGGCACCCATACTAAATTGGGAAAAATTAAAAAAATAGGTGGCAACCTTGGTTTGAGTGGTAACCTTGGCATGGGTGGCACCATTAAAAAGCTTACTGAATTACCTTTCGTCTGATACCAAATTTATGCAATCCGGTTAAGTGGGCCGCTAGTTATTGGCCCTGGAGTTTTATTTTGGAGTTAAAAAATAAAACATCAGGCACTTATTTTATCGCTGGAGCTAAAAAATAAAACACCAAACTTTTATTTTATAGCTGGCTTTAAAAAAAAAAATCACAAAAATTAATAGGGTCCAGGTTATTGATTCTGGAGGTCCTGGGATGAAAGTAAAGTGAATGATTTTGCCCAAGGACACTATCTAGCCCTGAAGTTTTATAACATCAAAAAAAAAAAAATAATTTTCATTTTCGGTCCCTGGTTTTTTATATAGTCCTTTGTTATGCAGCACTGAAGCAGGGGTGGTCATATCCAGTGACATCCCAATGTTAATGTAACAATATTTTTTCATATATTTGGACCATTTCTGTAACTAGTAGTTGTCACAACGTAACCTGGTCCTGTACTAGCATATTACGTGGTCCCACTTTTTGCAGAGTACGCTCCTTGTTAATATGCTCCAGTGTCAGCAGCCGTACAATAACAAGGCATATAAAATGAAACCAGCTACTGGTGGTGATTAGTCCCTTAGCATCACATATGAACGACGGGACGAAACAAAGGTGGATACGGATTCGCTGTGGATCTCCATTAAAGCCTGCCTGTATGTCGGGGGGTCAAGTGGTTGTTTTACATACATACATATGTACTTTTCAACCTCGGGGCTGAGCGTGATGTGAGATGTGGGAAAGGTCGCAGAGATAATCGTTGTTCCTGGAGCATAAGACATTTATGTCGGTTCCTGACCCCATAATCAAACAGTCATCGGCGTAGGAAATAATATAGACTCTCTCAGCTGGCGGTGGTAGTCTGGAGATGTCTAAATTGAATAGCAGCGGGGACAAGGCACCACTCTGTGGAACTCCCTTTTGAGTTAACATTCCTGAAGTCCATAAATACCTGCCTCAGATTGTACGCAGTCCACCAGTTCAGTCTGCGTGAGATGCTCCAGTTGTAAAGGTTCTCCATTACGGTGACATGATTGAGCGTGTCGAAGGCTTTCAACAGGTCAAGTGCCAAGGGATCCGTTCTCTCGCAAGGGCCTCGTTGGTTGAGACCACGTACTATCTGGGTGTTTATGGAATTTAGGGCTGCGCATTTTTCGGAATTCAGAGTATTTCAGAGTAAGCGACTCGTTGTCGCCATTATTATATTTACATACAATATCGGCTCTATAAGCTAATACCCCAATTTTCTTACTTAAGTTATAGAAATCTATATTTTCTGCTCGTCAGTGATTTTTAAATACCGAAGGAAATGATATGCATTCATTAAATTAGTAGGTAGTTGAAGGTATTTAAGTATGCTGCATTCATACCGAGTCAAAAGATTCTCAAAAACAATTGAAGAAAAACGAAAAACAAGCAAAGAAAAAAGGTGAACAAAAATGCGCCAAAAATAACAGCTTGCTTAAAGCAATTCCGCTCGACTGGTGCTTCTAATGGTGATTGCCTGACGCTTCGAAGCAATCCACGTTCAACTGAGCAGCGCTTACTCGCTGGCATTGTATATTGTGATGAATATTCCTTTGTCGTTCGCTTAGAGCGGATGGCGCCAACGAAATGAAATCACAACTTGAACAAACTCAAGTGAATAGAAAAAGCTTTTGTCTGGCACGTCCCTTTTTGCTCCACTTTTTCTTCTTCTTTGCGCCATTCTCTCGCTTCGTCTCGTCTCGTCTCGTCTCATCTCGTCCCGTTCTGTCTTGTCTCGCCACGCTTTTCATTTCATCTGCAACTTCTTTCGGTCGCTTAAGATTATTTTGAATTTGCTATTTTTTGTCTTCTTTTAACGACAACACAGCATAGACCTACATACGTACATAGATAGCTGGCTAGCTGGCTGGCCACACTTCAGAAGGAGCCACTTCAATTTGGAGTAGCTCAAAGCCGCCACGACCGTCAACGGCACCAAGCACCGTCGTCGATCTCGTCTCCATCGCATCCATGTGGCAATCTGCGGCGCGCTGTAATCCAAAACCAGTTAATTTTTATGTACATACATATGTATGTAGATGCTGATCGAGTATGTCGAGCAGGAACCGCTAAGCTGTTGTCCAGTTAATGGGTATGGAGGAGAGTTGGCCAGAGGCGGTCGCTTCATACAAGCCGAGAAGCCCGGCTTGCGTACACATTTTCGTTCATTTCATACGAAATTCTTTAAAATCTGGCTATTTTACGTTTTAAATGTGTTTACTATTTAAGTTCTCAATAATATAGCCCCCACTGTAAAATGCCCCCAAAAGCCTGCTAAGAAAATAGCGCAAATACACCACCAATCCACCTCACAATGTGTATTTTGTTTGTACAGCCAATCACAGCACAGTGAGCATGCTTCAACGTTTCCACACATTAGCTTTTACGATGCTTTCAAAACAGAATAACATAGCTTGTTTTCTCGCTTTCGCTAAGGAGAAACCAATTGCTTATTTTCAGACTTAAATTGAAAAAAAAAAACTAGCAAAGCACTTTTTTTATTTTTCACATCAAATTTGTATGCGAATATGAAGCTGGCTTCGGCATTGAAAAGTTCAGTATTCACAGCCATATGCATATTTGAATTGATTTTCGTTTGCATGTACATGCTTATGCACATAATTTCTTACATCTGCATGTGCATGCAAACATAAATATCGAATACCAGATTATAAAATGGTTGATTGTGATTTTTGGCGACTATTGGCACAATATCAAGATAATTTTAAAAAGCGGTGGAAATCAAATTGGACCTCAGTTTTTCAAACACTAAAGCACCCATTTTTTAGGCAATAAGCAAATATACTTGCTACTGCTGAAATTTCCGTCGGTATAAGGAAACTAAAAATACCTCTGCGCATTCGTGTAAGATTTCCCTAGCGCACGTTTTTATATTTAAGAATTATGTAAATACGAAATTTTTTATTTTAAAAATGTTCAGAGTAAAATTGCAAAATCAAGGAAAAACAATTTTAATTTAAAAATGTTTATTTTTATTTTAAGCACTATGAGATTTTGAAGGAAAAACTTTCGTTTTTATTCCATTAATTTTAATTTTTAATTTAAACATGTTTCTTTTTAAATCCTAAATACATTTTAATTTAAAAAATTTAATTTTTAATTTAAAAATTTTCATTTATAAAATAAAAATGACTCGGTTTAAAACGTGCATTATAAAAATAATAATTTTATTTTTGATTCCTTTTCTCTGAGTATACAAACAAAAAAATGTGTATCAGGAAAACAAAAACAACAAATACATATGAAAAAAACAAAAAAAAAAAAAATAAACTAGAAAAAACGATCTTCAAATACGCGAATTGTTCAAATGCCCGTACAAACATACGCGTAATAAACAAACAAACGAGCGTCCGAGCATTGAAAAGCATTTATTCGGGCCACTCGAAAATGTTAAAAAGAAATCGAGAACTCTAAATCAAAGTCAATGACGGAACGCAATCAGACTTTTAAATAATACAGCAAAGGAAATTACATAAATGGCTAATGGTTATACTTCACACATAGGCTTGCCCAGGCAATTTATGCTAGGTCCGCCACTGGAGTTGGCGATTGCTGCAGCAGGTGTGTGTGTGTGTGTGTTTGTTGCGGAGAGTCGGCGGATGTTCCATGTTTGCTTATGCAATTTTTGTGCGCTTTGGTGTTGTAGCTAGCGCTGCAGATGAGAGTGGAGGGAGGCGCGACGTCTATGCGAAGGCGAGTTCGCCTGTCTGGGCTGTCAGTGCTGCTTGCTACTGCTATTAGCTATCTTTTTATTGCTGCTTGTTTGCTGGTAAATTTTTGTTGTTGCTTTTGTTGTTGTTTTTGATTGTTGGACATCTTTTGTTGCTTAAGTGAAATGACAATCAACAATTGCAGTTGTAGAAATTTCTCAAAAAAAATAAAGGATTCAAAAACAAGTGAAGCCTGGATGCGAGTGGACCCGAAAATTTAGTAAGGGTACTTCCTAATGTTATTGTGACCGAGATTGTTTTTTTTTTAAAGATAAAAGATATTAAAGCTTAAGATTGATAAAAATGCATAATTTAATGTCAGACAGGAATATAATATTAAAGAAATATACATCCATACATATTTCCGACAAAAGAGCTAGCTGAACTGCATGGCTCATCTGACTACGTTAGAGAAATACGGTATTGTACGTGTATTTTTTCTTCGCAACATTCATGTACCCAAGTTCAGCGCTATTGGGTATAAATCTATTATATAAAAATGAATGTATGTGTGTGTCCTTTATGGACTCCTAAAGTAATCAACCGATCTATATGATAACAGTAGATTCACGTGGTATTAGCGCACATGATATGGTATACAGAATTTCGAAAAAGTGGGAACTTCCCGGAATATAGACCTAAAAGTGGACCCAGCAAGTCTTTCAGCAATATTGATATCAAATGAAAGGTGCTGAGCAGGCCTTCAACACAGAGTCACTTTCATTGTGATGCCTGCGCCGGGTCCCAAATATGGGTCAAAACATGGACCCAGATGACCCTCGAATGTTTCCAAGCGATATTGGTATCAAATGAAAAGTATTGATGATGGCTTCAATATTAAACGCTCTTAATTGTTATGCCTAGGCCGGGTCCCCAGATATGTGTCACAACGTGGAACGGAGTGACTCCACAAAGTGTCTGTGCGATATTGGTATCTAATGAAACGTGTCGAGCAGGGCTTCAACATGCTATACTCACTGTTATTTTTTAAGTCGGTTTCCCAGAAATGGTTCAAGTAGTGGACCCGATTGGTGATGGATGGTACCGGTAAAGGTAAAGGTAAAGGTAAAGGTAAAGGTAAAGATAAAGGTAAAGGTAAAGGTAAAGGTAAAGGTAAAGGTAAAGGTAAAGGTAAAGGTAAAGGTAAAGGTAAAGGTAAAGGTAAAGGTAAAGGTAAAGGTAAAGGTAAAGGTAAAGGTAAAGGTAAAGGTAAAGGTAAAGGTAAAGGTAAAGGTAAAGGTAAAGGTAAAGGTAAAGGTAAAGGTAAAGGTAAAGGTAAAGGTAAAGGTAAAGGTAAAGGTAAAGGTAAAGGTAAAGGTAAAGGTAAAGGTAAAGGTAAAGGTAAAGGTAAAGGTAAAGGCAAAGGTAAAGGTAAAGGTAAATGTAAAGGTAAAGGTAAAGGTAAACGTAAAGGTAAAATTAAAGGAAAGGAAAGAGAAAGGGAAACGTAGAGGGAAATGCTCATAATAACATAAACCTTTCTTCGTCGCTGCAGCGGGACGGGTATTTGCTAGTAATATATAAAAAAACAAGTAAGGAAGCCTAAGTTCGAGTGCAATCGAACATTAGATACTCAGCTGTATGCTTTCATTGTTTGTTTGCGTTTGTTCGATATAGGGTGTATTTTATATGAAACGAGTGCTGCATAAACAGGGCGCAGCCACGCCCATTTTCAAAATTTATATCAATCATCCAAATAAGCATACAAATATTATTGTTAGTGCAAAATTTCATCCCTCTATGACTTTTAGTTACAAAGACTTCACGTTACAAATTCCAAAAGGGTGTTCCAGAAATATCTTTGTTAAAAAGTAGGCGTGGTCATAAACCGATTTCAATACATTTTTGCGTGTCTATTAACACATGTTATAAAAGTGTATAAACCAAGTTTCGTCATAATATCTCAATTATTTGTCGAGTTAAAGGCTAAGAAATCTCATATATCCCTTTGTCTAAAAAGAGGCGGTGCCACGCCCATTTTCCAAACTTTTTTATTTTTTGTTTCCGGTCTATTGTAAAACTCATGTCACAAAATTTCAATGAATTATCTTTATATTTCACATAGATATCGCTTAAAATGGTTTTATTAGGTCACTTTATAATACACATATATAAAAGTGGGCGCGGTCGTCAACCGATTTTGGTAATTTTTCGTCCACACATTTGGCTAAGTAAATATATCACGCGTACCAGATTTCATCGATATATCTTTAACGGTTTCTGAGTTATGGCTTATTAAACTTTCAATATTCGCTCCTTAATAAGTGGGCGTGGCACCGCCCATTTTCCAAAATTTTTGTAGTTTTTGTTTTATGTCCATAGTTGGACTCCTGCCACAAAATCTCAGTGATTGATCTTTATATTTGACAGAGATATCGCTTAAAATGTTTTTATTAGGCCCCCTTATATTTCCTATATATAAAAGTGGGCGTGGCCGTCAACCGATTTTGATAATTTTTCGCCAAAACATTTGACTAAGTAATTATATTACGCGTACCGAATTTCATCGATATATCTTCAACGGTTTCTGAGTTATGACTCATAAAACTTTCAATGTCTGCCCCTTAATAAGTGGGCGTGGCACCGCCCATATTCCAAAATTTTTGTGTTTTTTGTTTTATGTCCATAGTTGGACTCATGCGACAAAATTTCAATGATAGATCTTTATATTTGACAGAGATATCGCTTAAAATGGTTTTATTAGGTCACTTTATAATACACATATATAAAAGTGGGCGTGGCCGTAAACCGATTTTGATAATTTTTCGTCAAAACATTTGTCTATGTAAGCAAATTACGCGTACCAAATTTCATCGATATATCTTCAACGGTTTCTGAGTTATGACATATAAAACTTTCAATGTTTGACCCTTAATAAGTGGGCGTGGCACCGCCCATTTTCCAAAACTTCATCAAATTTCTTCATAAGGGCCCGAGCTCAATACGTGGGTAAAATTTTAAAACTCTAGCTATATTAGTGGCTGAGATACCAAATTTCCGATTTTTTCTATATAGGAAAAGTGGGCGTGGTCATGGTCCGATTTCGCCCATTTTCAATACCAACCGTCCCAGTCTCGATACCAACTTGCGTTCCAAATTTCATCAAAATATCTCAATTTTTGCGCGAGTTAGAGTGTTTACAGACGGACGGACGGACGGACGGACGGACAGACGGACGGACGGACGGACGGACGGACGGACGGACGGACGGACGGACATGGCTCAATCGATTTCTCTTTTCACCCTGATCATTTTGATATATATAAGTCTATATCTATCTCGATTATTTCATTCTGTTACAATCCACCGTTATGTGATTAAAACTATAATACTCTGTGTACTAGTACAGCTGAGTATAAAAACATAATGAATCATAAACTCAAAAATACGTGATGGCATAGAAGAAATAGAAAAATAAAGAAGTAGGTATACAAAAATTAAATGACATGCATCAGTAAAATGTCAAAAATGATAAAGTAATAAAAAAAAACAAGCAATTTTAAGTGTTTCCACTTCAAATAAATGAATTGACACCGTTTCAGCCGTTGGCTGTTCGGCTGGTTAATGGTTGGCCGGGATACTGAGCAATACCTCATACATCGCAAACATGCACAATAAGGTGGAGTGAAATTTTTTTTTGGAAATTCAATTTGTTCCAAAGCCAGAACGGAAGCCTTCTAGCCCAGTAATTAGCCTGTAAAATTTTATTGACCTACTCGCATGTTTAGAGGTGCCCCCAGCCCCAAAAAGTTGAAAAAATAGCACGATCTGGTACAAATATGAAACTTTGAAAATTATAAAATAAAAAAACGAAGTATGGGGATTGATAAGGATGGTTAAGCTGAGTATTAAAGTGAATTTATTTTTTTTGGAAACAACAACAACAAAAGTTATTAAAGGTCAAAGTTTATATTCTGCATTTTTAAATTGCAATTACTTAAAAACTACTGAACCGATTTCGAATATTTTTATACCTTCGATAGGTATGTTGATTCCCTTTAATTTGATATACGTTTTATGTGGGTTCCATAACACCCCCCCTGCGGTGGTCAACCCCCCTTTTACTCCCTTACTTTTCATATATAAAATGTATATCAAATTAAAAAATCAAAATACCTATCGAATGGTATAAAAATATTCGAAATCGGTGCAGTAGTTTTTAAGTAATTGCAATTTAAAAATGCCCAATATAAACTTTGACCTTTAATAACTTTTGTTGTTGTTGTTCCCAAAAAAAAAAAAATTCACTTTAATACTCAGCTTAGCCATCTTTATCAATCCTCATACTTAGTTTTTTGATTTTATAATTTTCAAAATTTCATATTTGTAACAGATCGTGCTTATTGCTTTCAACTTTGCGGGGCTGGGGGCAGTTCAAAACGTCATCCTATCGCGATAAAATTTTGTGGGGTTCATTAACTCGTATAAAGACAACTTTTCATTGCTGGTACGTTCAAAAAAAGATCAAACAAAAAATCTCCATATGATTTCACTCCACCTTAATGCACAAGTGGCCTAAAGATACCAAAAAACAACAACAACAAGAACAGCAACAACAACAATATTAACAACAAACAGCAACCGAAAACAAGGCCACTCACGCTTGCTAGAAAACGTGTCACTAATTCACACAAAAGTTGTGAAGGAATTTCATTAGACGAAGACGCCAGCCATTCAGCCAGCCAAGCAACCAACGAGCTGTCCAGCTACATATGTATGTATGTACACATGTAGTATGTATCAGAGATCAGCATGCGATAAATTTTTTGTGATTTAGAGCAGTGATGGGCGAAAATTTGGCTCTTGCAGCAGCCTCGGAGCCAGCAAGAGGATGGAGAGGGGCTGATTTGTTTTTCGGTGATAAGGGGAATGTAAAACAATTAAAATCAGCGTATATTCCCTCGCTCGTCATGTTCATCGCAAGAAGCCTGCTAGGGACACGAATTTCGATACGATACGATACCAAATCGATATTTTTTGCATTTGATACCGATACTTTTTACTCGATTCTTTTGCAACGATATTTTTTGGTATCGAGTACTTCAACCACGGTATCGAACAAATGAGTACATTCAGTGATACAAAATTAAAATTGTGTCATATTTGTCCAAACAATTAAGGAAGCCTAAGTTCGAGTGGAATCGAACATTAGATACTCAGCTGTATGCTTTCATTGTTTGTTTGCGTTTGTTCGATATAGGGTGTATTTTATATAAAGCGAGTGCCGCATAAAGTGGGCGTAGCCACGCCCATTTTCAACAATTTTATCAGTCATCCAACTAAGCATATGAATATTATTCTTTGTGCAAAATTTCATTCCTTTATGACTTCTAGTTACAAAGAAGTCTTGTTACAAATTCCCAAAGGGTGTTCCAGAAATATCTTTGTTAAAAAGTAGGCGTGGTCATAAACCGATTTCAATAAATTTTTGCGTGTCTATTAACACAAGTTATAAAAGTGTATAAACCAAGTTTCGTCATAATATCTCAATTATTTGTCGAGTTATGGGCTCCGAAATCTCGTTGATTCCTTTGTCTGAAAAGTGGCGGTGCCACGCCCATTTTCCGAAATTTTTCTATTTTTTGGTTCCGATCTAGTGTAGAACTCATGCCACAAAATTTCAATGAATTATCTTTATATTTGACAAAGATATCGCTTAAAATGTTTTTATTAGGCCACTTTATGATACCCATATATAAAAGTGGGCGTGGTCGTCAACCGATTTTGGCAATTTTTCGTCCAAACATTTGCCTAAGTAAGTATATCACGCCTATCAAATTTCATCGATATATCTTCAACGGTTTCTGAGTTACGACTCATAAAACTTTCAATGTTTGCCCCTTAATAAGTGGGCGTGGCACCGCCCATTTTCCAAAATTTCACCATATTTCTTCATAAGGGCCTGAGCTCAATACGTGTGTAAAATTTTATCACTCTAGCTCTATTAGTGACTGAGATACAAAATTTCCGATTTTTACCATATAGGGGAGGTGGGCGTGGTCATGGTCCGATTTCGCCCATTTTCAATACCATCCGTTCCTGTCTTGATACCAACTTACATTTCAAATTTCATCAAAATATCTCTATTTTTGCGCGAGGTAGAGTGTTTACAGACGGACGGACGGACGGACGGACATGGCTCAATCGATTTCTCTTTTCACCCTGATCATTTTGATATATATATAAGTCTATATCTATCTCGATTATTTCATTCTGTTACAATCCACCGTTAGGAAACCAAAACTATAATACTCTGCGTACTAGTACAGCTGAGTATAAAAATTGTGCAACGCAAAATAGTGCCGAAAATCTGTCGAGCGTGCAGAAGTGACAAGCTGCTTCCTAAAGGGCCGAAAATTAATTTTCACTGGTACATATCGAAAAATAGGTCTGATCCACGTGCTGAAATAATTGCAGGTTTGGGCTACTTCGTAAGGTTTTTTGTATGAAGTTTATTGATTTTCACATTAAACGAGGCGCACACTTACTACCGAAACTTGCTTACAATTTGCAATTACCATGCGATAGAAATAATGATAACTGGAGATAAAGGATTATATATTTTTCATTTTCATACGATAATTTAACGTTTGCAAATAAAAAATCATCATTTCAGGGAAAAAATCGTCAATATCTTTTCTTTCTCATTTTACTAAAAACACGTTTTAAACAAAAAAAGGGTCTGTTTTCCATTAATGCCCCTATGACACTACGTTTTTTCCTGTATTCTACAAGGTTTTATGTGTGATAGAGGTGGTCAAATACAGTTTTGTGTTGGTGCAAGGGAGTAAGCTATGTTGGAAAAAACCAACGAAATACCATCTAGGCGGTTAAAAACCAATGAGCTAGCTTGTACTTCGATAGGTTTTTTGACATTCGGCTCTGTTTTCTGACAATTGTTTCAATTTGACAACTATAAAATAAATTATTTTTAAAATATAAAATATATGGAAATACAAATTTTATATTTGCCTCTTGTAAGCTTCTGCTTTGGCCGTAAGGGGAAATAAGTCCGGAAGAAAAATCATACTGCGCAGTGGCTTCTCTTTAAAACATGGAATGCACAGCTATTCTGCCACTTGAGTTTCATCATTTTTTTGTTTCGATAATTTAAATTCAAATTTCCAAAAAAATTCAATGATGGATACATATAATCTCAATGAAAATGAGTTGTTAATGTTAAGTATTTAAGATATTTATTTTTCAAAATACTAAATATTTTGCAAATATCTTTTTACAACTGTGATTTCATTAAATACTGTTGTTTTGTAAAAGCTGTTGGTTTGTAAAAAATGTTTTCAATAACTTAATAAACTTGAATAATTTTTTTAATCAGCTTGAACTATTCTTATGAGTTGGAAAAGGATTTACGTCAAAATCAAAACTTTGGAAACAGCCATAGCATACTATGCCATGGAATTAGCACTAATACAGCGATATGCGTATGCCTCAGGATGCAGTTTTATTGCGTTTTTGGTAACTTTCTAGAAGGCGGTGCAACTTTAAACCGTTTTAATAAATCTTTTAAATGTGAAAAAATCTTTTATTTCCGCTTTCGAATTCATAATCAGAACGCGTCGATTTGTACCACTTTTAACTATTATAGAGGAAATTTTAAGGTTGCACCTTCTAGAAAATTACCGCTTTCGATACCGATACTTTGAATATCGAGTAGTTTAGTTTCGATATTATCGGGTTCGCGATTCCTTTTAACCGATATTTTAAATGAGTACCAGATCGATGCTTTTGATTCGATATCGTGTCCCTAAAGCCTGCGGAAACACTAAAAATCAAAAACCAAAACCACGAACTCTCAGCCACGATCAACAATTCTTAAACTGTGTTGCCGTAGTACGGAAACAAAATAATACAATTTTTGCCAAGAATTACGGAAAAAGTAATTAATACTGAATTTTTCGACTTTTAGGTAGCAACGACTTTATAATATACATTTAGTTTGTGCGTATTTCATTTCTACATGCAAATCGATTTATTTACAAACTATATACATATTTTTAGTATTGATAGTAGCAAAGCATAAGTATTAGTTTTTAAGAGTAGTAGTTGTAGTAGTATTTGTTGTAGAAAAGAGTACTAAAACACATTTATTATACAATCCTTAAACAATGACACCCTCCCTGTTGACAACGGCGCTCTTCCCCCAGAGTTGCCGCTCCTACAATACATATATTATTTTAGTGGAAATAATATTTGGTTTATGAAACTCACTCACATTCGATTCATAGAAGATAGATAATTTATTTTTATATTATTTTAGCAATGTCAAAATTCAAGAACTTACATTTATAAATTCTCTTATATTAAATAAAATCTGTTATACAAAAAAGAATGTGTGTCTGTCCTTGGTAGACTCCCAAACTAATCAACCGATCTTTATGAAATTTTTGCAGTAGATCCATGTGGTATTAACGCACATGATAGGGTATATAGAATTTCAATAAGTGGGAACTTCTCGGGATACGGGCCTAAATGTGGACCCAGAGTGACCCAGATAGACTTTGAGCAATATTGGTACCAAATGAAAGGTGCTAAGCTGGCCTTCGATTTAATTAATATTTTTTCAATAATTTTTAGGTGATACGAGGAAAAACCCATGAAAGTACCAATTTGTGATACCAAAATGTTTGACGCTGCGGCAACACTGCTGCACACTGCCTCTCAGGCATGAACCAGTGATGGAAAATGACTCGTGCCTATGTAGTTTTCGGTTATTTGGGAAGTAGCAAGGCACTTATGTATAATCAATTGATTTTCGCACTATTCTGCAAAACTCAATTCAGGTTATAAATATTTTTCGATTACAATGCCATTTTTGTTTGCTTCATAGTAAACAGACGGTTGTTTTTTTTATTATGAAGGCATATAAACTTTATTATAATGTAATCTTCATAAAAGTAGGACGCACAAATATGCGTAAGAAAGGTTTTGTATGAGATCCTTATTATACAATATGTGCTGTAAACTTATTTTATCAAGGTAATGGTACCAACTGACGATTTTCAAATTGATTGCACAATGAAATTCAAAAATTCACCACTTTTTGTACAAATTTGACACAATTGGAAACTTTCATTTTCCATCACTGACACGAATACAGGGAGCGACATACTCTCTCGTTCTCAATCTTGCTTATGTGTTAGTGAGTTCTTCCTCAGTTCTTCTCCCCTTATGCTGCACTTGGTTGCGTCCCTCACCATCACCCAAATGTGCAAAGTCGGCTTCTAAGTGCAAAATGCTACCAGGAGCTACTTTGCCCAACGCTGATTTAGAGTATACTCATAAAAAATGCGGTGGGAGTATGACCGCAACCGCAAAATATGCGATCATAATAAACACCGTACCGCATTTTCTTGATCAATTCCGGTATGCGGTAGTATGGATATCACAACACCGCATATCGTAAACACCGTATACCGCAAACACCGCATATCGCAAACACCGCATACCGCAAACACCGCATATCGCAAACACCGCATACCGCAAACACCGCATTTCCCAAATAGAGATATTTACAATGTTGCCAGTGTGATTTTTTGTTTGTAATTTTTACCGTCTTATGGACTTCTGATGAAAAATACTACTGATTACAATTTGATTTTAACCAAAGAATATCTATACAGGAAAATTCTCAGCATTGTTTTTTTTTTTAATTTTTTCATTGAAAGGGCCACTTAAAATTTAGAGTTTGTTTACATTCAAAATAATTTGACTAATGAATTTCAAGATAAAAATATGTCCTATTTACATGAAATAGAGTTTTTTCCTAAAATCCTTGAATCACATTTATGGCTTCTTAGTAATACACATAAGTTCTGTTTACACATTTTTGACATAATTCTTTATTTTCCAACGAGGCATTTATTCAATTTTCACAATCGACAAAATTGGCTACGATACATTGATTGAAACCGAAGTTTTTGTCATTTTATTGGAGCAACAACAATACACATGTTTATTTTTATACATTTTATTATGCGCCCGTCGGAATGAATACTTTTCCGTCAATCTAGAAATTCGTTTAACTGAGAAACATAGTTGAATTATATGTATTTTTTACGGCAAAGCTGAAGTACTGAATGTGTCGATCGTCACTTAAATACATTTAATCCAACTATGTTGTCAATTAAACGGATTGCTAGTTTGACGGAAAAGTATTCATTCTGATGGCCCTATTAGTCGTATTGGATTTCAAAATTGAATTTTTGATTATTTCATTATTGAAAAATATTTTATTATTCAAAAAACTGCCACAAAAAACAAAGCACACAAAAATAAAAAAAATACTTGTACAATTTATGTACAAATGAATTTTCAATTGCCTATACCTTTGCAGTGTGTGAAAAATTTCCGGCAACACTGAATAGTATACAAATAAACAAATGCGGTGTTTGCGGTGATTGCGGTGTTTGCGATATACGGTGTTTGCGATATGCGGTGTAATAATAATAATAATACAATGGCGCTATTATAACTCTGACAAGTTTTATGGCCGAGCTTCTCTCCCAATTCGAGGTGTGCTCCTTTTGTTTTTCCTACAAATTGGGTGGACCTACAGTTTTATGCCGGCTCCGAACGGCGGATGCATTTTTTGTGAGAAGCTTTTTCATGGCAGAAATACACTCGGAGGGTATGCCGTCCACTGCCGAGAGGTGACCGCTGCTGTTAAAAAACCCAATAATTGGATTTTTACTAATTAGAAAAATTTTTTTGGCGTTTGCTCGGACTGGGGTTTGAACCCGAGACCTCTGGCATAGCAGGCGAGCACTCTACCCACTGCACCACAGTGTAAACAACACTAAATACCGCAATATCATTTAGGTTTTCAATCAAGGCGGTGGCAGTGAATTTTTTTTCTGGGTACTTATTTTTTGAGCCACTTAAAAAATAAGTATTTTTGCGGTGCTTTAGAAAATGCGGTGCACCGCTGTTGATCTCTGGTATGTATGCATTTAGCTTAAATTTTTGTGAATATAAAATAATTCATATTTAACATTTATTTTTCGTTCTTTTTTCGAATACAGTGCACTCGCGAAAACTCAAACTAATGAAAACCAGCCCTGTCCGAGTTATCGAAATGTTCGAGTTTTCGAACGTTATGTATTTTTAATATATTTGTATGTATGTATGAATTCGTTTTAACAGTTTTCATACCCTCTCCATTCTTATGTCATAGTTAATCAAAGAGATTCTCTGGTTTCATGTTTTGTAATTCATTGCCAGTTTATTTAATAAAAAATGTTAGCAAATATGAATGTTGCTTACAAATTATTAGAAAAAAAGCAGTGATCTTAGTTTGATGTTTCTTATTTTCTACCGCATTTAACACAGCCTTTTCGCGCAGTGATTGTAGCACATTCAACTTTTCTCGGACAAATTTTTTCAGCCTTTTTTGCTAAGCTCAAAACATTTAACATTATTAGGTATATTATGTTATGTTCAGACACAACCTTAATTGAACATTAAGAGCCTTCATTCAATTTTCAAGAACCATGATTTTCAATTTACCATACAAAAATTGACCAAGTTAATGCTTCATTAGAAATTAATGAGTTGTTAATGAAGAACAATTCTGCATGCAACCCTGTTAAAAGGCTTGTTTCATAAGTAAAATGAAATGTCATGAAAAGAGAAATGTGATTAGCGTCAGTGTCCACTAAACAGGTTGGTTCGTCATATCAGCTGCATTCTTTATCTTCTTCATCACCTACCAAATTTGTTTTTATTTCTGCTTATTTTATACATGCATTCGTGTTTACGATTGGTAAAAATTGTGAGATGAATGTCAAATTATTTCGTCCTCCTTGCAATTTTGACATTTAGGTCACGAGAGTTTGATATTCAGCTCACGGCGTGTATGTGTGTATGTATCTTGAGCCGACCTGTTAAATGGGCCAAGTAAATTAAATATGTCTGAACACCAAATCTAAAGATGTTCAATCAACCCCAATTGACTTAATTAATTTTTATGTCTGAACATGATATTAGTGTCTAGCACGAAATTATTATTTTTAATTTTAATTTTTATACTTTGGAATAAGCGGAAAAATCCAATTAGCTCACACAGCGATGGTAGATGTGATAGCTATTTCGAAGAAAAACCACTTTCTTCATCATTAGACATCTTCTCGGGAGCACACCAGGCTTTGAACCTACGCTCCAACCATCAGTAGTCGAATATTAGCGAAACGCTAAGCACTGCGGCTACTGATGGTCCTGCTGAGCTGTTGGATTTTTCACTTTATATGCCATTACTCTATTCAATCTAACCTCACTTAGTGTACGATTTTCGTACATCTGCTATGCAAGTGTTGAATACTGGTTGGCAGCTGACGGACAGCGGGCGCTGTGTACAGTAGTTGTATGTACAACAGCACAATTTTATAATTTAACATTATTAGGTATGTTAGTGTCTAGCACGAAGTTATTATTTTTAATTTTAATTTTTATACTTTGGAATAAGCGCTTATTCCAAAGTATCAAAACATTTAGTTTTCGTCCCATTATAAAACGCAAATAAAGTTGATCTTAACCGCGCAAAATCCCGTGTATCACTGACAAATATCAATCAATTTAAAAGAAAAGTTCCGTAATTAGCAAGAAACCTAGCAAGTGCGGCGCCTTAGAATGAAACAAAAGACGCACATAACGACAAAAATTTGAATATCTGTCGTTACAGCACATGCAAAACGACAGTTTCTCACATGTTTTTTTGTCCATGAAAACAGAAAATAATTTTTTGAGTTTTAGAGTAGCTACATTTTGTTCGAGTTTTAAAGTAGTCAATGGAGAAAAAAAAATGTTCAAGTTTCCGAATGTTCGAGTTATCGCGTGTTCGAGTTTTCGCGAGTGCACTGTATATGTATATGTACTACTTCTTCGCTTGCTTATTTAACATCTGCTCGGGACATCTACGTGGTCAAGTTGACCACTTTAGACTGCTCGTCTTGCTTTTGAGAACAACACAACGGAAGTTCAAGTGCACCATTAAACAAATAGAAGCGCAATCATAGCCATCTTGATGCTTAACTTTCTCATCGAAAAAAATAAAAATTAAGTAGCTTTGTATAAAAGTATATTCTTTTTTATTTTTTCTTGAAACTGATGCAGTAAAAAATGAAATAAAAAGTAGAAATTTTAAAATAGTTTAAAAAAAATTATCAGCTTGGTCTTTTATTTAGGTTAAGTTGTCTACTTGGTCTTCTTTATCTTCTTCGCGCTTTCATGTTTCGTAGATGAAAACGTAGGAAATCGTCCATGGTTTTTTTTTGTCATAATCAGAGTTGTAATTATTATAAGAGAAAAAATAAAAATCAAAAAATAATTATTATTGAAAGAAACATATTTTAAAAGTCTTTCCATAATAGTTATTTCTGAGATATTTTTTTAAGTCTTTTTGTAATTATTATAAATGAGAAATTTTGTTTTATATCTTCAAAGACTTTTATATTGAGACAAACTTGAAAAAAGTCTTTCAGTAATTATTATCCGTAACAATTTTTTTTTTTTTTGAGTCTTCAAAGACTTTTTCATTGAGACGAATTTCAAAAATATCTTTAAGTAATTATTTTGAGTAACAAATTTATTTTTTATATCTTCAATAAAAATCTTACATACAATTTCAAATTTGAAATTTGCTTGAATTTTGAAGTACTTATATGAAAGTTATTCTTATTTTATACTTATATGAAAGTTATTGAAAATTTTCTGAGCCTTTTTTGAACTTTGTCTCAATGAAAAAGTCTTTGAAGATATAAAAAACAACTTGTTACTGATAATAATTACGCAAAGACTTTTTTCAAATTTGTCTCAATATAAAAGTCTTTGAAGACGTAAAAAAAATATATTTGAAATAACTATTATGGAAAGATTTTTAAAATATAAGTTTCTGAATAATAATTATAGAAGATTTTTATCATTTTCATCAGAAAAAAAAATATTGAGAAAAGACTTTTATGATTCGGAAGGTAATTTGTGAGACTTTTTTATAATTTGAAAATGAAATAATAATTATTCTACATCTCTGGCCATATTTAAGAGAACAATTGTCACTTAACATTTCATGTTTGTCTGCTGGAATGTCATTTTCACTTTTTGGAAATTTTTGAAATTTCCTCGAATTTTCAGAATTTTTGTATGAGCTTGGAGACACTGATTTAAACATTTTCCATCGCAAAATTACGTATGTATATTTTTATGAGAAATTAGCAAATTAATGTTATCTAACTAAGGAATTTTATGCATCTGGAGCATTTTGTCCATTCTTTAATGCAATTGGGGCAATAAAGGACTAGGCCAATAATATTTGCAGTCTTACTTTTGTACTACAAGGGCAACTTTCTGCAGACCGAGCAATAATGATTTCAAAAAAAGCCCCAATTCACTCCGCCCTAATGTACATATGTGAATTAATTTTGAGATTAGGAAATAGGCATTTCATTGTGGAATAAATGAACTATTAAAACATCATTTTATTTGATATTTAATTTTTCACAAAGCTTTTGGGCATACAGTAGACGCTCACAAATTAGAACCACTTTGTTTTTAGGGTGATTCTAATTTATGAAAAATTCTAATTTCTGGACGTTTTTTTTATTTCAATAAAAACTTAATATTTAAGTGAATTTGCACTGAAAAACTACAATGAAATTGTGTCTTATTCAATTGTATTCATAAAAATGAGAAAACATAAGGTAACAATCTAATATACTTATATGTATTTATGCGCTAAGTCAAAAAAAGGTCCAAAAAACCAAAACTCCAATTATCGAATACAAACAAAAATTAACAAAAACTGTACCGATAGCGACGAAAATCTAACGACTACCGAGCGCAATATGAATAAATTAGGGATTCCCTTTTTTATATCTATTTTGCAACAAAAATACAAAATACGCTCCGAAATTAGAATTTTCGATTCTAATTTCAGAGCGCGTAATGTATTGAAAAAGTTGATTCTAATTTCTGGAAATTCTAATTACTAAGAGTTCTAATCTGTGAGCGTCTACTGTACTACATATAATCTAAAAAGCTGCTTTTGTCGAAATAACAAATAAGTACCTATACATACATATGTATGTATGTATGTACAAACTAGGCTTAATTTAGCTGTAAGATATAAATAAATAAAAACGTATGCGTGCATTTCAACGATTTTTGGTTAACGTGCGAAAAATTTGTTAAAAGTTACTCATCCACATACAAATCTGTATATTTTATCTCTATAGCTCGTATTTTTCGTTACTAATTGAAAACTAATTGAAAAAAAGTTCACGTAGCTACAAATAATGCATTCTTAAGAATAACTGGTTTTTGTTTTCTTTGTTTTTTAGGTCACTTCGAACAAAAAATCAAAAATCAGCTGCTTAAACTTTTTGAGCACGTCTTTTATTCATATTAAATCATTTCTAATGATGACTTCGCGGAAAAGATTCGTATGAGTCCAATATGTGTGATACATATAAACAAATGGACAAAACACATATAGCGTGGTATATACCAGGGATGGGCATTATTCAAAATTTGAATAATTCAATAACGAAAAAATAAAAATAAATTTTTATTCTTCATTCTCATATCCTTGAATAAAGAATAAATTTTTATTCTTCATTACGGCGCCCTTGAATAAAGAATAATTTTTTATTCTTTATTCGGCTACCCTTGAATAAAAAACAAATCTGTATTCTTCATTTTGGTGCCCTTGAATAAGGAATAAAAATTTATTCTTTATTCTGCTACCATTGAATAAAAAATAAATTTTTATTCTTCATTTTTATTCGCACTCGGAAAAGTATTCGGTTCGGTTTTGGAAAAATATTCGGTTCGGACCCGGAAAAGTATTCGGTTCGGACCCGGAAAAGTATTCCGTTCGAACTCGGAAAAGTATTCGGTTCGAACTCGGAAAAGTATTCGGTTCGAACCCGGAAAAGTATTCGGTTCAGACCCGGGAAAGTATTCGGTTTCGGATTTGGGAAAATATTCGGTTCGGATTCAGAAAAATATTCGGTTGAGTATTTGGGTTCGGATTCGGGAAAGTATTCGGAAAAATATTCGGTTGGGGCTCGGGAAAATACTTGGTTCGTATTCAGAAAAATATTCGCAAAATCATTTACTTGTGTGACCTGCAAGAATAATTTGAATAACGTGAATAAAAATTTATTCTTTATTCAAAATTATCTGAATGAAAAATAAAATTTTTTTTTTATTCAACCAACTTTGGATGAAGAATAAAAAAATATTCTTTATATAAGGGCATCAGAATTAAGAATAAAAATTTATTTTTTATTCAAGGGTAGCAGAATGAAGAATAAATTTTTATTCTTTATTCAAGGGTATCAAAATGAAGAATAAAAAATTATTCTTTATTCAAAGGTACCAAAATTATTATATTATATTATATTATATTATTATATTATTATGAGAATGAAGAATAAAAAATTATTCTTTATTCAAGGGCGCCGTAATGAAGAATAAAAATTTATTCTTTATCCAAGGATATGAGAATGAAGAATAAAAATTTATTTTTTATTTGAATAAAAATTTATTCAAAACTGCCCATCTCTGGTATATACCATACATATGTGCATATGTACATTAGGCCGGGCCGATTCGTATGGAAATCGTATGAAATTAAGCGATATCGTGCCATCGAAATTAGGGTTCTTATTATTTTTCTGACTAAAAAACTTTTCCACGACATACATATGTATGTCTAAAATTAATTTTGGTGTTCCGGAATTTGATTTTTATGAAACAACACGGATTTTTGAGAATCAAAAATGGATTCACATTTCTCTTTTGCTGGGTATAATTTATCTTAAATATTCTTGCAAATTACTTAAAGTTAAGTAAATTCAACATAGTAACAATATTTTAAAATTAGATTTATCTTTCGGTATAAGAAAACTAGAGTGCACTCCTTTTTAGCCCAAAATCATGGTATGGGATCTCTAGTTATAGTCATCCGATATTAATGATTTTCGCTGACAGCGCTTTGTGTGCAATAAGTGCCACAAATAAAAAATTTCAGAATTTTAGCTGCATAAATAGAAGAGTTATTCCCAAAAAGGTAGACTTATGGTGCTTGAAATTTTATTGTTGCTTCTAGTCGTACGCCATGGCGTATGAGTAATTTTTAACTTTCAGGAATCTGAGTTGAAAGTTTTATTGTTGCAAACCAGTCCTTTAGTTTTTAAAATATCTGATTGAAATTCGGTACACGGGTGAGCTTTTGTGTCGGAATCGTCCGAATCGGACCACTATAACATACATATGTAGCTCCTATACAAACGATTGTTCAGATATATATATTTCGAAATATTACTTATGTGTTTTAAATAAAAAAACAAAATTCCGGAACATCAAAATTAATTTAAGAAAAATGTCCTGGAAGAGTTTTTACGCAGAAAAGTAAGAGGAATCCTAATTTTGATAGCACGATACTGGTTAATAAATCGGCCCAGCCTAAGGTTCATATGTATATGTATATGTATGTACATATGTACATACATATGAGCACATTCCTTAAGCAATGAACAATTAATGAATCAAGACATCTCGATCATCAAGCCAATGAACTTACAATCGTAAGTACGTCTACATAAACACATATATATACATACATATGTATGCAGAAACATTTATGCCTATGTACTCAAGAAATATTGCACTTTTCCCAGTTCTTCTTCTTCTTGATTGGCGCTTAACCGTCTAGACGATTCTGGCCGAGTCCAACAGAGCGCGCCAATTGCTTCTGCTTCGTGCAGCATGGCGCCACTTGGGAACACCTAGGGAGGCAGCATCGCTGTCCACCTGATTTTCCCAACGCAGTGGAGGTCTCCCTTTTCTTTTGCGTTCAGCGGGTTTCGATAGAAATGCTTTCTTGGCCGGAGCGCCTTCGTCCATTCTCACGACATGACCTGCCCAACGCAGCCGCTGGATCTTTATTCGCTGAACAATGTCGATGTCTGTGTAAAGCTCGTACAGCTCATCGTTAAATCTCCGTCGATACTCGCCCACGCCAACGCGCAAAGGTCCATAAATCTTACGAAGAACTTTTCTCTCGAATACTCCAAGTGCCATCTCATCTGATTTTGAAATTGTCCATGCTTCTGCGCCGTACATGAGGACTGGAACGATGAGCGTCCTGTAGAGTGTGATTTTTGTTTGTCGAGAGAGGACTTTACTTTTCAGTTGCCTACTTAGTCCGAAGTAGCATTTATTGGCAAGCGTGATTCTTCGTTGGATCTCCGTGCTGACATCATTCTTGGTGTTAATGCTGGTTCCCAGATAGACGAAGTCCTTAACAGTTTCGAATTTGTAGCTATCAACATTGACGTGGCTGCCAAGGCGTGCTGTTTCTTTGTGTGATGACAGGAGGTACTTCGTCTTGTCCTCGTTGACCGCCAAACCCATTTTCTTAGCCTCTTTATCCAGCTTGGAGAAGGCAGAACATACGGCGCGCGTGTTAGTGCCAATGATGTCGATGTCATCGGCGTACGCCAGCAGTTGCACACTCTTGTGATATAAGATGCTTCCTGTATGGTTAAGTTCTGCAGCTCGTATTATCTTTTCCAGCATCAAATTGAAGAAGTCGCACGAAAGAGAGTCACCTTGTCTGAAACCTCGTTTGGTCTCAAACGGCTCGGAGAGGTCCTTCCCAATTCTGACGGAGCTGGTGGTGTTAGTCAATGTCATTTGGCATAGCCGTATAAGTTTAGCAGGGAAACCAAATTCAGACATTGCGGCATACAGGCAATTCCTATTCGTGCTTTCAAAATCGGCTTTAAAATCGACAAAGAGATGGTGTGTGTCGGATCCTTTTTCATGGGTTTTTTCCAGTATTTGTCGTATTGTGAAGATCTGGTCGATGGTAGATTTACCAGGTCTGAAGCCACACTGATAAGGTCCAATCAGATTGTTGACGATAGGCTTCAGTCTTTCGCACAATACACTTGCTAAGACCTTATATGCGATATTCAGGAGGCTTATCCCACGATAATTGGCGCGTACTGTGGAGTCTCCTTTTTTGTGGATTGGGCAGAGCACACTTAAGTTCCAATCGTCGGGCATGCGCTCGTCCGACCATATTCTGCATAGGAGTTGATGCATGCTCCTTATCAACTCTTCGCCACCATGTTTGAATAGCTCGGCTGGCAAGCCGTCAGCGCCCGGGGCCTTGTTATTCTTAAGCCTAGATACTGCTATTCGCACTTCGTCATGATCAGGTGGTGGAACATGCCTACCATCATCTGCTATTGGGGATTCGGGTCGTACATCTTCTCCTTCCGCACTTTCACTGTTGCCATTATCTAGCAAGGAGGAGAAGTGATCCCTCCACAACTTAAGTATGCTCTGGACATCAGTTACCAGATCACCGTTATCATTCCGGCAGGAATTTGCCCCGGTCTTGAAACCTTCAGTCATCCGCCTGATTTTTTGATAGAATTTTCGAGCATCGTTCCTACCCGCCAGCATCTCAAGCTCTTCACACTCGCGCCTTTCAGCCTCCCTTTTCTTCTTTCGAAAAAGGCGCCTCTCTTCCTTCTTCGCCGTTCGATAACGCTCCCATACGCTTCGCGTTGCGCCCGCACACAATGTAGCCCTGTAGGCGGCGTTCTTTCTTTCCGAGGCATCGCGACATTCCTTGTCGTACCAGGTGTTTTTGTGGGCTCGCTTGTATCCTATAGATTCCTCAGCGGCGATACGAAGTGAACGAGCGATGTGTTCCCATTCCTCAGATACATCGTTTGGTGAAGGGTTGCTCTCAGAGAGCAGGAGTGAGAGCCGAGTGGTGTATTGATTGGCTGTCTGCGTCATGTGCAGCCTTTCGACTTCAAACTTTCCTTGCTGTCCTGCTGGCACATTCTTTGCTGCACAGAGGCGGGTGCGTACCTTGGCTGCTACAAGATAGTGGTCGGAGTCGACATTGGGACCACGGATTGTGCGCACATCTAGGATGCTGGAGCTGTGTCTGTCGTCGATCATGACGTGATCAATTTGATTTCGAGTTTTTCGATCAGGAGACAGCCATGTGGCTTGGTGTATTTTTTTGTGCTGGAATCTGGTACTGCTAATGACCATGTTTCGTGACCCGGCGAAGTCGATCAGCCTCGTCCCATTGGGACTGGTTACGTCGTGGAGACTGAATTTTCCGACTGTGCTGCCAAAGATACCTTCCTTACCCACCCTGGCATTAAAATCGCCAAGCAAAATCTTAATGTCGTGACGGGGGCAGCGGTCGTAGGCATGCTCTAACTGCTCATAGAAAGTGTCTTTGATCGCATCGTCCTTCTCTTCCGTCGGGGCGTGGGCGCATATGAGAGATATGTTGAAAAATCTCGCTTTGATGCGGATGGTGGCTAGACGCTCGTTCACTGGCGTGAACGACAGTACTCGGCGGCTGAGTCTCTTTCCCACCACAAAACCAACACCAAATATATGCTCCTCTGCATGGCCACTGTAATATATATCGCAAGGCCCACATTTCTTCTTGCCTTGCCCCTTCCACCGCATCTCTTGTATGGCGGTGATGTCAGCTTTCACTCTTTCGAGGACATCAACCAGCTGGGCAGAGGCACCTTCCCAATTAAGGGTCCGGCCGTTCCAGGTGCTTACCCTCAAATCATAGTCCTTTAAACGTTTGCCGTGGTTGTCATCAGAAAGGGGTGGTCTCATCCGAGGCTTTGTTGTTGTTTTCATTGGATAGGATTTTTACGTGGTGGGTCCCAAGCCCGACGCACAACCCGCCCTGCGGGAGTTGTATATTGTTACACGTTTATATAGCGAGCCGCTTGCTCCAAGACAGACGCCCGCTCGCAGCCGCACCTTCTGGTGAACAGACGCTGCAGTTATTCCCCTCCACAAGCCCTTAAACCGAATATGTCGGAGTGGCCTTGTCGAGTTGTCGCCTTCTCACTTTAGTTCACCACCAAACGGGTGTTCGGTGGCTATCCAGAGGACACTGCGCGGAAGTCGTGAGCTGCTTGCTCCGCATGCAAAAGAATCGCTCTGGCCACCCCCAGGTGGATGGCAGTCAGAAGCTTTCCCCACTTACGTGGACTTTTACACACGAAGCCATCCTCCTTTTCCCAGTTATAAATTGATAAAAATAACTCGCTAAATTAAATACTTTACTTAATAGGTACATATGCATATATTTTTTATTTCATGAAAATGAAAAGGTATAACTTTTATCGAAAACACTAATCTTTTATGTCTGTACCTACCTAACTAGGTACCAAAAGAAATGTTAGATCCCAAAAATATATGTATACCGATACGAGCAGGCTCTGTCTGTTCCTCAATTTTTGAGATATGTAGATACATACATATGTACATATGGACATATCTGCTTGAACTTCAGCCTTTAAAATCAAATATTCCGGAAAACTTCAAATAACCAAAAGAAATTTTCGATTCAGATTTATTACACCATCGACTTGTAGGTAATGCCCACAAAACATTTTCTCTTTGTAAGGACTTTTTCAGGCGCCTTTGTGCTAGTCTATCTCTGTGTAGTCATAAATTTAGAGCTCACGCTGTTAGCTTCTACTTAATTTAGGCATACCATTGACGTCCATCAATCGTTTAAATATCTACATATGTACATATGTAGGTAGGTACCTAAATATAAAAATTCAATAGTACAGAAAATAAGTGCAACCAGAAAAATTCGCAAGTCAATAAATATGCGAAAGAAAGAGTTAAGTTACTAGACTTTTATCTACAAAAAGCAAAAAAGGATAAAAAATTTAAAAAAGTAAATTACAACAAATTACGAGCACACCGTTATACTATGTATTCTGTTATTTATACGCATGTACATAGGTATGTATGTTTGTATATAAAAGCTCATGAAATATTGAATAGATGAAATTTACTTGCACTTAAGTATGTATTAGGAAATGTGCCCAATACATTGATGTACATATGTATGTTTATATGTATTTATATAGATATGCATATATTACATAGGTATGTGCTATGTACCTAAATATAATATGCATTGTGTAAAAGTCCATGTGTGTGTGTCAACAAAAAACTGACAATTGAGCAACTCTCAATAGCTTCAATAGATACAATAGCCTTTAAAAGTGGCCAATCTACAATGAATGAACATTCATATACTACATACATATTATGTATATAAGCATACATACAAGGTGTTACGAAAGATCACGGATGAGGCTCTGTAGTTGCATATCTACTTTTTTACCGAAAAAAAACTGATCATCTTTTACTTCATTGCGTATTTTCTTAACAGGATTTTCGAAATCTTGTCCATAGTTTTTACATTACCATTTGACTGAGATGTTAAGTAATGCATTACTTTGTGACTGCGCAGTCTTTTGATTGGGGTCAAAATGTCTGCTGTTCATTTTTTGTCAGTCATGACTGGAAATTAAAAAAGTAAGCCTTTCTGACTGGTAAATTTAACTATGCTGCAATCCACCCCGTTACTGCAATCATTTGATTGCAATTGTGAAATGATTGCAGCTACAGTCTTTTGCCATTCTTCTCATATGGGTTACCAGGTCTTAAAGATTTGATCGCCAAGTTTGATACAGAAATCTCTTTGGCATGAGTGGAGGGTTCCGTACGTGCCGCATTGGGGTCACTTCTACCCGGTATTTAGTTCATACCATCTAAATGTAACTTTTTATTTCCTGACTGTATAAAAAGGGATCAAAATAACCCTTTCTTAGGGGTGCTAGATGGTTAAAATATTCTAGAAAATTATCCGGCATAAAATTTCAGTAGGAGTCTCTTCAGAAAAAAAACTTTGTAAAACTAACCTAAAAGACCACAGGAAGCGAAAAACTTATATTCCTCGGAATATTAAATGTGTTTTATTTCCCGTTCTACTGAATCGATCGAAATACATATTTACTTCTTTCGCAAAAGGTTAATATTTTAGGAGATTAACTAATAATCTTTCTTCCAACTTTTCTACACCCTGTGCATGTGCAAGCAGTTCGTCGTAGAGAGTAATGTATGTATGTATGTATTTAGTATGGGTGTATGTAAATATTATACCCGTAAGTATTAACCAGCTATGTATAACAATTTATGTACCTACACTCCCCAAGTTGCGCTGCATTGCTTCTGAACTGCCCGGTTCAACGACGTTCTCAATGCTGGATGCCCGCCTGTCTTGTGCTTCGGGGGCCGGCCAAACAATAACTTTCCATCTTCATTCCGTTCTTCAAGCCCTGCACATATTTGCTCGCATTCACTGGTATGCACTCCTTTCTTGCGGATATGATTTTGCATTGAAGATGATCACAATCACAAGACAAATGCATGCAGTCCAAGAAGAGCAAAAGCTTTTTCGCTGCAACCGTTGTAGGACACAGCGAGCGCTTGATATTGTCGAAGGCGGAGGCGGAGGCGAGACAGTGGAACGGAAAGTATGTACAAATGTATATTTGTATGTATGTATGCATGCCGGTATTTATGTAGCAAACAACTGCATTTATTTATGAGCAAAGTTTTTTGTAAACAACAAATTGCTGTTGCACAATTTATTTTATTCATTCATTTTTTTCAATTATTGTTTTTTGTGCTTTCTTTTTATTTTTTTTATTTGTTTGTTGTTATTTTTTTTATTTGTTATTGTTTTTTTTATTGTTGCTGCAACTGCTGCCACTGCATACAACTATTGCCGTTATACGTAGTTAGTTGTTGGTTATTGCTCTTGTTTGTTGTAGATTATTTGTTGTTTGTTGTTGGTGCCGTTTGTTATTGTTGTTGTCGCTTTAGTTGCTTCTGCCGCCGCCGCCGCTGATTAACGATCATCGATAAAGTACAAAATTGTCATGTTACGAGGGTGAATTTTTACAAATTGCCATTAAAGTAGCACCAACCATGGACGTTTGTTGGTCGCGTTGGTCCGTTGCCCCGTGGTGGTTCGGTCGTTCCTTCGTCGTCGGTGGCGTTAGTTATTGGTGAAGAAGAACGATGGCAACAATAGCACTGTTGTTGGATGTGATCAGGGAGTCTAAGAAAGAAGTTGGACAGCTGATTGTGGTTGATATAAATTGTATTCATATACCTAGTGCTTATTATACAGGGACTCATAATAACTGTTATCGAAATATTTTTAGATAAAAAAGGTCGGAATCAAAATATAACCGTAGACACAAATTTTTTATATATTTGAAGTCCTCTCGACCTTCTCTCTAAGAATCATGCGTGCCATACGGGTCCACATTTTTTTCGCTTTCCACGGTCTCGACCTTTCTGTTTTTTTTTTACATTTGTGGAGTTATCCATCCACATAAACCTATCATTAATAACCCAAAAAACCCGCATTTAAGAGCAAAATTGTTTAAAAAGATATTATCAGATTTTTTATCAGAATGTGTTTTCGAAAAGCGCATTAAATTACACAGCCTCAGGTGTGACTGAATTGAAAAAAGATGAAATAATATAGGGCATGAAGTCAGGACCGTAGCTAGGGGGGGCATTGTGGGGCAATGCCCTACCTTAAAATTAGAATGCCCTACCTTAAAAAGGCCAACAAGTGAGATGAATTTTTATAATTAAATTTTTTGTTTGAGATAAAAAATTATTGCGGTTGCAATGCATGATATGGAGAATCCACCCTGTATCACATATATAGTAATTAAATTAGACCATCGAATTTTTGTAGTTTGGTTAAAGGAATGGTTCATTGCGGCACTTTTCTGACAAAAACTAATCTCACTGTGAGCGAACAACACCAAAAGCGCGGAATTGACTACTAAGGCTGTGTGCTAATCTAAAACATTTTACTCGATGGAAAAATGAGGTGTCTAAATTTTCTATGGTTACACTGTGGAACAAATTCAGGTCAACAAAAGTTAGGTCAGTTCTGAAAGTTAGGGGTGAAAATAGAGGCTAAATTAGAAGACCCGTATCGTGGCGTTTGTTTATGTTAGTTCGAATTTGTTTTTAATCGACCTTTGAACTTTGCAGGCAAATGCCGATTTTCAGCATATTGTTTGTATGGTTTATTGGCTATAACTCGTCGACTAATTGATACGCAGTTTTGGGGGTACCTACACATGTGCAGTATCAGTGCAGTAGCAGCGCAGTAGATACAAGCCCTTTTACCGGTATAACATGCATAGAATGTACCCGTGCATAGGCATTGCACGACTTGGCTGTATTTACATGATCGCCTATAACTTTTCCATTTTACCATGGATTTTCTTCGTTGATGGCTTATCTTTTTTCCAATAGAATGGGGCTTCACGTAAAGCAGTAAAACTAAAGGTAAAAACGTTTATTTTAAAGATCTTGCCTGACAAAGTCAATTTTTTCTTCAATTTTTCGTAAAAAAATGAAAATTTTCAAATTGACTCATCTATATTTCAGAAACTATAAGACCTAGAGAAAAATGGTATAGAACCTGTGTATAGGAAATTTAATTTTCTTTCGTTTGGTGTCACTCCAAAAAATATCAATTAGTCGACGAGTTATAGCCAAAAAACCGTACAAACAATATGCTGGAAATAGGCATTTGACTGCAAAGTTCAAAGGTCGATTAAAAACCAATTCGAACTAACCTAACCAAACGCCGCGATACGGGTCTTCTAATTTAGCCTCTATTTTCACCCCTAACTTTCAGAACCGACCTAACTTTTGTTGACCTGAATTTGTTCCACAGTGTTATCGTTTAATCATTTTCGAGAGTTTTTTTTCTCACCTTGACTTGCGTGCATACCTACAGGCGACCCACATACCAAATTTAAAGATCTCCACATCTCCACATCTAAATCTGGAAGCTGAACCATCTTGTTGGCTTATTCTCAATGAGTATTGCTTATGTACTGTCACAATAATTATGTGTCAGCAAATAGGTATTAAATGTACGGGGAAAATTTTCCAACAGTCTACCACGCATTGAAAAAAAGTCATTGGGGGTTGTAGAGGAAGTCCTCCTGATTCTATATCCAAAAGTCCCGTCGACCGGAGATGTTTGTAAGTTGTAAAATTTACCAAACAAACCCCCAAAACTGGCCACGATTGCCGAGGAAAGGCACTTATAAAAACATGCACATATGTATATATGTGTGTAGAACACCTTTTTTCTTCGAAAGTCATTTTTCTCGGACCGTGGTTCCTTAATGTAAAGCCGTCCCTTTCGGTAGACAGATGGAAATCTGAGCCAATGTACGTCATACGCATATATATGCTGATTGGTTTTGGAAGCCATGCCTCGATGTAAGATTAATTGTGATACATTATTTACTTCCGCCCTACCTTAAACCAACGCTGCCCTACCTTAAATTTAAGTCTAGCTGCGGCCCTGCATGAAGTTCAAGAATCGTGAGAACAAAAATCTTCACTTTGGGCTGCGATATTACCTTCCCTGGGGAATGTACCATAAAACTGAATACGTCATACTTACTCTACAATACCCTATATTAAGATTCTGATGCCGCAGGGAGGGTCTGAGAAGATTTAAAGAAGCTCATATAAAAAAAAACTTAAAGCGTGAATAACGAGTATTCATGAACATTGATGTGTAAACAGTTTCGAAATCGGATATTTATTCCCTTTTCCTTATCCCTTTTTTTCCTGGTTTTCTATGGATTAAAATGAGACTATCGTTTTTGTAATTTTTTGTTGTCATTGTGACTGCTACTATTTTGTTGTTTTTGTTTGTTTTGGTTTTTAATTTTTAAATTTTGATTTTTTATTTTCTTTTGTTTTGTATTACTCAAAAACATGCAAGATCGTCAGAGTCCACGTTTGACCCATATCTGGAGACCCGGCCTAGGAATCATAAAGAGTAGAGCTCCGTATAGGATCCCTGCTGAAAACCTTTCATTTGATACCAATATTGCTCAGAAACATTCAAGGATCATCCGGGTCCTCGTTTTGGCCCATATCTCGGGACCCGAACTAGGAATCATAAAGAGTAGAGCTCCCTGTAGAAGCCTTGCTGAAAACATTTCATTTGATACCAATTTTGCTCAGAAACATTCAAGGATCATCCGGTCCTCGTTTTGATCCATATCTGGAGACCCGGCCTGGGGGTCACTATTAAAAGAGATTCATATCGAAGTCCTGCTCAAAACCTTTCATTTGATACCAATATTGCTCAGAAACATGCAAGATCGTCCGGGTCCTCGTTTTGACCCATATCTCCGGACCCGACCTAGGAACCATAAAGAATAGAGCTCCCTGTAGAAGGCCTTCTCAAAACCTTTCATTTGATACCAATATTGCTCAGAAAATTAGATAGGTAGATGAGGTATGCATATCTATACATTCGCATACATGTTCAAACAGGTTGGTCCTTTTTATTTTGCCTATTTGTCGCATTGTTGCTGAAAACAACAACAACAACAACTTCGCTTCGCTTCGTTGGTGTTGTTGCTGATATTTGCATTTGCACGACTATGCATGCAAGCATTTGTAAGTACATGCCTACCACTGACAATGCCATGGTCATTTACGGTTTACGCATTTACATGTTTACTCGTTTACGCATTTACATGTTTACTCGTTTACGCATTTACATGTTTACGCGTAAACTTTACCTGTTTTTCGAAATTACTCGTAGCTACAGCAAAGATGTTTACACATCAATAAACGAATATAATGTAGATACATAAGTATGTATACCCATATGGGTTCCCCCAGAAATATAAAGGGTGCATTTTACAGATGTGCATAACTTGAAAGTAATATTTCTTAGGGCCGTTTACTCAACATCTGATTAATTTAACCGCTGGTTAGTTTGACGTAAATTGTATGGTGAGCTGTCAAATAAATTGCTTAACCGGACAAAAATCTGTGGTTAAGTGCTTAACCGGAGCTTGAGTAAACGGCCCTTAATGAGTTAAATGAGGTAAAATTTCATACAGCGTGTCACTGGACTCTAGTCTATTTTTATTCCTTCAACACATAAAACAATTAATACAAGACATCAATCAGCTATTTTGTTAATCCGCAACGTTGTCGCCTGTCAGGGGTGATAACTTAATCGGGATTAGCGTGTCCGCCCTCGAAGGCCTTTACGCGTTTAAAAATAAATTTTCATGGAATTAGAAAGCTAGAGGAAGAAAAAATGCTGGAGAAGAAAAAGACGTATGTATATACATATGTATGTATGCATGCAGTTCTGTAACTTATACATCTATTCATATCACAGATCACAGACAGTTTCCTAAAAAGCAGTACCTATGTACATAAGATGTATGTATATATGTACTAAATATATAATAATCAACTCTTCCCTGCCAAGTAAAATAGTCATAAAATGACACCCTATAATATATGTATAAACTACAACGGCTGTATGGTCTTACAGAACACCACTAAAAACCAGTTAAAAAAAAAAAACATTTCATTGACCGTATCATATACGCAAACTGTCGAAGAAAGAAAGATAAAAAGGGCAACTGCAGCAAGTGGAGTGAGAAGGAGATACCGCTAAATTGCCGTTATTCTTACTTGTAGCCATAGCCATAACAATAACTGTGTTGATCTTAATCTGCTTTAATTTGGGATCGTTGCAGATCAATCTTGTTTCCCTTACGTACGTACCTAATTCTTTTTATTTTCTTTTTAACTCAATTGTTGCTGACTTTCTTATTGTGTGTGCGTGTTTTTTTTTTTATTGTTTTTTGCTTTCTCAATTTATTGTGCATTGTTGTGACAAATTGTTCGTACTGCAAAATTGGGCCAATTAATTGCGAATTAAATTCAAATCAAAAATTTAATCAATCATCGAATTAAGTGATTCAACTGGACGGAGTTCGCTTTTATAGCATGTCTCCACATAACGTGTTTCGCTCTTTTTATCTGCATTCGCTCTCTCAATAGTCGTTCGGCCTCGAATCCAGTACCGAAACCCGCTAATTTCTATACAAAATTCTGAGAGCGAATAACGAATGAAACACGTCATTCGTTCTCAACACATTAGCCAACCCCGATAATATCGCTGCCTTCTCTGATCTATCGAAATCTCACACAGACCAAACAAAAACGCAAAAATAGAGCAAACATACAAACCTTTAATAAGAACAAGAATGAGAAATTTCAAACGATCAGCTACGTGGAGGCGGGTTATTTCTCGAGATGTTTCGCTACATTATTCGTTGGCGATTCAAGTTATGTGGAGACGGGCTTTTATAGTTGTGGGCATGTCATGCTTATGGATTTGTGTGTATATATCTATAGAAAATTTAGTGTTTTTGTTGTAAAATGATGTCATGGCTATCCAGATGAGAAGGTCATCTGTAGATACTGTTCAGCACCACTAGTGGAAAAATGTAAAAAGTGGTATACCTATACTTGGTTTGGTTTGGTGCTAATGAAAAATTTGTGGCACTGATTTATTATTTTGAATGACTTGTCTAATTTATAGACAAAGAATCACGTTCAAATATTAATTATTGTTGTAGTTTTAATATTTATAGTTTTAAATGATTAGCTTACACAAGTCTTCTGGGATATCTTAGTAGATATTTCCGCCACTCCACCCGCAGAAAATACTTCTCTCCTAATTGCATCATTAAGCACTGGAAAATATGTACATACATATGTACATAATTAAACTGACTACTCACATGAATGAAGAGAGAGCACACTTTATGGGAGAAGCACCAACCTCCAGACTCTCTAAAACAGCATTGACAGAGACAGAAGAGGGCAAGTTTCTGCCGTAAGGATATGCATAGGTACCTTCACTTATCCTAATTCCGTTAGTGGTAAGTCCAGTGGTTTCCTCTTTAGTGAACTTGTGAACTTTAGCCCATAAATAAATTAAATTTCATTCACAAATTTCTCGTTACTTTCACATTAAATGAATACAACTAAATGCACATGCATATATGTACATATATGTATATGTATGTACGTACCTCTGTATGTACCTAAAGGTATTTCGCCTTTTCAATCAATTTACAACTTCCGTATTTCGACATTCTTTTAATTGATTTAAATAAATATTTTGCTTAAAAATAAACACGACAAGGATATGCATAGATATGTGAATACCTACATGGCAGGAAGCACACGCATTCCCTTCGTTATGATACAAATGAAAAGCATTTGAAAAGTAAAAGAAAAAAAAAATAAACATAAGCATCCCAGAATGAATTTCAAACTTCCACTTTCAAACATAGTATAACTATGTATAAACTTTACGCCGCATCCTTTTTGTCTCAATTAGTGGCACCAAAAGGATACTACGGATAAGAACATTAAAGTGGCAAACGGAAGTTGGCCGACAGACAGTTGGCAAAAAAAAACTGAAAAGGAAGGAGCACAAACACATACCAATAGAGCAACATAGCAACATAGACGGCCATTGATGATGTGGCATGCTGCTATTCCAAAAGGAGTTAGGAAGCGAAAAATATGCATGTATGTATGTATGTGTATAACGATATCGCCCAAACATAACGCCAAGCACTTCATTGCTTCGCCTCTGCAGCGTGTTAAGTGCAAAACGCAGAGCGCACAGCTGAGCAACGTGAAAACAAACTTCGGACGTAACTACCCAGCAAGCAAAATTAGCTTAAATAAAGCTTTTTGAAGCTTACAATTTTAAAAATTAAGCTTACAAAACGTTGATTTTTTGTTTACAAAAGGCTTGAAAGTAAGCGTATTGTTATTGAAATTAGACCTTGATTGTAAATGTAAATTTAAATAGACAATGCCATTTATTTTCGAGTGAAAAGTGACATTTGTTGAAATAGGCATTTACATATACATATTTTTATAACAATTTTTTTATTGGCCAAAATTTGAAAGATGGTTCTGAGACGATGCTCCACTTAATTTTTTTTTACATTTGCTCAGTTTTCGTTTTGGAAAAGGATGCAGCTTTGAAATCCATTTTCTAAAAAATAATAATACAACTAATACCAAAGTTACAAATCTAATTTTTAAGCGCATACTGTTAATACATATGCATATTTTATTCACTGCTTCAAGTCACTTACCGAGTTTAAAAAAACAAGAAAACAATTTTATATTAATAGAAAAAAATTTTCAAACACTTTTCACTTTTAAAGTTAAGTGTTTTAAAAATATTTGCTCCCAACGCTTACAAAATATTTATTTGAAAAAAACGTAAAGTGAAGGTACTGCCACACGACGCAATGAAACTGCTTTCAGAAAGCACTTTTTACTTCCACTTTCCGAAAACTTTCGGGAATTACTTTTCATTTGTCCACACGGTGAAAGGGAAATGAGTTTTTGAAAGTACTTTATGGCAGCTGTCAAATTTAATTTCACCATGCAACTGTGAGAGCAAGACAGATGTAGGAGAGCAAACAGCTTGTTGTGTGAGAGCAAACAGCTTGTTGTGTGAGAGCAAACAGCTTGTTGTGTGAGAGCAAACAGCTGTGCGTGGAATGGTGATGGTGGAGACTTTTGTGTTTTTTGTGTTCATATGAAAAATATAACGTGATAACACTACCCGACAAAATTTCAAAAATTTTCATATCCTCGACATTTGATACATGATTCCTATGTAGAATTTTCTGCTGATTCCAAATATGTAATCAGATGGTTCAAAAGTAGAACAGTTTTCGAGATATTTTGAAATTTCAGTTTTTGAGATAAGAAAAAAAGTAGGATTACTTATTAGTCAATATCTCCGCCATTACCGTCTTGATTTTTAAGTTATTTAATCTTGTTTTGAGAGGATAGAATAACCTTTCCAACAAAGCCAAAATAATTAAAATCGACGTTAAATTGACGGAGTTATGGTGATCAAAAGATTTTTTTTAATGAAAATTTTCACTTTTTTTCCGACATTCATATATTTTTTGTAATTTTTTTTAAAGAAATATTAAATATCCTCCTGGTTTCATACTTTGAGTCAACAGCCTATTTATTAGTGAACATTTTGGCACTTTCCGGATTATAATCCGTAGAAAAATTACAATGCTTTAAGAGATTTAATGAACAAACCTATGTTTATTTTTTATCACAATCTTGTACTTAACCTCCATTTTTTTATTTTTATGTATGTTAAAAGTGTTTAAATGTTGATAGTTTTCGCAGTTTTGGTACATTTTGTTCTTCTCGAAGAAGGAACCAGCAAAAATGGCTCATCATTCAATGTCCCTGACATTCCAATGGCTTTGGTATCGCAATCCCATGTTTTTTTTTTTTATTTCTCCGTAAGAACGCTCACCGTTGTAAAAGTCATCACTTATATATGAAGCTTATTTTGAGAGGGTTTCGGGACAATTTTTTTTTTTTTACCGCGAAATACCGCAGAAATATTTTTTTTTTTTTTGCAACTTTTTTATTTGAAACCCGATTTGTAAAATTGATATGTCATTATTTTAGTCTATTGGAGCTCTATATATCGCTCTAATGTCCTTTTGAGCTATGAAGTCGTTTTCACATAGTTGGGTCACTCAACCAAGTTTTTCGTCTACAAAATATCCTTTTCGTTTCACCTGAAAAAAATCGCTAAAATAAAGTACTAATGGGATCTTGGTAACCTTACGCTTAAAGTGTTTGCAATTTAATAGGCTAATTTTTAAAAATAAATCTTTTGCTGGTTTTCCCAACTTCTTATAAAAAACCTATTTTCAAAATCAAAATTAAAAAAAAATTGCAAAAAATCCATAAAATTTTGACTTTGACCAGCTATCGCTCAGTGAGTTTTTACTCAACCACCACAAGTTGTATGTCGTTAAAAGCGTGTTTTAATTACCTTTTGAACGAGGTACTGTTATCTGTTATCGCACATGTAACTTAAGCGAAAAATATTTTTGACTAAAGTGATAACCAAAAACGCAAAATTACCGTTATTTCAAAAACCTAACCGTGCAAAAAATAAAACTAAATAGTTCTGAGCTCAAGGGGCCCATGCCAATTTTCCCCCATACCCCGATTTCTTGGTATTTTTTTCTGTAAACTAGTGTTATTGTTATAGTGGTTTACATTTGCCAGATTTGGAAGTTCAATGAAAATATAAATATAGGTTTCTTCACTTAATCTCTTATAACTTTGCCATTTCTCCACAGATTATAATCCGGAAAGTGCCAAAATGTTCACTAAGAAATAGGCTATTGACTCAAAATGTGAAAACAGGAGGATAATTAATATTTCGTAAAAAAAATTACAAAATAGAAGATGAATTCGAAAAAAAACCTGAAAATTTTCATTAAAGAAAATATTTTGTTCGCCATAACTCCGTCATTTTAACGGCGATTTTAACTATTTTTGCTTCGTTGGAAAGGGTATTTCATCCTCTCAAAACAAGATTAAATAACGTAAAAATGAGACGGTAATGGCGGAGATATTGACTAATTAGTAATCCTACTTTTTTTTCTTATCTCAAAAACTGAAATTTCAAAATATCTCGAAAACTGTTCTACTTTTGAATCATCTGATTACATATTTGGAATCAGCAGAAAATTCTACATAGGAATCATGTATCAAATGTCGAGGATATTTTTTTTGTCGGGTAGTGTAATTAATTATTTTAATAATTGTATTTTGTTTACACATACCTATTTTTATAAAGAAAACATATTTACATGCCGGTTCGATCATTTAAGCAACACTATCAGCTAGCAATTTTCAGAAAGTAAAACACTTTCAGATGCAACAATTGAAAGTGAAAAGTATTCCTGAAAAGTTTTTTTCTCGCAGCTAGACGATGAAAATTTTTCGTAAGAAAGTAATTGCTGAAATTTCGGAAAACACTTTCAGAAAGTACTTTTTTGGTGGCTACACAAGAAAATTTTACTGTTTCACTTTCTGAAAGCACTTTCATTGTATCGTCTGGCAGTACCTTAAGCTTAACAATGTAAATGCTTATTGTAGCAAACTTACATTTATTTTCGAAAAAACTTACAGGAATGCTTGTTGGGTAGGTACATACCTACATATGTACCACTGTACATATCAAGGCTGCACAACGATATCAACAAAAATATTTTGTTTTGTTGAATATCAAATAAAAATTAACACAAAAATTTTGTTTTGTTGAATATCAAATAAAAATTATTGAAATTATTTCGTTTCGTTGATTATCAAAAAAAAATTATCAAAATTATTTTGTTTCGTTGATTATCAAAAACAAAATAATAATAAAATTTTGTTTCGGGCTTACGGCTTCAATTTACTTTGAATTTTTATTAACGTTATTTTTTTTGATAATTTTTTTTGTTGGCTACCGAAACAAAATTTTTTCAATATTTGTTTTTTGATAATCAACAAAACGAAATTTTTTTTCATAATTTTTTTTGATAATTATCAAAACAGTATTTTTTTGTTCAGCACTTAACGTTACAATTTTTCAAAGTTGAATTGAAAACAAAATATTTTTTCGGTTATTGATAAAAAATAACGTTAATGTGCAGCCATGGTACATATGTATATACATACATAAATATTTAAAAAAACAAACAAATGGTGTAAGCACAGCGAAAGCGATTTTAACGTAGTGCGTCGAACTGAGACAGCAAAGATTGTAAACATTAAGAAAAAAAATTAGGAAAAAATGTGCTTATGTAGATTCGAGTTATCTGGAATACTTTATACCCCACTGTGCAAAAAGTGCAGTTGCCACAATTTCTAAGTTAGAACATACATTTGAGTTGAATTTTTTGAAGTGAGCCACTTTTTTCGAAGTTGTAGTATCTTTCTGAAACTTTTTTGTATAGTTCACAACAACAAAAAAAATACGTTTGACCCAGTTTTTCGAAATTCGAATTATTTTCAAAGTTATAGCTATCAACACTTTTCGAAGTTCCTCAGTTTTTGCCGATTTTCTCACGATTGGTCAAACCGATTTTGCTAAATTTTGACATATATATAAACGATGATATCTTCTAGCAAACTGCATTTCTTATTTTTGCAAATAATTTTTTTTGCAAACATTATTCGCAATTTTTATGTTCTGGACCACGGTCGGATGGCGCTTTTGTATGATGTTGTTGGTCATTCCATTAGTAACTTTTACGAAAAAAAAAGTTTTTGGGACACTTTAAGGGAGCGGGAGTTACTTACTTACTTAATTGGCACGTAACCGTCTAGACGATTTTGGCCGAATCCAACATAGCGCGCCAGCTATTTCTGTTTCGTGCCGCGTGGCGCCATTTGGGAATACCTAGGGAGCCAGCATCACTGTCCACCTGATCTTCCCAACGCAGTGGAGGTCTCCCCTTTCTTCTGCGTTCAGCGGGTTTCGACAGAAATACTTTCTTGGCCGGAGCATCTTCGTCCATTCTCACGACATGACCTGCCCAGCGGAGCCGCTGCATCTTTATTCGCGGAACAATATCGATGTCTGCGTAAAGCTCGTACAGCTCATTGTTAAATCTCCGTCGATACTCGCCCTCGGCAACGCGCAAAGGTCCATAAATCCTCCGAAGAACTTTCCTATCGAATACTCCAAGCGCCATCTCATCTGCTTTTGATATAGTCCATGCTTCTGCGCCGTACATGAGGACTGGAACGATGAGTGTCCTGTAGAGTGTGATTTTGGTTCGTCGAGAGAGGACTTTACTTTTCAATTGCCTACACGGAGAGAATTGTGTGCAGAAATTATGCGGTATGGGCACAACGTATGCACAAATTGTTCACGAAAAATGACCAAGAACAATTGTTCATAATCTATGCACACTTGTTCACTCCACCTTAATGAGCATGTTTTATGAACAACTGGGCATAGATTATGAATAACATTTTCATAGATTCTGAACAACTGGGAAAGACTATGAGCAACTGGGCATAGGTTATGAACAACATTTTAATAGATTGTGAACAAATAGGAAACATTTTGATACCTCCTGCTAATATTAAAGAAACAAAATTTCATTTTATTTTCAAATGTCTTTACTAACTAATATTATATATATACATATTAAAATACAATAAATCATATACTTCAGTATTAACATGCTTTTGTATGTCAGCAGCGCTGTTTATATCAACGTCGAAGGAATTCCAAGCGTCTCCTGTGCTAACCTTCCACGTCTGTTTCTCAATTAATTTTCTTGTCATAGGCTTAAGGATTGCTGCCAGCACCTTCGAGACTTCCATTAATTCTAAATCTGGAAGAAAATTCAAAAATAATCAGAGATGTAGAATAATTATTATTTCATTTTCAAATTATAAAAAAGTCTCACAAATTTCCTTCCGAATCATAAAAGTCTTTTGTCAATATTTTTTTTCTGATGAAAATGATAAAAATCTTCTATAATTATTATTCAGAAACTTATATTTTAAAAATCTTTCCATAATAGTTATTTCAAATATATTTTTTTTACGTCTTCAAAGACTTTTATATTGAGACAAATTTGAAAAAAGTCTTTGCGTAATTATTATCAGTAACAAGTTGTTTTTTATATCTTCAAAGACTTTTTCATTGAGGCAAAGTTCAAAAAAGTCTCAGAAAATTTTCAATAACTTTCATATAAGTATAAAATAAGAATAACTTTCATATAAGTACTTCAAAATTCAAGGAAATTTCCAATTTGAAATTGTATGAAAGATTTTTATTGAAGATATAAAAAATAAATTTGTTACTCAAAATAATTACTTAAAGATATTTTTGAAATTCGTCTCAATGAAAAAGTCTTTGAAGAATCAAAAAAAAATTTGTTACGGATAATAATTACTCAAAGACTTTTTTCAAATTTGTCTCAATATAAAAGTCTTTGAAGATATAAAACAAAATTTCTCATTTATAATAATTACAAAACAACTTAAAAAAAATATCTCAGAAATAACTATTATGGAAAGACTTTTAAAATATGTTTCTTTCAATAATAATTATTTTTTGATTTTTATTTTTTCTCTTATAATAATTACAACTCTGAAAATAATAATTAAATTAGTTCGTTATTTCATAAGTTTAAATTTTTTTTACCTTTGTTTGTTGGAAGATTATTTATAATTTTTGTAGCAGCTGGATATTTAACAATATTTTTGCATATAGCTATGATGTTATCCTTCGGTGAATTCCAGTTGTTAAGAAATAGAATAACGCACTTCAACTATTGCCGGTTCTAAACACAACCGACACTCTTGACACTAAGAACAGTGTTTATAGTCACATATTATGCACAATGCTCATATACTATGATCAATTGTGTTTGCTTTTCAAATAATTAAGCTATGAACAATGTTCACAAACTGTGCACATTTTTGATGTATAGCTTATGCACAATTTTAATAGATTGTGCAGAATTTTTGCTTATTAGGCATAATTTATGCTCAAAGTTTCATATTCAAAAATGTACCTAAACATTTTATAGTTATGAACAGCTTGTGCATAAATAATGCACAACAGTTTTCTCCGTGTACTTAGTCCAAAGTAGCATTTATTGGCAAGAGTGATTCTTCGTTGGATTTCAGTGCAGACATTATTTTTGGTGTTAATGCTGGTTCCCAAATAGACGAAGTCCTTAACAGTTTCGAATTTGTAGCTATCAACATTGACGTGGCTGCCAAGGCGTGCTGTTTCTTTGTGTGATGATAGGAGGTACTTCGTCTTGTCCTCGTTTACCGCCAAACCCATTTTCTTTATCCAGCTTGGAGAAGGCAGAACATACGGCGCGCGTGTTAGTGCCAATGATGTCGATGTCATCGGCGTACGCCAGCAGTTGAACACTCTTGTGGTATAAGATGCTTCCTGCACGGTGAAGTTATGCATGCTTTAATTCATTATTCGTAGTACTCAGTAAGTAACAAAAAAAATTGCATACAAAAATAACAAGTGTAAAAAAGTGAATAACTCCCGCGCCTTTAAAATGCCGCAACATTTTTTTTTGCTAATAGTTACTAATGGAATGCCCAACAACATCATACAAAAGCGCCATCCGACCGTGGTCCAGAACATAAAAATTGTGAATAATGTTTGCAAAAAAAATTATTTGCAAAAATAAGAAATGCAGTTTGCTAGAAGATATCATCTTTTATATATATGTCAAAATTTAGCAAAATCGGTTTGACCAATCGTGAGAAAATCGGCAAAAACTGAGGAACTTGGAAAAGTGTTGATAGCTATAACTTTGAAAATAATTCGAATTTCGAAAAATTGTTAAATAAATATTTTTGTTTAAGCGTTGTGAGTCATACTACCCACTTTCATTAAAATACATGACCGTCGAAAATATTTTAGGTGGCCCACTTCAAAAAATTCAACTCATTTGTATGCGAGACCCCGCAGTTGAAAGGAGAGAACAAATCTATAAAGAATCTTCGAGGGAAGCGAAATTGGCGAGATTGGTTTTAAATAATTGGTCTTGGTTAGTACTTTTATATAGACTTCTATTCTATGGTGTTCGAGAAGCCGTTAATAATAAACTTAATAAATCCGTAATGTTGAGTTCGAAGCTATTCTAAGCTTCTTCAAGTCCACAGTACAAAAATAGGATCCTTTAAGATTGACTTTATAATGAAAATATATAAAGTTTTGCATGTATGAAAGTCATTGACACGATTACTAAGAAGTAAGAGTCTGAAGTAAATGGATGCCTAGACGGAGAAATAATCCTTTCAGATCAATAAGCTATGGATGACATAACCATATATTGGTTCTCATATCCATATTTATACTCAGCTGTACTAGTACACAGAGTATTATAGTTTTAATCACATAACGGTGGATTGTAACAGTATGAAATAATCGAGATAGATATAGACTTATATATATCAAAATTATCAGGGTGAAAAGAGAAATCGATTGAGCCATGTCCGTCCGTCCGTCCGTCTGTAAACACTCTAACTCGCGCAAAAATTGAGATATTTTGATGAAATTTGAAATGCAAGTTGGTATCGACACTGGGACGGTTGGTATTGAAAATGGGTGAAATCGGACCATGACCACGCCCACTTTTCCTATATAGAAAAAATCGGAAATTTGGTATCTCAGTCACTAATATAGCTGGAGCAATGAAATTTTACCCAAGTGTTGAGCTCAGGCCCCTAAGAAGAAATTTGATGGAATTTTGGAAAATGGGCGGTGCCACGCCCACTTATTAAGGAGCAAACATTGAAAGCTTTATGAGTCATAACTCAGAAAATGTTGAAGATATATCGATGAAATTTGGTACGCGTGATACACTTACTTAGGCAAATGTTTGGACGAAAAATTGTCAAAATCGGTTGACGGCCACGCCCACTTTTATATATGGGTATTATAAAGTGACCTAATAAAAACATTTTTAGCGATATCTCTGTCAAATATAAAGATATATCATTGAAATTTTATGCCAGGAGTCCACCTGCGGACATACAACGAAAAACACAAAAATTTTGGAAAATGGGCGTGGCACCGCCTCTTTTTAGAAGCTGGAATATACGAGATTTCTGAGCCCATAACTCGACAAATAATTGATATATAATGACGAAACTTGGTGTGTACACTTTTATTACTTGTGGTAATACATGTTGAAAATTTTAGCGAAATCGGTTGACGACCACGCCCACTTTTATATATGGGTATTATAAAGTGGCCTAATAAAAACATTTTAAGCGATATTTTTGTCAAATATAAAGATAATTCATTGAAATTTTGTGGCAAGAGTTCCACAATAGACCGGAAACAAAAAATAGACAAATTTTGGAAAATGGGCGTGGCACCGCCTCTTTTTAGACAAAGGAATATACGAGATTTCTTAGCCTATAACTCGACAAATAATTGAGATATTATGACGAAACTTGGTTTATACACTTTTATGACTTGTCCTAATAGACACGCAAAAATTTATTGAAATCGGTTTATGACCACGCCTACTTTTTAACAAAGATATTTCTGGAACACCCTTTGGGAATTTGTAACGTGACATCTTTGTAACTAGAAGTCATAATAATAATAATACGATGGCGCTATTATAACTCTGACGAGTTTTATGGCCGAGCTTCTCTCCCAATTCGAGGTGTGCTCCTTTTTGTTTTTTCCTACTAATTGGGTGGACCTACAGTTTTATGCCGGCTCCGAACGGCGAATGCATTTTTTGTGAGAAGCTTTTTCATGGCAGAAATACTCTCGGAGGGTATGCCGCCCACTGCCGAGAGGTGACCGCTGCTCTTAAAAAACCCAATAATTGGATTTCTACTAATTGAAAAATTGTTTTGGTGTTTGCTCGGACCGTGGTTTGAACCCGAGATCTCTGGCATAGCAGGCGAGCACTCTACCCACTGCACCACAGCGGCCACTAGAAGTCATAAAGGAATGAAATTTTGCACAAAGAATAATATTCATATGCTTAGTTGGATGACTGATAAAAATTTTGAAAATGGGCGCGGCTACGCCCACTTTATGCAGCACTTGCTTCCATGAAACGCAAACAAACAATGAAAGCATACAGCTGAGTATCTAATGTTCGATTCCACTCGAACTTAGGCTTCCTTACTTGTTTTTTATAAATAAAATTTTTTTGGATATGGCACATATTATATGGATAGGACATCCATAGTTAATGGATCAGACAGTATTATTTATATGTATGGATTTGACATCAATATAGCTTTCACCATGTATATATGTACATAGATTAGCCAATACCGATTCGTGGGCTCAACTTTTATTGGAGAATATCGCACTAGATGTTGTTGGCTTGCATTTGGTTCTCTCAATTCTTTATTATGGACCTAAGATCGAGTCACGGGGGTAAACGTATGTATGTATGTGAGTCACTCGGTTGTACTCTCAGCTATAAAATTATTTATAAACCAATGTTGTTTTTTATTCCTGTAAAACCCATAAATGTATGAATACGCACATATCGCACACTAAATCAAAAAGCGTCACAACTCAAAATTTTTCGAAATCGGGTTTCTTCCATAAATTGGTACACAGAATATATCTCTAGCGGCTGCCAAAAAATCTTTTCCATCAGAGTCTTTTTTAACTGAGAATTAATTATTATACGTAGCCTTTTCCCATATCATTGCATATAAAAATTAAAAAGTTTTTTGCCTCTCCTGAAAATTTTTGAATTTTGAGTTGTAACGCTTTTTGATTTAGTGTGCGATATGTATTATGTGAAAAGTACTAAAACCCCATCTGTGTTATTACAACGGGCTATAAAAACCGCTACGACTAGCACAAAAACTATGTATGTATGTACATATATGACGGCAGTTGCTGACATCGTCGAAGCGAACTAAAAGCCCGTCTCCACATAACTTGATTCACCAGAGAAACATGAGGCAAAACATCTCGCTCAATGGCTCCACGTGGCTAATCGTGATTCAGTTTGACATTTCTCTTTCTTGTTCTTCTTAAATGTTTGTATGTTTGCTTATTTTTGCGCCTTTGTTTTGTTCTGTGTAAGATTTCGATAGATTTTCGATAAAAAATTAGAGAAGGCATCGATATCATCGAGGTTGGCAAGATGATTCAGAATGAAACAGTGTTTCAATCTTCACTCGCTCTCAGAAATTTGTATGGAAATTGGCGAGTTTCGGCACTGGTTTCCGTGTCGAAACAAGATTGAGAGAGAAAATGCAGAAAAAAAGAGCGAAACACGTTATGTGGAGACATGGTATAAACAGGAATAAAGAGAAAACCCAACAACGAACAAATAAACAAACTAAAAAAATTACAAAAATAAAAATAAAAATAAAAAAAAGTATTTAAAAACTACAAAAAGGATAACGCAGGAAATGTAAAGTTTCTTTAACTTTAAATCCACTCAGCGGTAAATTGGCCGGATTGTGGGACGGTTAGACTTTGATGAGACCTTTGAAACAGAGACGAACGAATGTGCCTCGAAAGCAACACACACACATACAAATGCCAAAAGTATTTTAACTAGAAACTAGAAACTAAAAATCAAATTTTAAGTTAACATTGAATTTTTACTGCAGCGCAAAGTAACTTTAATTTTACGCCAGACTCACATTTAGAGAATTAATAATTAAAGAAACTTTGCTGTTCGATTACTAAGAGAATAGCGTAATTTAGCAATTTCATGAAGAACTGATTCAGCAATTTCTCACTCACTCATTTGTCGATATTGAAAACCGCAAAGGCACCCCTCTCTCTCTAATCTATAAGACGGCGCGTGAATGTGAGGCGATTTACGTGTGAGAAGACGATGCCGGGAAAACAAGAGATAGAAGAATCAAAATAAATCAAATAGAAAGTGAAGAATCGCAAATACAAGGAAATGAGGTACAAACAGCAGGTGAGCACTGCTGACCACAAGATGTGGCTAAGAAAGCATAGAAAGGAGCAGAAAAATGCAAACATTGAAAAAAAAAAAAAAAATTGTAATGAGAAAAAACACAAACACAATTAGGTACATAGAAGGAAATCAGCTAATGGAACAAGCCACAAAATGATGCCAATTTAATCAAGAAGTTTACCTTGTGCATTTTCATTTTGATTTTCATTAGCTGAGTCGCGCCACAGGCAGGCAGAGAGATCTAAACATTCAACATTTGCTTACATTTGCCATTTCTCTTGCTGCTTTGTTATTCTCTGCTGCTGCAGGATACAAAATGGACAAGCGCTTTATCGGTCACTCCTACCGAATCACACCTCCCTCTAAGATCTACTTAAGCACAAAACGACAATGTGGAATCATCTACTTGTATGTACATATATATATATATATACATCAGAGGCGGTCGCTTCATACAAGCCGAGAAGCCCGGCTTTCGTAAACATTTTCGTTCATTTCATACGAAATTCTTTAAAATCTGGTTATTTTACGTTTTAAATGTGTTTACTATTTAAGTTCTCAATAATATAGCCCCCACTGTAACTAAGAGCCTGGTAAGAAAATAGCGCAAATACACCACCAATCCACCCCACAATGTGTATTTTGTTTGTACAGCCAATCACAGCACAGTGAGCATGCTTCAACGTTTCCACACATTAGCTTTTATGTGGCTTTCAAAACAGAATAACATAGCTTGTTTTCTCGCTTTCGCTAAGGAGAAAACAATTGCTTATTTTCAGACATAAATTGAAAAGAAAACTAGCAAAGCACTTTTTTTATTTTTCACATCAAATTTGTATGCGAAAATGAAGCTGGCTTCGGCATTCAAAAGTTCAGTATTCACAGCCATATGCATACATATTTGATTTGATTTTCGTTTGCATGTAGGTACATACTTATGCACATAATTTCTTACATCTGCATGTGCATGCAAACATAAATATCAAATACCAGATTATAAAAGGGTTGATTGTGATTTTTGGCGACTATTGGCACAATATCAAGATAATTTTAAAAAGCGGTTGAAATCAAATTGGGCCTCAGTTTTTCAAACACTAATGCACCCATTTTTTAGGCAATAAGCAAATACACTTGCTACTGCTGAAATTTCCGTCGGTATAAGGAAACTAAAAATACATCTGCGCATTCGTGTAAGATTTCCCTAGCGCATGTTTTTATATTTAAGAATTATGTAAATACGAAATTTTCTATTTTAAAAATGTTCAGAGTAAAGTTGCAAAATCAAGAAAAAACAATTTTAATTTAAAAATGTTTATGAGATTTTGAAGGAAAAACTTTCGTTTTTATTCCATTAATTTTAATTTTTAATTTAAACATGTTTCTTTTTAAATCCTAAATACATTTTAATTGAAAAAATTTAATTTTTAATTTAAAAATTTTCATTTATAAAATAAAAATGACTTGGTTTAAAACGTGCATTATAAAAATAAAAATTTTATTTTTGATTCCTTTTCTCTGAGTATACAAACAAAAAATGTGTATCAGGAAAACAAAAATAAAAAATACATATGTATGTATAAAAAAAAACAAAAAAAAAAATAAACGAGAAAAAACGATCTTCAAATACCCGAATTGTTCAAATGCCCGTACAAACATACGCGTAATAAACAAACAAACGAGCGTTCGAGCATTGAAAAGCATTTATTCGGGCCACGGTGTTTTTGCACATTTAGGTTAGGATATCTCAAAATCCTGACGTGATAGAGCAATTCTGCGTCCAGATTTGAATTCAGCGCATCGAAAACCTTTAGGAAAGTATGGTCTGGTTTGTGGTCAAAAAATCGGTCTCATTTTGTCGGCCTGTGTAATACAGCAAAGGAAATTACATAAATGGCTAATGGTTATGCTTCACACATAGGCTTGCCCAGGCAATTTATGCTAGGTCCGCCACTGATATACATATACTATATAGGTATATATGTACATGTGTACATATGGACATAGAAGAAACCCTTTAGGAATTCGAAATTGATTTAGGGTGATACTTAAATTAAATTGCAATTCATTTCTAAAAGAAAAGAAGGCTGAGTCACGACATCCTGCAATCATATTTATCAGTTGCGGAGTTAGGCTTTCGTGCTCAAAGAATACCATTTTTAGCACATTTATTAAACAACCTTACCCCCTTATTAGAGTTAGAGTAAGTATGTAGGCAGTTGGTAGAACTTGATGACCTTCCAGTAGATATGTATGTCAGATACTTGCTTTCTCTCTACAGTTTTCCTTATAGAGCGATACTGTAACTTAAAGTATAAAGTAGTGATAATGTGATGTGGGAATTCATTTCGGGAAGGGCATACTGTCTCACTTTTGACTTTAGAATTCTTCCAACTGGGAATCATTGCAATGGCAATACGTTCATTCATTTATTCACTGACTTCATCCTTTACCTCAATTCGTTCAACTGGCCATTATTTCTCTACTTCACTATCCACAACTACACTTTTGTCTGTATCACCTTAAGCTTTCATCATCATCAGCATCAATAATGTGTCGTATTTCCAAGTAAGAATTAGATTGTTCCACAGTTTTTTTTTTGTAACAAATATACATACATATATTTTTTTTTGTTTTGGATTTTTGGTGTAGCATCGAATAATTTCTGTCTAGCTCACAGCTTTTTTATTTTTTTTAATTTTTTTTTGCATTGGATTAGTGTTGGCACAGTGGAGGATATGGATAAATAATAGGCAATGATGTGCTTTGCCTATTTTTATTTTCTTAGAAATGTTGAGAATATGACAAGCGCTTTATGTTGGGTGTTGTCGATATCAAGTGCCAATTTTTAGTACATATTGGAGTTGTACAATGTTTTGTACTATATGAAAATTAATATTTACTTGCATATATCATCTCACCGCACAACAGTATTTCTGATTAATGGGTTTCGATACATTATACGAACCTAGATTTTAACAATGATTTCAAATCTGTGATAGAGATTTTTGTATTAGCTCCAATTTAGAAAATATGAGACATGGATACAATTAAATACAACAATATTTTACCTAATTTAATTTACAAGTTTTTATTTTGTAAAAAAAAAAAATGTTCTTTGATATGACTTTTAGGACTGCTCCAACGATAGTCAGCCATCATGTGTGCATTCCAGTGGCCTTGCTGGCGCTTCTCCATCGTACAAAAGTTCTGATTCGCAATGTTCTTCGCTAATGTTCTTCACTTTAATTCCCAGGGTTAGCGGGGGTGGTTGTGGATAAAATGTAACCTGATAATCGGATTACATACAGGCGTTGAAAAGTGTTGTGAATAGTCTGGACGCTCTTATTTCATAGAAAATGTTGAACAAGCCAAACAATCTCATTCCACGCCTTCTTCTCAATTTCATTTTTCCGCCAAACAAAAATAACAATCATCATGGTGGTTCATAGGGTCTTTCCGGATCATATTTGAAGGTATGTATTTCTTTATTTTTTTGTCCACAAACTTAAACACTTCACGCACGTTTTGCAGAATCCAGGGTTTGACGTTCATTTCCAGCGGGTCGTCGAAGTAATTTCTTTAAAGAACATTTTTTCCAGATCAACTTTCCCCAAATGAAATAAAAATGGTTTGAATCGTTCACACATACTCTTCTGAACGTTATCGAAAAAAATTTTTGGAAGGCTATTCACATCTTTTTATAAAGCAACAAACAAACGCGCTAAGTAGGGGATTTTTTATTAAAAACTACACGGAGAAAACCATGTGGGTATCACATCCATATACATATATGTACATATTGATAATCCTGTTTGATCCATAAACTTTGGATGTCATATCCAAACAAAAACTATCAAAAATATGGATCATATAGCCATAGTTTATGGATCATATAGCTTTCTCCGTGTATAACTCTTGTTCACAGCTTTTACAAAAAAAAAATAGTTTAAATTTAAAATCAGCGATGTCAAATGAATAAACATCATGTATCGTAAGTCATTCATCAGTCAAAAAATTACGTTTTGTTGGGCAGTGTTATTTTTGTGGAGGCTATTGCTATTAAGAATAATCCTCTTTCATTCGGCATCCCGTCTGTTATTCTGAAGTGAGATCTTCCTTCTGTTTTGCTTTGAACTGCTGATCATGTCAGCTAATAAAAAATACAAATACATAAATGGAGAAAAGTTAATAGAAGAAAATATTATTAAGACGATTTAATGCAAGAATCATTGTTTGTATGTATATGTAAATCGTGTTATGTGTGTATGTTGACTTCCATTAATTTTGTCATACTTACGCCTCTAAGTAGGCTTTCATTTTCAACATAAATCTGCATGTTTTAAATTTTTTTACAGTAAAATTTACAAAACATCTTGCGCATCTTTACACTGTCCATGCCATAAAAAAATTGTCATTTTCAAAATCATATACATATGTATGTAAAGCTGATTCCATATAAAACTTTTTCCGCTTTGCGTTACGCCGCTTTCTATGTCAAACAACGCAAAACTGAAAAACTATGCCACAATGAACGCTGCAACATCACTCAAAAAATATTTGTTTTCTGAAAAATCTTCATTCTCCGTTTTATTTACAAAAAAGTAAATAAGAAAATAAAAATCTATTAAATTATTTTTCAATTGTGTGAAATTTAAATTTGTTTTTTTTACATTTGAATTAAAGTGAAACTGAAAAAAAATTTCAACGCCCCCAAAAGTTGAGATTTGGGCAACTTTGTGCTTTACGTAACTTCGGCGTTGCGTTACTTTTTGTTATGTGAGAAACCTCATATAGTTACATGTATTTTAATCTCAGCTGTCCCGCAGAAAGTGTCACAACAACAACAAGCGCAACACAAAGTTCTATGTGGAATCAGCTTAAGTGCTTACATCGTGTTGATTATTTTGTTTTGTTTGTCTATCCACCCGCACAGCAACAACAAACAGAAACACACATCAGAATTTAATGCAACTTGACGACTGAATGCTGCGGTTGAGCGCTTCAGCAATGCAACAAAAACAACTACAATAACACTGTGGAACAAATTCAGGTCAACAAAAGTTAACTCGTTTCTGAAAGTTAGTGGTGAAAATAGAGGCTAAATTAGAAGACCCGTATCGCGGCGTTTGTTTAGGTTAGTTCGAGTTTGTTTTTAATCGACCTTTGAACTTTGCAGGCAAATGCCGATTTTCAGCATATTGTTTGTATGGTTTTTTTTTACTATAACTCTTCGACTAATTGAGATTTTTTTGTTGGAGTGACAGCAAACGAAAGAAAATTAAATTTCCTATACATGGGTGCTATAACATTTTTCTCTACCTCTTATAGTTTCTGAAGTATTGATGATTCTATTTGAATTTTTCGATTTTTTAAAGAAAAAATTGACTTTGTCAGGCAAGTCGCGCAATCGGCATTTGCCTGCAAAGTTCAAAGGTCGATTATAAACAAATTCGAACTAACCTAAGCAAACGCCGCGATACGGGTCTTCTAATTTAGCCTCTATTTTCACCCCTAACTTTCAGAACCGAGTTAACTTTTGTTGACCTGAATTTGTTCCACAGTGTAATATATAATAATAGTGATATCTACTGCAGCAATGCAGTGCAGGTTGGTCTTTTTGCGAGCGCACGTTTCAATTACAATTTACTTGACCAGAGAGCTTTTTCATGGCATTCCTAGAAGCAGGAAGATCCTGCATCAACAGCAGCTGCTTAAGTGGAATTTATTTTGTATTATTATTATTTTTTTTTTTATTTTTTTTTTCTCTTTCGTTAGCAATTTTCTTCCTGTTATCCTGGTTGACGCTTATAATAATTTTGCTTTCCTTATCGCTCTTTATGATCAATTTCCGACTTGACGTTGATGCTTTTATTTACATCTCCCTCACGGAAAAAAAAGTTAGTTGCAAAAATAAATATATTAAAAAGTGATTTATATTCAACTAATTTTAAAGTAGTTTTAAACAAATGCAGCGCGGGACAGTTTCTTGTATATGTACATATTTATATGTAAACACATGTTTTCAGATCTAAGTATGCCAAGATTGTTTTTTCCATTTTTTGGTTACCGTTTTTCAGCTTCACTTCCCATTAAACACTGAAAACGAAATTCTCAAACGGAGAAAATATTGTTTCATATTTATCATTTGAAAATTAACATAAATTCAATTGTTTCTCAAATATTGTTTATCAACTTGAGAACGATTTGCGAAATTTGAGGAAAATTTGTTTCGCATTTTTACCATTTCTTGAATTTCGACATCAAATGCAGGATTAAGTTATTTATATTAAACTACAAATAAAGTAGTTGAAAAGAAACTCAAGATAAAGTTATTTATTTTAAACTACTAGTAAAGTAGTTGAAAACAAATGCAGGATAGGGCAATTGACTGCTTGCTATGACATCGCCGTGTTAAAAAAGTCAGTTCATTGCAAAGGAAAAAGTCACATTTTCAATTAGTTGTTATTGAAAATAAAGTAGTTTATAAAGTGATTTAAAATTAATTAAATTTCCTACAGGGCTACGACTTGTTTGTTGTCCACCACGCACACACACACAAACAGTCAAAGTATAATCCGGCTGAATGCAAGTTCGAGTAGGTACGACCGACCATTTCATAATCCATTGCTTCAGTGTCGTTAGGGGAAAGAGTGGAAAGGGAGGCAGGTAGGCAGCAGAATGCAGCGTACGGAGCTTAGGTTCATCGTTCCTACTGTGCGCAAGGCGCTTTTGCTCTTTGCTATCAATTGCGAATTTTTGTTTTCTTTGACTGTTGAATTTTCTTAAAAATTTTTAATTTAAATTTGCATCGCCCGGAATCAGTTGCGCTCTCGTCGGTCGCTAGCACCAAAGAACGTAAATTTTATAAGAAGGGAATGTTCGTTATTTTGGACGAGTTCGATAAAATCTGCTCTGAAATTTCAATCCAGTATGCGCGAGTTGCCTCACACTATTTTTCGCGTCCCGAATTCACTTGACTTTTTTATTTTGGTTTTTCGACGCGAATAAGTAATAAAAATAGGTAAAAAAACTTTTTAAGTTAAACGGTTTTATGTTATACATACATTGCAATGTTTAAGATAAATGTACTAAAAACCAAAAAATAATAAAATAGATACAGTCGTGGGAATTATAAACATTTGCATAGACTAGACTAAAATAAAGCCGTGGGGCACGTCAATTGTCTACAATCGTTGATTAAAATGTTTGTTTTGTAATGTTACACTATAATTAGGCAGTTGTTCAACCGACAACGATGGACGTGTGATAAGTAGGGCTAGAATGTGGAAAAAAGCTAGCAAGCTCGATTATAAGCGAGTTTTAGGGTTTCATAGTGGTGAGCGAGTAGTACTTTTATCATATGTTTTGTCGATTAAAGACAAACTACGAGCAGTGAAACGATTCCTCGTGTGAATGTCCAACGATAAACTAGTTGAAACATCTCTTTTATTAACATGGAGTGTATAACTATTGGAATTTCCATGAGCAAGAAAATAGTAAGTATTTTCCTCACCGTCTGCGGGCCAACTGCCTAACGACGAATTAAACGATTCTTCTATCGCACATTAAGTCGATAATTTGTAGACAATTGACGTGCCCCCGGTTTTATTTTAGTCTAGTCTATGCAAATGTTTATAATTCCCACGACTGTATCTATTTTATTATTTTTTGGTTTTTAGTACATTTATCTTAAACATTGCAATGTATGTATAACATAAAACCGTTTAACTTAAAAAGTTTTTTTACCTATTTTTATTTTCTAGTTTTTAGTTTTTATTTCGCATTCTGTTTAATTCATTTAGTGCTTCATTATTGCAAGGTTTCTTGCCCGTTAGTTTATTGCAGTCCAACGCCTCTATAGCGACCCACGCGCCACCTATCGGAAGTTTTTTTTAGGAAAATATTTCCTTTCAAGGTAGTAATACATGTTTCGAATTTCAGCCAAATCGGACCATAAATGCGATTTTTGTAAATATAGCGACCCACGCGCCACCTAGCGGAATTTTTTTTAAGAAAATATTTCTTTTCAAGGTAGTAATACATGTTCCGAATTTCAGCCAAATCGGACCATAAATGCGATTTTTGTAAATATAGCGACCCACGCGCCACCTAGCGGAATTTTTTTTTTAAGAAAATATTTCTTTTCAAGGTAGTAATACATGTTCCGAATTTCAGCCAAATCGGACCATAAATGCGATTTTTGTAAATATAGCGACCCACGCGCCACCTAGCGGAATTTTTTTTTTAAGAAAATATTTCTTTTCAAGGTAGTAATACATGTTCCGAATTTCAGCCAAATCGGACCATAAATGCGATTTTTGTAAATATAGCGACCCACGCGCCACCTAGCGGAATTTTTTTTTTAAGAAAATATTTCTTTTCAAGGTAGTAATACATGTTCCGAATTTCAGCCAAATCGGACCATAAATGCGATTTTTGTAAATATAGCGACCCACGCGCCACCTAGCGGAATTTTTTTTTCATAATATTGCATTGTCATCGGGGTTATACATGCGTGCAAAATTTCAGATTAATCGGTTGACAGGAAGAGGGTGAAATTTGAATTACTAAATTTGACCCAAGAATAAAGAATAAATAATAAAACAAACGGGGTGAGCTAAATAAAACCGTTTAAAAAACCGTTTAATAAGAACGAATAAGAATAGAAAATAGAAATCTCTGACTTATGCATGCATACATTTGGCATACATATGTACATATGTATGTATGGACATGCAAATATGTGTACATATGTACATACATATATACGTATGCAAAATTAATTCGGCGCTTATTTTTATTTTTGATATGCGCCTGGTGCATCAAAATTATGAATCAAGGTTTGTTTGGGACTTCTTCCCTCAAACAACGCCTTTTCGTCATCTAGAAGCCTAACTTCAAATAAGTTTAATAAGTTTCAGGATTTTAGATCCACCTCCATAAAATATGCGATTAATCCCGAAAGGGTTTGTCCCGGTATAAATGTAGGCAAATTTTTTCAAAAGTAAAACTTATTACATTATATTAAATTATATTATATTTGGGCAATTCACAAGCTGTTGTAAAGTATTGTAATGTTGTATACTGGTAAAGGTTTACAATAGGTGTATCAGTAGGGTTGATTTTTCTCATACAAATTTCAATACAACCAATACAACTGGGCAGCCTATGTTTATTGAGTGTGCTATTTGATTTGTTTTTTATTCTGACAGTTTGTTAAAAAAAAAATTTAAACAAAAATATGGAAGCGGTGAGACGAAAAAAGAAACAAATTACTTCCATCGTGTGTATCATATATCAATTAGGACTTGAATCCGCCGCTAACAAATCTAATAACTGTTTTTCGCTTTCGCCTGGCATTTTTTTATTCAAATTTTTGTAAACAACAAACTGTAAACAATAACGAAATACAACAAAACACATACGAGAGTCTGTTCACAGGTACTGCGTTCTTATGCACATTTTCCTTTACAACATACAACTTTACAATAGCCAGTGAATTGCCCAATTATATTATATTATATTATATTATATTATATTATATTATATTATATTATATTATATTATATTATATTATATTATATTATATTATATTATATTATATTATATTATATTATATTATATTATATTATATTATATTATATTATATTATATTATATTATATTATATTATATTATATTATATTATATTATTTAAAACTTATTGTATAATCTTTATTTAAATCTTCATGACTGATTTATAAAAATATTTGGAGAAAATACTTAATTTTAATTTAAAAGATTTCACTACAAGATGGAACCGAATCGAATAAACTTTGTTCTAATATACATATACATATAACAATTAACCATTTTTAGAAATTTTCATAACAAAAAATAGCCTTATAGCTTTGAATGAAGGAGATTAAACTACATTTGCAACCTTCGGGATGTAAGCGATTGATCCCGAACACGTCCCGAATTAATCGCATTTCTTTCATACAAAATGTTAAATTCGAGTCTGCCAGTTGGATATAGAAACTTACGTACATGCATACATAAATAACACTACCCGACAAAATTTCAAAAATTTTCATATCCTCGACATTTGATACATGATTCCTATGTAGAATTTTCTGCTGATTCCAAATATGTAATCAGATGGTTCAAAAGTAGAACAGTTTTCGAGATATTTTGAAATTTCAGTTTTTGAGATAAGAAAAAAAAGTAGGATTACTAATTAGTCAATATCTCCGCCATTACCGTCTCGATTTTTACGTTATTTAATTTTGTTTTGAGAGGATGAAATACCCTTTCCAACAAAGCAAAATTAATTAAAATCGCCGTTAAAGTGACGGCGTTATGGCGAACAAAAGATTTTTTTTATAAAAATTTTCAGTTTTTTTTCCGACATTCATATACTTTTTTGTAATTTTTTTAAAGAAATATTAAATATCCTCCTGGTTTCACACTTTGAGTCAACAGCCTATTTCTTAGTGAACATTTTGGCACTTTCCGGATTATAATCCGTAGAAAAATTACAATGCTATTAGAGATTTAATGAACAAACCTATATTTATTTTTTATCACAATGTTGTACTTAACCACCATTTTTTTATTTTTATGTACATTAAAAGTGTTTAAATGTTGATAGCTTTCGCCGTTTTGGTACATTTGTTCTTCTCGAAGAAGGAACCAGCAAATATGGCTCATCAGTCAATGTCCCTGACATTCCAATGGCTTAGGTATCGCAATCCCATGTTTTTTTTTATTTCTCCGTGAGAACGCTCACCGTTGTAAAAGTCATCACTTATATATGAAGATTATGTTGAGAGGGTTTCGGGACAATTTTTTTTTTTTATTTACACCGCGAAATACCACGGAAAACATTTTATTTTTTTTGCAACTTTTTTATTTGACACCCGATTTGTAAAATTGATATGTCATTATTTTAGTATGGTGGAGCTCTATATATCGCTCTAATGTCCTTTTGAGCTATGAAGTCGTTTTCACATAGTTGGGTCACCTAACCAAGTTTTTCGTCTATAAAATATCCTGTTCGTTTTACCTGCAAAAATTTGCTAAAAATAAAGTACTAATGGGATCTTTGTAACATTACGCTTAAAGTGTTTGCAATTTAATAGGCTATTTTGTAAAAATAAATCTTTTGCTGATTTTCCGAACTTTTTATAAAAAAACTATTTTCAAAATCGAAATTAAAAAAAAATTGCAAAAAATGCACAAAATTTTGACTTTGACCAGCTGTCACTCAGTGAGTTTTTACTCAACCACCACAAGTTGTACGTCATTAAAAGCGTATTTTAATTACCTTTTGAACGAGGTACTGTTAGCTGCTATCGCACATGTAACTTTAGCGAAAAATATTTTTGAATGAAGTGATAACCAAAAAACGCAAAATTACCATTATCTCAAAAACCAAACCGTGCAAAAAATAAAAATAAATAGTTTTGAGCTCAGGGGGCCCATGCAGATTTTCCCCCATACCCCGATTTCTAGGTATTTTTTGCTGAAAACTAGTGTTATTGTTATAGTGGTTTACATTTGCCACATTTGAAAGTTCAATGAAAATATAAATATAGGTTTCTTCACTTAATCTCTTATAACTTTGCCATTTTTCCACAGATTATAATCCGGAAGGTGCCAAAATGTTCACTAAGAAATAGGCTGTTGACTCAAAGTGTGAAACCAGGAGGATATTTAATATTTCGTAAAAAAATATTACAAAAAGAAGATGAATTTCGAAAAAAACCTGAAAATTTTCATTAAAAAAATCTTTTGTTCGCCATAACTCCGTCACTTTAACGGCGATTTTAATTATTTTTGCTTTGTTGGAAAGGGTATTTCATCCTCTCAAAACGAAGTTAAATAACGTAAAAATCGAGACGGTAACGGTGGAGATATTGACAAATGAGTAATCCTACTTTTTTTTCTTATCTCAAAAACTGAAATTTCAAAATATCTCGAAAACTGTTCTACTTTTGAACCATCTGATTACATATTTGGAATCAGCAGAAAATTCTACATAGGAATCATGTATCAAATGTCGAGGATATTTTTTTTGTCGGGTAGTGTAATCATAGGCAAAACTGGTTTGCCAAGAAGTAAGATCGTCATCATTAGAACCAAAAATGCAAAGCATTTACGAATATACCCAACAGCGAAAATGTAGATTATAGAATAGATGATGTTTGCATATATGTACATATACAAACCTCACAAACAAAACCAAACTCAAAAAATAACAAAATTAATATTTGTAAACTCTATACACTTCTTTATGCACATTGTAAATCAGTTTGCATTGTGTACAAATTGTGGTATTGGTCGTTCAAAAGGTGTAATGTGTTAGGCATCTTGGCATTGGGTATATGTCACTAGAACAGAATAGCGAAGAGGCAGATATGTGTGGTGATACAAAAACAAAAGCAGCCAATCGAAGCCCATGTTATTTGTCAACATCGCGAAAAAAAACCGCGGACACCAACACAATTAAAATTGTCTGTATACATATGTGGCCTACGTAAGATGTGTGCGTAGCTCTATCGCATTTTCTTCTTTGGGCAGCCAGAATGCCCTGTGCGCATAATCAGCATTTGGAAAGACAAAATAAAAATGGAAATCATAATTATTTGATATATTGCTAAATTTAAACACCATAAATTCTGATTTCGATAACATCCATTGTTAGAATGTTCAAAAAATGTATATCGCTAGCTTAGAGTGCAAACTGTGTAAGTCCATTTTTATGAAAAAGTGTATTTTTATGTAGAACGCTAGAAAAATTAAATACGCACCGCGCTAAGCAAGTCTGTGACTCTTGTCATATTTCTACTCGTTGTTATTCAGTGATACGCAAATTGTGTAAGTCCAAAAAGCGAAGAAAATTGTGTAAGTCCAAAATATTCACATGGACAGAAATTTTTTTTTCATTTTGAAATTTGTTTATTTTTTGTTTTTGGTCTCCTACAAAGTTTGAAAAAAGGACTTACACAATTTGCACTCTAAGCTAGCGATATGATCAATAAATTTGCATATTGTCATAAACAATATATGTATAACAACACGTAATGTATAGAGATAAACATGTTATTATTAATTATATATATATTGTAGAACCACTTAAAACATATATTTAGTTATTATTTAAATAATACTTAATATAAATAATAAGCTAAATATTTTGATTTTGAACATATGTTATGGCTCTTCAAATTTCGCATTGGGTAGAAAAGCAAATGACAAAGAATAAGTTGAAACAAAAATGGCGTTAACCATGATTCAACAATAAAGGTTTACGCATGACGACATACCTTCATACATAGTGGGGCGAGAAGTGTCATGCAAAGAGGAATGTAGAAGAATTTGACAGATTCGGCCCCTATGGAATTGCTAGGGTACGTGTGTGTGTGGCATATGTCAACAAAAAAAAATGCTTGTGTTCGTGTGTTTATGAAGATTGAAGAAGAAGTCAGCTGATCTTATGCATTCTCCTTTATTGCAGTTCAATTTATGTAATTGGTTCGCTTTCGCACATTTAAAGCTATTCATTCGTCGATTTAACTTTTTAACTAATGAAATTCCTTTGGTTCAATGTTGATGTTGATCGTGGCATTTGCCTACCCTCGCATCATTGGCTTTTCTCCTGTGTATTCAGTTTTCTCGTGAGCGCTCTTTAAAAAGAAATGTACATACATATTTGTATATAACCGGATTGTATTGCAAGTTCATGACATTGGCTTCTACTCTGACGTTTTCAAAGTTACCCATCCGTAGTGGAATCTATTCCCTGCAAGAAACGACTGATGGAAACACCAATACATTTCTAACACCACCAATACACCTGCAAAACACTTCCGATCATTTGATCAATCATCTGTGTGACATTAGTGATGTGCATCTGATGTGTATCAGCACTTCCTAACATTTGATCAATCTACTGTGTAACACTAGTGATGTGTATCTGATGTGTATCAGCACTTCCTAACATCTGATCTATCATCTGTATAACAATGCTGACGTACATTTTTTTCTCCAAAATTTCGCAGTAAAGGGAAGAAGAAGCAAGCGCGCAAAATTCTACAGGCGTCCCAAAGGAAAGTTGAATTGAATTAATATTAATATATTTGCGTTAAATTGTTAAATTTCGGTAAAAAATAATCTTCAAAATGAATAAACGGCATTTAAAAAATTGCCTTTTCTCGGAAAAAAAACGTTTTAAAGAAATGAAATTAAAATTAAATGAATTTGAAACCGCGGAATGTGTGGCTTCGGAGAAGAGGGAACGTGAAAGTGCCAGTGGTAGCCAGGATTGTGTTTCCAAGGAAAACTCCGCCGAGGAAGGTGGAAATGTTGGCCCGGAAGATTTGTCTTTTAGGAAAAATTATGTCGAGCAAGATTTATCTGCGTTTGATAGTGAAGTTTTCATTGAGGAGGAATATAGTTACAGGGAAAATATTTCAGGAGAAGATTTACATGTGAACGTTCTAGAAGATAGTGCATTCAGAAATGTAGGTTCGATATCAAATGAAGATTTTAATTTTACTGATGCACTGAGAGGTTGGGTTGCAGATTTCAAAATTTCTCAAAACGCAGTAGATGGTTTACTTCAAATACTTCATAAAGCAGGAATGGAGCACCTGCCGCATTGCGCGAAAACTCTTCTAAGGACGAGTAGGGAAAAAATTAATATACAAAAATTTCCAAATGGTGAATTTATTTATTTAGGTATACAAAAACACTTCCTTTCAGGTCCTTTTGAGTTCTTAGAAAAGCACGGAGAAGTTTTAATTGACATAGGAATTGATGGTTTGAAGCTCTTCAAAAGTTCAAAAAGGGTTTTATGGCCTATTCTTGGTTCACTCGCCCATTTTCCAGACACTACTCCGTTTCTGATAGGCTGTTTCTCTGGTTTCAAAAAACCCCCTGACATAAACGCTTTTATGTCAAACTTTTGTTCGGAAGTTGAGTTACTAAGGGAAAATGGAATCGAAGTTGGCTCAAATAAAACTGTTCTTAAATTCAATGTGCGTGTGTTTATTTGCGATGCTCCAGCTAGGGCTTACGTTACAGGGGTGAAATCTTTCAATGCGAAACATGGGTGTCCTAAATGTTGTCAGATAGGTATTCATGATGGCACTAAAGTTTATTTTTCGAAAGAAATTAATACCCTTCGATCTGACACAACATTCGAGATGCGCCTTCATCCTGCTCACCATCTTCTCCAATTTAAAAAGGAAAAAAGTATTTTAGAACAGACCGGGTTTGCAATGGTTTCTCAATTTCCTTTAGATTGTATGCATTTGGTGGATTTAGGTGTAGTTAGAAAGTTTTTAAAACTTCTCTTAGAAAAAGCAGATGTCGCTAAATTAAATGAAAATATAAAATACACTACCCGTTACTTTCCTTCCGAATTTTGTCGTATTTCTAGAAGTGTAGATGAATTGTCCTATTGGAAAGCAACTGAGTTTAGACAGTTCCTACTATATACAGGCGTGTTTGTGTTAAGAGATTGTATTGACAGTGAATCGTATTTCCTTTTCTTACTTTTGCATAGTGGTATTCGTTTGCTGTCTAGTGAAAAATCACACAGAGTAGATGCTGAAGTTGCTCAACAAATCCTTGAACATTTCGTATGTCATTTTAGCAGAATTTTTGGACAGACGTACGTTAGTTTCAATGTTCATGGTCTACTTCACTTGTCTGAATGCGCAAAAAATTTTGGTCCCTTAGATTCATTTTCCGCTTATAGGTTCGAAAATTTCATGCAGTTTCTGAAAAAGATTATAAAAAAACCAAATAATGTGTTGCAGCAAATATACCGTAGGATTAGTGAAAGACAGGATTTGAGTTCGAAAAAGACTTCTAAAGTAGGATCGTTTGATATTGACCTTAAGAAGGAAAAGGATTGTTATTGTTTTTATAAAAAGAGGGGGCCTGTCAAAGTTATAGGTGTTGCTGAGCCCGGAAATTCTGAAATAGTGTGTTGTCAGGTGTTTCGTAAGACCGAAAACTTTTTTGAAGAGCCTGTAAGTTCATTTTCAAGCCTTGGTATAGTAGTTGCTAGCGACATTTCCTCTGACATTATAGAAATTAATCGCTTGGAACTCGATTATAAATACTTCTGCATACCCATAGAAAACAAGTTCTTATTAATACCCCTTCTTCATCATATGTTTCATGACTTCTCCAATTAAACCACATATTCCGCTGTGTTTTGTTTTAAAATCTATCTCCAATGCATATAATAACACTGTGTGCCAGTGAAAAAGAGTATACAAAACCTGCATACATAGAATTTCCAATATACCCCCAAAATCTAGAAATAGAGGATAAACGGCATGGTACACTAATTGACTTAACCTATGAAAATAGGGTTTTGCACCTAACTCCAGATTTGGGGGGTGTATTGGAAATTATCAGTATGCAGTCTTCGTATACTTGGTAGGGCCTATAACGCATTTTAACCTCGAAAAAAAGTATTTTAAATTTTTTTATTTTGTCACAGAGTCTAATTAGTAAACACATTTTCTTTTTTATTTCTGTTTTCAATTAAGCTCAATAATGTCCAACAATAACCTCTTTAAAAAGATGTTCCCTACCACCAACAACTATAATATCGCTGCGAGCGATATGGAAGAGTGCGAAGTTGAGGTTTTGGAAGGTGCCATGTCTGAAGTAGACCGACCCGACACCTGTATTGACGGTATACATACATATATAAGGAGTACACTAATAGAAAAAATGCTAATAAGAATTTTTGAAATAAATTTCCTCTAGATATATCAAAAAAGCTGGATGATGTGCTACATACCATCTTCGAGGTTAAAAACACCGTAGATCAATTGAAAGAGCAAAATGTAAGAATCATATTTAGAAATCATAAAACAATGGTTGAGTGCATACTGTTAAGTGCACTTATTCCCAAAAACCTGTTCTTAATCTACTGTCGTGAACAGTCGTGAAACTAAGAATTTTGAAAATTGTTATTAAGACAAGTGTACACTCCACCATTTACACTGGTGGGCAAAAGTCATCGTCATTCATGGAAATAAGGTGGGCAAATCCTAGTAAATAGTTGAAAAAACAAATTTCTTATATGCATCAATAACTAGACCTATATTGTTATTTTATTACAATAAAAACAAATTCCTTACACCCCGTCGTTCCTACAACAGCTATTGATGCATATAAGAAATTTGGATATTCAACTATTTACTGGGATTAGCTGAGTTTCTTATTTGCATGAATGAAGATGCTATGCATACGTTTCTGGCATACTGGCTTCACCTTCATTCATAACACTAATTTCATATTCGCCTCCCTACAATTAAAACCGACCTTGATAAATGAACTTAAAATTATGTTACATTGAATATAAGATTGGTTTTCACTTGGTAGTCCAACAGTGCGTTTATGTACATAAACGCCATCGCCATAAGGATACCGTCCGGCCATGCATCATGATACGATTAGCGTTCCCATCATAAATCACATTTTCAATATTGTTTCCAAATCGTCTTCATTTAAATCAATTTAATATTATGTTGACGTTACAATGATACAAGATTGTTTTTTCTTGGTAAATTTTGTTTTTTGACTAAACGATTTGTAAACATTGAGTTAGCGATGGCAAACAATACGTGTGTTCGCTGAAGACTTATTTGAATTAGTTTCAATTACGATGATGGTGTTCGCTTTGCCACTTTCATATGTATATTTTTTACGGCAGTATTGAATGTGTCGATCGTCATTCAAATGCATGTACTCTGTTGTCAGTTAAACGATTTCTCGATTGCCGAAAATGTATTCATTCTGACGCGCTTATAACCTACCAAAGTTTACTAACTTATCTAGTTTTGTATTAATAAAATATTTATTTTTAACAGGCCGAACAAAAAACGGAGCTATTGGCTCAGAGCCTCCTGTTGCAGGAGTGCAAGGTGTGCGTGACCAAAATTGAAAATTCTGTGTGTCGCATGACTGGTGAACTTGGCGACAAAAAAATGGATGAAATCGCCAGTTTGTTACCAATCCGTAGCAGACCAGTGGTGGTGCTCGTGGAACAAAAAATTACGAACCCGGAATATGGCCAAGCTTTGGTAATTTTATTAGTTAATTTATCTTATACATATATCTTGTCTTAACTGAATTTTTGTTTCCTTTAACTTGTAGACTATGTATTTACACAAAATCAAGGGTATATCGGATGATATACCCTATGTCGTCCGCCAAATTTTTGCCGACGAACTCATGATGAAGTATAATTGGGAAGGTCGTTGGGAGAAGGAGGCTCTGAACCAACTGAAATTGTTTGACGTAAACCTGCGAGGTAAAATACATGAAATCTTGCCCTTATTTAAATGAATCTATAGAAAATTCTTAATTTTAGACGTTTTTCAGCATAAGGGGCATCGGGAGTTTGAGAAGGGAATGCGGAAAGCAGTCGAGCTGAGCCATCATAGGTTCATACAAAAAAGATATAGTGACAAGGGGAAAATATAATGTAATTTTGTAATGGTTGTTGTACTACACCTTTTTGAGTTTAAATTCAGAAAGTTCCAATTGCTATTCAGAAAATTACAATTGCAATTCAGAATTTCCATTTGAAATTCAGAAAATTGCATTTGAAATTCAGAAAATTACAATTGAAATTCGGAAAGTTACATTTGAAATTCAGAAAATTACAATTGAAATTCAGAAAACTTCTTGAGTACTGTTAAGAAGGTTTCTGAATTTCAAATGTAATTTTCTGAATTTCAATTTTAATTTTCTGAATTTCAATTCTAATTTTCTGAATTTCAAATGCAATTTTCTGAATTTCAAATGAAAATTCTGAATTTCAATTGTAATTTTCTGAATATCAATTGGAACTTTCTGAATTTAAACTTAAAAAGGTGTAGTTATACGTTGTACCTACATAACGACGGTTGAGAGGAAGATCACACTTCTTCAGAACCTGTTTCAAAAATGCCCTAGATGTCTCAGGATTGCATCCAATAACTTCCTATTTCGGAATTTGCTTCAATAACGCCCTATTTAAGAATTTGTTTCAAAATATTTGTTGCTGAAACAAATTCTGAAATAAGGCGTTATTGACACCAACTCTGAAATATGGCGTTATTGAAGAAATTTCTGAAATAGGGAATTTTTGGAACATTTCTTGAAATAGGATGATCTTTCACTCAGCCGTCGTTATTTTTATTTAATAAGTTTAAAGCTTTTATTTATTTATTTTTGTGCAATGAATGCATTTTTAATTTTGTTTATTAGTGGTACGTAGTACATTTAATGTTATATAAATATATATATGTATATATATAAAAGAATTAAATTTGTTGTTCCTTTATAGAAAAACAATCTTTTATTTCACATCAGGCAGAAATTGTTTACATCAAGCCGGATCCATTTATAAATCAAGAGTGTTTGCTCAGCCTTGATCTCTATATATAGCAGATCTGATATTATTTACATCAGGCAGGACCAATTGTGACATCAGTCTTTATTTCTACTTTCGCTCATGTCTGACTACATGTTATATCAGGTCTGAGATTATTTACATCAGGCCGGACTTATTTTTACCTCAATCCTATATTTGTTTATTCGCTCATCCCTGATTGACAATTTTACAAGGCCTGATTTTGTTTACATCACTCGAGTTTTATAATTATGTCAGGTCTGATTACACACCGACACAAGGGTTTCCATCAGAATTTACATGTCTCCCGTAGAAATCTGATGGAGATTTTGTTCTACGCTCTGATCGAAACATCACTCAGCATTATCGAACAGATGATTAATCAAATGATCGGAAGTGTTCTTGCAGGGTTTAATCAACCACCACATTCGCGTCTTTCAGTTTTCGTAAAATTCTGAGCGATCCTACCATAAGCCGAAGAAGCGTGTTGAAAATGACGCGTCTAATCGTACCTATTAGTGGATGTCCAGCCGTATTGGACCGCGGAGGGCCAGTAAAGGCTGTTTTCCAGTCGAGTAGGTCCCCTCAAGGCGCAAGCCAGGGGGAGGGGCGAGACGGCTCCAGTCATGGTTCGAGGTGCCTGGCGAAAAGCCATAAAACGCATTTATCTTGTCATGTTGTAGGATAAACAGTATAAAGAATCACAACGTTGTACAACATATCGAAAAGGGCCTTCACAAAAGAGAGTGCGATATGTGTCTTTGTTGATATTTCGGGTGCTTTTAGCAACTTCTCTGCTTAGGCGCAATTTGGACGGTGACGGATAGGTGAGTGGAGGAGGCACATAGGAGCACCCCAAAATGAGGAGTACTCTCACCCCTCCTGTGGAATCTAGTGGTCAATAAAATACTCTTCAGAAATGCAAAAAATTCTCTTCAGTAAATACACAAAATACTAAAGTTGCGAAGTCTTGCATTACAAGTTTAGTATAACGCCTCCAATACGATGTTGGCAACACTAAGCAACATATGTGGTCTATGTGAGGGATCACTATATCCTAGCCAAACTAACTTAACTTAAAACATATTGGGGGCGGAGGGGGCGCGCGAGGGGGGATCATGTATCTTTGCTGTTTGTTAAACGACTTGGCATTAATTCTTGAGAACTACCCTTTTTTTCAGATTTATGTAAGTGAATATCAAATGGAACTGGACTTGAGCTTTTAGGATAGCCTAAATGATACAAGCCTTCCTCAAGCAAGTCCTTTCCTACAGTTCATGTAGTCATCTCTATCCAACTGTCTTAATATGAAAAAGCAGCTGGGGAGTCTGTGACCCACGATGATAGTTTGAAGTCTTGCGTGTACGAGTAATACGAAAAAAAGACGTTCGCGAGTGCGTTGATGGTCTTGCCGTACGTCACTCCGTACCTCCGTTTCCGTTTAACATTTTGTACTGTGGCTTCCGCCAGTATGCAGGGTCCACCTTTTGTTTCGTTTCTTTGTATGGTTGTGTATCCGCCAGCGCCAGAGTTGACTAACGGTATGGTACTTGGTGTATGCTTACGCTAACATTTTCATTACAGCGTCAGGTCGTTAGTACGACGAAAAGTGCCGCGGTGTGGCAGGCAATATCTCCGGCAAAAACGAAGTCAACAACTCGAAACTGCAATGCAATGGCACGCGACGCGCCAGGATGCTGGTAGAGTTCGGTAGGTTAGAGAGCTCTGCAGTGCAGTAGCAGTGGCAGTGGCATCAGTGCATTCTTGTGGAAGCAAGTGCAAGTGATGCCATCGTAAAACTCCCAACTACACATCCACCTTCACTGCTCTCGGCGACACAAAATGACAAGAAGCTACGCCTGTGGGTCATATGTATATGAACGTGGGGTTTCATGCATCATCCTTTGCAGTGGAAGTGCGGAGCACACATTTCTCGATTCACTCAACTACTTGCATAATAAGTGTATGAAAACAATAACAACACTCGCCTACATTTCCATATGTACATATGTACATACATACAAACAAACAAAAAATATTAATATACACGGTAGGCAAGAAGCGACGATAGGTTGCATGAAAATGTCGAGAAAAAAGGAAAGTGGGGTTGTGTTATGTGATGTTTATAGATGGAACATCCGTTGAAATTAAAATCCGAGCTGCTCCTTTTTCAAGGATATCCACATTTTTTGTTTTTTTTGAAAGGATCAAATATTGAGAAAATCGAAAATTCGCCACCGTCCAAATTTTTCCGATTTCAATACATTATTTGGTCGCTAAGGGATACAAAAAAAGGTATTAAAAAGAAAAATGGACACCTGTAGTGGAAAAATCCAATGTGAACAGGACCTAAAGGATAACCACTGAAATATAAAATAACACAAAAAGTACCCACTTTAATTTGCGTATAACTCCTAACATGTTAACTCTACGTGAAAATTCCTTATAATATGTTTCATTCAGAATAAATAAAGGAATATTTCTTTGATATACAATTTTGATGTACCTGCAGTGGTTAATGCACTTTGGTCCATCTAAAATGAAAATTTCAAAAAAAGTACGTTTTTTTTATGGTGCTATTTTAAGTTCAAATATTTTTCTAGTTTATGTAAATATTTTAATCTAATGATCCAATTCTCATTCTTACATATCTATACGTTAATATTAAAAAGAATTGGAGCTGAAATACGCGCTAGCTGTGCACGGTGGGCGGTAAGCAACAATAGGTTGCATGAAAATATCGAAAAAACGATCGCCGGCTAAACACTTACGTAAACTGATATTCTAATATACTTCATAAACACACAGCAAGCGTGAATAAAATCTCCAACATTTTTTTTAAACGAAAATTAGTACCAGCACACAACTAGGCACATATTCGTTGGGCCATCGTTTTTACGATATTCCCATGCAACCTATTGTTGCTTCCCGCCCACCGTGCACAGCTAGCGCGTATCTCAGCTCTAACTCTTTTTTAGTATTAACGTAGAGATGTGTAGGAATGAGAGTTGGATCATTAGATTAAAATATTTACATAAACTAGAAAAATATTTGAACTTAAAATAGCACCATAAAAAAAACGTACTTTTTTTGAAATTTTCACTTTAGATGCACAAAAGTACATTAAGCACTGCAGGTACATCAAAATTGTATATTAAAGAAATATTTCTTTATTTATTCTGAATGAAACATATAATAAGAAATTTTCACGTAGAGTTAACATTTTAGGAGTTATACGCAAATTAAAGTGGGTACTTTTTGTGTTATTTTATATTTCAGTGGTTATCCTTTAGGTCCTGTTCACATTGGATTTTTCCACTACAGGTGTCCTGTTTTCTTTTTAATACCTTTTTTTGTATCCCTTAGCGACCAAATAATGTATTGAAATCGGAAAAATTTGGACGGTGGCGAATATTCGATTTCCTCAATATTTGATCCTTTCAAAAAAAACAAAAAATGTGGATATCCTTGAAAAAGGAGCAGCTCGGATTTTAATTTCAACGGATGTTTCATCTATAAACATCACATAACACAACCCCACTTTCCTTTTTTCTCGACATTTTCATGCAACCTATCGTCGCTTCCTGCCTACCGTGTATACATATGTATGCGCACTTTTTAATTGAAATTTCTTATAGCGTTAGTTGAGTGTAACTCCAGAAAAAAAAACAATTGTAAAATACCCTGTAGGAAATTTAATTAATTTTAAATCACTTTATAAACTACTTTATTTTCAATAACAACTAATTGAAAATGTGACTTTTTCCTTTGCAATGAACTGACTTTTTTAACACGGCGATGTCATAGCAAGCAGTCAATTGCCCTATCCTGCATTTGTTTTCAACTACTTTACTAGTAGTTTAAAATAAATAATTTTATCTTGAGTTTCGTTTCAACTACTTTACTTGTAGTTTAATATAAATAACTTAATCCTGCATTTGATGTCGAAATTCAAGAAATGGTAAAAATGCGAAGCAAATTTTCCTCAAATTTCGCAAATTGTTCTCAAGTTGATAAACAATATGTGAGAAACAATTGAATTTATGTTAATTTTCAAATGATAAATATGAAACAATATTTTCTCCGTTTGAGAATTTCGTTTTCAGTGTTTAATGGGAAGTGAAGCTGAAAAACGGTAACCAAAAAAAGGAAAAAACAATCTTGGCATACTTAGATCTGAAAACATGTGTTTACATATAAATATGTACATATACAAGAAACTATCCCGCGCTGCATTTGTTTAAAGCTACTTTAAAATTAGTTGAATATAAATCACTTTTTAATATATTTATTTTTGCAACTAACTTTTTTTTTCCGTGAGGGTATATACATATACATAAATGGAGAGCAGACATGAATGTTTGCAAAGGGCGCAAGCTCGATTCTTGGCCGAAGCAGAAGTAGCCTGATGAGTCTTAGAGGGATCTATTGTGAAACAGCTGCCTTTACATCCATGCTTAAGACATTTTTTTTCTACATAGTTTCAAAACAATAAAAAATAAAATATAATCTGGGTCTGTGTTCGTTAAATAAATAAATAATAATAATTCCATTTTTTAATTGTTGGGGTAAGTGGAAAAAAATTCAACAACTATTTACAGCGAAGGTTGAGTGTATAGCTAGCTATTTCACGAAAAACCATTTTCGATCATCAGCACTCTTTTCGGAAGTGGATGCACCGGGGATTGGACCCGAGTCCATTCCATCTTCAGCCGCAATGACCCAACGGATAAACACACTCGGCCATTGAGACTCTGTGCAAGCTGTTGGATTTTCTCCACTTTTGCCTTTTTCATTTTCAACATTAACGTTAGTGTGTATATGCTTTTGCATATATTCTCCACAAACGTGCTGAATTTTTGTTGTAGGCAGTTCGCAATGAACATTGTTGTTGGTATTTATTTTATGTATGTATATACCTTCGCTGTAAATAGTTGTTGAATTTTTTTCCACTTACCCCAACAATTAAAAATTGAATTAAAATAAAAATTTCGTGCTAAGCACTAAAAACTCTTTTAAATAATAATTCCATTTTTATTCAAAAAATTTTATTTTTATTTAAAAAATTTTATTTTTATTTAAAAAATTTTATTTTGATTTAAAAAATTTTATTTTTATTTAAAAAAATTTATTTTTAATTTACAAATTTAATTTTTTTAAAATTAAAATTATATAGTTTAATACGCGCATGATAAAAATAAAAATTTAATTTTTGATTTTATAATGCTATTTTTCTCTGAGTGTATGTGCGTTTTAGCGCGTTTGGAATTTGTTTTACTTTTACTTCCGTTAGTTTCGCCCCTTTCACGAATTATTTTTATTTTTAGTTACTTCATCTGCTTCATTATACCAGTTATTTTTTGTTATTTTATTTATTTTATTTTTATTTTATTTTATTTTAGTTATTTTTTTCTGCTTCTATTCTTGTTATTACATATTACATACATATTCTGTAAGCCGCTTTCTTTTGCAAGGAAGTTCGAAAAAAACACACGCCAGGTTAGCGAATAACATGGAAAGCAACAACAAAAACCAAGCCAGCTGGCAATGTTAAACGCGTCGAACTGAACACGCTTATACCATGTCTCCACATAACCAGGGATGCCACTTTTGGGCTTTTCCTACCAAAACTGGTAGGTTTTATTCCTTTTGGTAGGTTGGTAGGACGATTTGAATTTTGGTAGGTTTTTGCCTTCGTTCAACTAACATCACTGATTTGGTACATTTGGTCACTTTGCCACAACACTGTTGAGAAAACGTGTCTCCTCAGTCAAGGTAGGCTCGGTGGCGAATTCAGAAACTACTTTTTTTATTTCCAAAGGTAAGGCTGGTATCGACCTCTCAAGAAACAGCTGAAGAAATTTTTGGATTTATTTCTTGAGTAAAAAATAGTGGTAGGTAAGAAATTTTGACGTTTAGTAATCCACCGTGAATACCAAGTGAAATGAAGAAGAGCATCAAAAACGTAAACAAAATAAACCTTTTTGTAAACATAAGCAATTAGTATGTTCTTAAAGAATATTAAATAAAAGTTTTAAATATATGTTTTCAATAGTTTTATTTTGTTGTTATTTTAGGAAATCATCGAAAGCGATGTGGATGGCCTTATATTATTGGTAAACTGTGGTATATTGATGGCCGGAATGGAAGAAAATATGAGAAATCGATGCCAACTATGCCCTTGCATCATTAGAAAAATTGTGCATTCTATTTTTCGTTTATTTTTTGCCATTTTCACTAACGATTTTCACGATTTTTTTTCAACACGCAACAAACGTCAAAATTTCTTTAAGAAATAAATGCTCGATGATATATTTCTTGGCAAAACCTGTGTTGCTGTGTTCGCATAATGTTGAAAAGTAGTATTAAAAAAGTGTACTAAATTACTTGAGAGGTCGATACTCGCTCAAGAAAGTTTCACAAGAAAAATTTCTTGAGCATTTCTTGTACGTCATTTTATATGAAACTTTTGCGTTTCTTGAGAGGTCGATACTAAGCTGTAGAGTGTAATGTCAAAATCCAAGCGAATTCTAAGCATGGCCAATAGGAATGGGCGAGTCCCAAGCGAATTCAGATTTTAACCACGGCGAAACATAATTTTGACATTACGCTCTACCAATTACAAAAACAAAATACATGTGGATTTTCTGAATTCGCCCTGCGCCTACCTGGTATATCTACCTTGTCCTCAGTAGAGTTTTGTCACAAAACTCTGCTAAATAGAAGCGCTTTCTTTGAGATTCAAGTACACTTGCCCCCACAGAGACAACTGGAGGAGATTGAAAATAGAAAGGCATCTAATATTTTACGCAATATGAAGCAAACAAGGTTGTTTGTCTAATAAAGAGCTCTGTGTGGTATCACAACAGGCCATCAGGCCTACCTAGGTAGTAAATGTGTTTGCTGTACCAAGTGGAAACAATATCCGCTATTTCCCTCGATAAATCTTCTTACGCTTCCTTCAGGATCAGTTGCTTGCCCTCATTATTCCTCAAATGTTATCCAAAAAATGTAAATCCTGATTTCCTCAGCACTGGACGAGCGGTGGCAGCCACTAATACCTAATCCAACCTTTGTCTGAAAACTGCTGCTTCCTCCTCTTTTCCTTCACATTTTTATCAAATTAATTGAAATTTGTTCAAATAATATTAAATTTAATACTAAAATTTTCGAAATCAAAAAAAAAAAACAGCTTTTTTTATTTTAAGCGGTAAAAAAACAAAAGTGTCCGGTTACTACGGGGTGGTCGGTTACTGGCACAGTTACCCTAAATGAATTTGGTGAATATGTTTAAATCTCACATTAAAAAAAAAAAATTGGTAGGCTCGAAGCCATTTTGGTAGGTTTTTGGTAGGAAAAAAATTTTCTTAGTGGCATCCCTGCACATAACGTGTTTCGCTCTTTTTTACCCGCATTTTCTCTCTCAATCTTGTTTCGACCTCAAAACGAGTGCCGAAACTCGCCAATTTCCATACAAATTTCTAAGAGCGAGTGAAGATTGAAACACTGTTTCATTCTGAATCATCTTGCCAACCTCGATGATATCGATGTCTTCTCTAATTTTGTATCGAAAATCTATCGAAATCTCACACAGACCAAAACAAAAACGAAAAAATAAGCAAACATACAAACATTTAAGAATAAGAACAAAGAGAAATATTAAACTGAATCACGATCAGCCACGTGGAGACGGGTTATTTAGCGAGATGTTTTGCTAGATGTTTTGTTGGTGAAACAAGTTATGTGGTAGCCATGGGTAATGGCGCAATTTTTTTGGCGCTGATACAATAACGCCAGCGCCAACCGTGGCGCCAACTCACGGTACTGGCGCAATAACACCTTTAGCGCAATTGTCATCGAATAATCGATAAATAACATTTTTTCGCTTGTTACTGTTTACCATCCCCGTTTTATTTCTTTTGGCGCAATTCTGCTTACATATACGAGGGCACAATTAATTTTAATTTTCATAATCATTTGGAAAAATATTCCGTATTGACTCTGCTCGCTCAACATCTGCATGCAGACTGATTATTTTTAGTAATTTTTCACTTTATCCTACAGTAGGCGCACCAACACACACTCATTTTTTAGTAACCCTGCAAAAAATGCGATCACTCCGGGATACATCCGGGACAACTCGCAAGGGAGCATGCGATTACTACCCATTTGTATCTCTTTATATGGGTTGAAGTGTTCTCTTTTGTTTGAGCATGTCCTATGAAGAGACTAATTGTACCCAGTTTGTACCCGAACGGGTAGCAAAAGCGCACAATTGTACCCGTTTTGTACCCGAACAGGTAGCAAATGCGACACATCCATTTGTGCGACTAATTGTACCCGTTTGATACCCTTACGGGTACAATTCGTCTACAATTAGTATACATATGTACCCGTTCGGGTACAATTGGGAACAATTGTAGACTAATTGTACCCGAAAGAGAGCGCTCCCGGACAAATCTTTTTAGAGACTCGTCGCACACTTTTTTATAGGGAATGGCTTGAGTGTAGTGGTGCCCAAGGCTGGTTATACTGCAATAGCGCATCATTGAGTTGGCGCTACATTGAGTTGGCGCTACATTGAGTTGGCGCATTTCCCAAATCGGAGTTAGCGCAATAACACCACGGTTGGTGTTAGCGCAATTGCGCCGCGCAGCGCAGTGTTACCCATGCCTATTATGTGGAGACGGGCTTTTAAACGCGTCGAACTGAACGCGCTTAGCTGTTTGTCAAACTGCAACAGCGGTGTTGCTTTGTATAAGAAAATATGGAATTTTTGGAATCTATGCTTTTGGAACATACATATATTCGTGTAGCATAAACATCAACCAATAGCGTAAATATCAAACAATCGTATTCTTTTATGCAGAGGCTACACCAAGCTAGCTCAACACAACCGAACTCGGCTGGTGAATGGCAAAAATTCGAATCCGTCCGAAGCCCTCTAATGTGGAGTGCTTGTAATTAATTTCTAGCAAGTTGAGCGTTCTTTTCACGGTCGCCTAATAGAAAAACCAACTATTGTGAATAGCACTTGAAAGTGCACAATTAAATACACATTTCATTTCGTTTAACATTGTTTTTGGGTTGGCTATATGAAAATACTTATGTATACATACATATGTATGTTTCTTTTTACGTGTCTTATGCAAATTTTATTAATCTATTTATTTAGGGTTGCCAGATACCTTTCCCGAAAAAATCAGTACATTGCCTTCCAAAAAAAAACAACAATATATGCGAAGAAAATCGTCTTTATTACTGGCATTTTGTTTTTGTTTCCGTATCGTTAACTGTCAATCATATTTCTGTGACTTTTAACGTTCGCGTTGCCTCCTCCTTCCTAATTGTTGCATGGTTATGCCGTGGTTATGCTTACGAGGAAAACACCGATGAAATTCAAACACATTTTCGTAATCGGTGAGAGGTGGTTACGCTTAAATCGATAATTAGAGCGCACATACGCAACATAACACATTATTACCCCGAAACCTCGGCGTGCTGGGTGCTTGTTGCATGTGGCTATGAAAAATTTCTGTAATTCTCAGTCGTATTATGTGTTGTTCGAGTAGGGTTGCCAGCAGTGGCGGATCCACGGGGGGTTTTGGGGGTTCAAACCCCCCCTTGTGGTTTATCATAGATCCCAAATTAATGCATTTATAGCTTCTGCGCCCAAATTTCCCAAACTGATCAAGGAAAACTCTATCATTCCAAAAGCAATGGTTGGATGGGTTTAGCTGTCCAAAGAAAAAACTTGCCATTTATTTTCATTTATTTTCAGATTATATTTTATATGCACATATATATATGTGTGAAAAGACAATTTCGCACTTGTCGTCCATCGAAAAAGATGCGAGCATAGTAGGTAGTTGAAAGAAATACAATTAAAGTACAGCGTTTGACATGCACAATGTAAATGGCTCGTTGGCGTAGCTGTAGCGCCTTTGATTCGCATTTTGTCGATCGCGGTTCGAATCCTGCCTGCGGTTGGTATTTTTTTTTTGTTTTTTTTTTTATTTATTTAAAAATTAAAAAAATATTTAAAAATGAATAAAAAAATATATATTTTATTCATGTATACTGGGCACACCACATAACATCCAAAATATGTACCTACATGCGAAAAAAGTTCATGTAGGTACCTTTGGACGCACGTGCATAAAATAAAATTTGTCAAATGCTATTCGTAAATTGCCAAAGCGCAAATTTATTTTCTTTTCTTTCTTAAGCCCATATGACACTAGATACGTTTTTTTTTCTGGTATTCTACCAGGTTTTTTGTGTGAAGGAGATGGTCAAATAGAGTTTTGCGTTGGTGCAAGCGAGCAAGCTATATTGAAAAAAACCAAGGCAGGTTTTTTGGCATTCGGTCATTTTTTCTTACAATTGTTTCAATTTGACAACTAGAAAATAAATTATATTTAAAATAAAAAATATGTATATGGAAATACAAATTTTAAATTTGCCACTTGTAAGCTTCTGCTTTGGCCGCAAGGGTAAAGAAGAAGTCCGGAAGAAAAATTATATTGCGTACTGGCTTCCCTTTATAACATGGAATACACAGCTATCCTTCCCTTTGGGTTTCATAACTTTTTTATTTCAGTAATTTAAATTCAAATTTCCAAAAAAAATTATTTTGAAATAAATATGTATTATTTTGATTTAGTTTGAAATTTAATGTCAATCAAATTGCTTTTGAGTGAGTATTTGTCTCTTTTCAACCTACAGGAGAATTGTTTTTGTATTTTGACTTCAGGTGGCTTTTCCAAACCAAAAAAACCAAGGAAAAAATGTAGTGTCATATAGGCATTATCCCTATTTTTATCGGGATTGTACAGAATTAATTTGGTCAGAAATGTCTGAATCGTTGGAGAAATTACCTTTTTCAGAGGCATTTCGCAATTCTTGTTTAATTAATCTTTTAAAAATTTGAGTATATAAACACAAGAACTTCAATAAAGTAAAAATTCTATTAAAAATATAAATATAACCAAAAAGTACTACATACATATATTCTTATTTATTTTGGCTTTAAATGCAAGGGTAAGTGAAATTGATGATCAATTTCCCACCAATACCATACGATACTCATTCGCACGTACCAATGCAAAAATATACATACATACGTTAGACATGTTATTTAGAACTTCAATTGAAATCTCCTGCACTTTATGTGATGACATACATATTGTTAATTTGGAGGGTTTTGAGTTTGGTATTTTTAAGGTCCGGGAAAGGCGCAACTAGTATATAGAATAATAATAGTAGGTGGTATTAGTCCATATTTTCACCAGCGTCTGCCCTTAAAAAACATCTTCCAAAAAAAGAAATTTTCAAAACCCCCCCCTTGCCGAAATCCTGGATCCGCGCCTGGTTGCCAGATACCTTTCCCGAAAAAATCAGTACATTGCCTTCAAAAAAAAAAAAAACAATATATGCGGAGAAAATCGTCTTTATTACTATTATCTTTATTATTATTATGTTTCTATGACTTTTAACGTTCGCGTTGCTTTCTCCTTCCTGAATCCGCCTTAAGTGTTTCATGGTTAGCAAATTTGATCAATGTGAGAGTCCGAAAATTCTCTCACTCGTCGGAGTGCACAACAATAATTACAATTTGCTCGTCGAGTATTGTCGTAAGCATAACACGGCATTACAAATGTCAAAACAGTTGGAAAATTAAAAGCAGAGCATGGTGATAAAAATGAATTTTTTTTAGTGTCGGCTAAAAATCAGTACAAATCAGTACAAAATCCAAAAAATCAGTATTTCTTAAGGTTTTTAAAACCATCAGTACGGAGCACGAGAAATCAGTATTGTACTCATCAAATCAGTACGTCTGGAAACACTATGTTCGAGCTATATAGGATACTCGTTTTTTTTTCACAACGAAACTGAAGTTGGCACTCTCGCTCAATTTCGGAGCCGCAATCACGCTCTACCTGTTGCTACAACTGTTGCTGAATGCTAAATTACTTCGTCCCTCTTGCATTTTTGACATTTCGGTCACAAGAGTTTGACATTCAGCTCACGGCGTGTAGCCTGTTAAATGGTCTTTGAACCAAACTATTTAGTGGACCAGAAACTTAACTGTCTTGCTGAGAGCGTAGTGTTTTTTTTTGGGAATCTGCAGGTCAAATGATGACGGACTCAGATAATTTTTAGTACCACTGATGATTCTTCTGCGCTCAAAACGTGCATAGTTAATGCAGTAACAACTGGTTTCATGACAGAAGAGTGGGCAGAAACTTAAGCTACTTTAAAATGATTAAATAAACGAAAACCCCGCTTCCATTTTCAAATAGAATCGTTTAAAAGAAGAGATATCGGTATAAGCCAGCTTCTAGTTAAAAACTCGTAATATTTATTACTACATTTTTCAATCCATTTAGATACTTAACGCCGCATTGCTTTAATACTCTGAAAAAAATACCCGTAGTTAAACCAACAACTTTCGGCTGTTGAAACTCCGTCTTTGATTCAACAGCAAAAGTATTTGTTTTTACAGCAAAGTTTTTGATCCAACAATTAATTCAAAGACGGGCGTTGTTGCTTCAAAAACTTGCTTGCCTTTAAAAAATTTTTTGTGAGAAAATATTTTTTTGTGAGAAAACCAACAAAAATAAATAATGATGGAGAGAAGATGAAGAGAAAAATCCAAACAAACGTTTATTTTTAGCAACAAGTATAAATAGGTTACTACAATTCAATATAATGTTGAATGTTCCACTATGTGATGATTGGATAGAATTTCAGGTTGATGTCATGGTTCGAATCCGGAGGAGAATATAAAATAAAGAAGAAAAATCAGAATACGAAATAAAGATAGCAACCAGTGAATGATAAGAAGGAAAGAAGAAGAGGAGAACGAGTGGAGGCTACATATTTGCAGTTAGAACCCGGGTGGGGAGAAGATGAAGAGTAAAATGCAAACAAAAATTTATTTTTAGGTGAAAATTTTTTCCAACAGTCTCCGTTGTTGACTTAAAGGCAAAAGTATTTGCTCCAACAGTTTCCATAGTTGACTTAAATCAACAACGCTCACACCTTTGAAACAACAACGGAGCGTTGTTGGGCACATTTCAACTGCGAAAGTCTTTAGATTTACAACGATTTTTTTTCAGAGTACTTTAATAAAACTATGAATAAACGTTTACTATACTTGATAATACTAAAACATTATTGAAATGAAAAATGCAAAAACTACTCGTACGCCAAGCCCTTGGAAAATAGAGCAGAATAAGGAAATTTAATTTTCCATTGTTTCAAGAGCGCGACGCCGCGGCGATAATTCTGAAAATGAATGAAAACAAAAAAAAACAAGGTGACTATTAATCAAATAGCATAAATGCAAATACTTACATACTTATAGCAAATTTTAGGCCGCACTTCTCCTATTTCATGCACTTTAATCTTTCGCCTATCAATCGGAATTTATTAGAATTTTTCAACACAGTATTAATATTGACTATGCAGGGCTCGAACTGCGGACGACAGCATATAGTTTTTGCAAATGAATGTACATATAATAATGCTCATCGAAAAATAGTGCTGAAAGCATGACGCGACGGAGAGACAATATTGTTGGAGCAAAGTACGATCCGAAGTCAGCAAATTGCATCACTTCAGCAAATACTAAATTATCAAGTAGATGGTAGTCGGTAGCACCTGATGCTCCTGCCGCTTATCATATGTATACCTACACACATTCGTACATACACACAATCTCTATGAATATTTACTAAAAAAAAAAAAACACTTAAAATGTCTGACTCCAACTACACTTAGCTAGCTACACAACTACAACTAGTACCTAGATATTTACCATGCCACGACGACGAGTTTGCGGCGTGGCGTTGCGCTGCACTGCTCTGCATGGCTCATATTGCCGACTCAGTCGCCGGGACTTAATGTGATGACTGTTGATATTATTGTAATTGCTATTATTGTTTTTTCTTTGTATTCTTTTATTATTGTTGTTGTTGTTGTTGTGGGCTTTGTAGTTGTTGCAATTATTGTTAAAGCCATAGTGCCGTCGTCTGCAGTCCACTCCGCCTCTGCCGCTGCCGCTGCCGCTGCCCCGCCCTCGCCTCATTCATTCTCTGCATTCTCATTTAGCGGCGACTAATTAACTTGTTTAACTTTATTAAATATTTCAAATAACGGCAATGGCGTGGCAGCCAAATGGGTGCTTTTGCTCCTTTCTTCCATTCACCCGCACTTTGTGTCAAGTCTCAAGTCGACAGCGTTTTCGTCGGCGAAAAAAAGAGAAAATAATTGCAATGGTAGAGAACAGTTGAAAAAAGTGATGAAAGCTTGGCAGTTTTGTTGTTTGCATAACCAATTGTGGGTTCTAGTGACGATTTGTAAATAATTTAAAATTTTGTATGTTGAAGCCAGAAAGCGTTCAAAACACTTTTTTACATAGATGGCGCTAAATGCAAGAGCCTATACAAAAGTATAAAAACGATTGGGCTGAGACAAGAGTTTCATTCGAGCTAGTTACTTACTTATACTCCTTTCCCCTATTACTGGCACTGGCCTAACAAAAAATATGGGCTGTGGGAGTACCATGTGAACAAATATTTTTAAAATTTATGAACCGTTAACCGTTAGTTACAGCGAGTATCGACAAGGGTTTAATTTAGATCTATACGAGCTTTACGTAGACATCAGCGTAAGTCAGTAGCTACGTACTTTAGGTGTTCTTATTTATGTGAATTATTAATGTTGCCTTCAGTTCGCTTTATTGTTTGTTTTTCCGACAGGATAGGATTACAATATATTGCGGAACGAATTTCCGTCATCACATTTTAAGTTCGATTTGGTTATAAACCAATTTCGCTGAAGTGCCATCTTCAGTATCTTTTTTCGTTCTCAGCGATCTTGACGGTGTGGCACTGGAAAAATTGAAGGAATGAAGACGGCAGGTTTAGCAAAGATTCGGTGCAAAATGAGTTGTCTTCCATTGGTATTTTCAAACGGTTTGGGCTAGCTTGCATTTTTAAATTTTCTACTGGACTTTCAATTGGAAATCTTTTATCTGGTTACGTTTAAATTAAAAAAAAAATGAATACTAATATTAGGACTATGGAGCCTAATATTAACATTATAATATGAGATGTCTTAAATAAAAATGTATTCGGCGATTTCGACGAATTAATCTCTTTTATTTCATAAAATGACGTATTTTCCATTTTAACAAGTGTTCCTACTCGCTAATCTTGCAATGAGTCTAAGCAACTACCCTAAAGGTGTAACTTAATCTTAAGACTACTACGCTAAAGCTACAACTATATTTAACGTAGTCCTTATGGCTAGACATATGAAACTAACTACCCACATAGCATTTTATGAATTTTTTGATCATATTCCAGTCTTTTTCGATCCCTATGCACGTTTAAAATAATGGAAAATGCGCTCACTTTCAGATCATAAAAGAGCCTCTCGTCTGTAGAAAATGGTACCCTACGTCCAACTCTTCTTGGGGAGTCGTTTTCGAGTCATATTTTAATCGTATTTTTATTATTTTCGAGTCCCTTTCGATTTTATTTTTTTCGATTTTGAATCTTATTTTGGTTATTTTTGAATCGTTTTCTGATCGTTTAAGAATCATTTTGGGGTCATTTTTCATCGTTTTTCTGATAATTTGCGATTGGCTTTCCAATCTTTTTTGACCCATTTTCCAATCGTTTTTCTGGTCATTTTCGAATCTTTTTTGGGTCGTTTTTCAGTAACTTTCTGATCAATTTCTAATCATTTTCTAATACATTTCTACTTATTTTCCTATCATTTTTGGGTCACTTTACAACCGCTTTTCTTTCCCATCTTCTATCCTCTTACATATTCTACCCTTAGCCTTACCTTTGCCAATATCGCAAAAAGAACTTCCACAGTCACCCTCAGTCCACATTTTGGTTGCAACTTTTGAAACAGATTTTTAGCCTACAATAATATTAAGCAAATAAGGATTTTAAGATCTATAAATTTCAATCCAGAAATGAATTCCTATGAAAATGCATATGCGCATTTTGGCACTCTCATATACGGCAACACGGAAGACATGCATCCATATGTTCCTGCTCTACAACATTCGGAACCATCAATACCGAAATCTAATATATAATACCATCACTGTATGAGCTAATTGGATTTTTCCGCTTATTCCAAAGTATAAAAATTAAAATTAAAAATAATAATTTCGTGCTAGACACTAACATACCCAATAATGTTAAATTATAAATTGTGCTGTTGTACATACAACTACTGTACACAGCACCCGCTGTCCGTCAGCTGCCTACCATTATTCAACACTTGCATAGCAGATGTACGAAAATCGTACACTAAGTGAGGTTAGATTGAATAGAGCAATGGCATATATAAGTGAAAAATCCAACAGCTCAGCAGGACCATCGGTAGCCGCAGTGCTTAGCGTTTCGCTAATATTCGACTACTGATGGTTGGAGCGTAGGTTCAATGCCTGGTGTGCTCCCGAGAAGATGTCTGATGATGAAGGAAGTGGTTTTTCTTCGAAATAGCTATCACATCTACCATCGCTGTATGAGCTAATTGGATTTTTCCGCTTATTCCAAAATATAAAAACTAATATAGTAAAATTCTCTGAAATTTTTTTTGAAAAATTATAGCTTTATGTACTAGGCTTGCTAAGGAATATTTCTTTTTTTTTTTCTAAAAAAGCAAAGTAATCGATCACATTTCGATCTTTAGCATGATCAATTTGTGATAAATTATTTTTTAATCAGCGAAGGAGATCGAAAAAGACTCAGCTAAGTGATTTTTATATGACAAAAAATAAAATCACTTTTCAATCGCTGGTGTGACTCATTTTTGAGTCTTATTATAATCGCAGAGGTAATTAATCTATTGATCATCAAAGGGGATCGAAAAAGACTCGGTATAGTCAGTTTCATAAAACAATCTTCCAAATGCTATGTGGATACAACACCCAAAGTTTGGCACAAGCACGTATTACTGCAACATGTATCAAATTTGCTCGATTGGAGTCTTGCACAATCATTTCACACTAAAGTCAAACCGACAAACTTTCCAAGAAAGGTGAAAGCTGTATAAGCGAATAGTGGAAGTCGCAAGAGTTGAGCCCTGCAAAAATTAACTAAACCCAGTAGATTGAGATGCATTATTTATATCGCCAATGCCGTGCAACTGATTATAAAATTTCAAACACAAGCAAATAACATTAAAACAAGGCAAAAATAAAGCAAAAAAAAAAAAACAAAACTGAAATGCATAACAAAACAGACGGCGAACAAATAAAAGTCAATTGCATTGCATTGCTGTTGAGCTTGGCATGGCACAGACAGACAGACACATTGCCATTTCATTCACAAAATTGCTACGCTCGTACTATTACTTACTATAACTTACTACATACCACATGCCACATACTAGACAATACTACCATTTACCACTACTATTTACTACTGCTATTACTGCCATTACAGCTTCCTTTACGACTGCCAACATTACGAGCAATACGAAAGGATGTTTGGTGAGAATATTGCGGTGCAACCAATTAATGCAATGCCACCCATTCGCATAAAGCGCCTGAAAGGGGACTGTTCCCGCTCGCCGCGAACTCCGCGGCCGCATACTTGCCGTGCCAACACACCAGCCCATAAGTGTGAGTTGCTGCAGCGAAAGTTAGTGTGAGCATCCGCAAAAGCAAGTCGCATCTGATCTGTGTAGCTGTGTTTGGTTGCTTGTAGACGTGACCTGACACACCGACTCAGATTGCGGTCCGGCAGCGGTGACGCCGGCTGTGTGGAAGGTAGTTCGGCTGGCGCTCTGTTGCTGTGCAGGACAATACATAATCCGTTCATTGGCATGCGCTAGCGCTAATATTGTTTTTTTTAATGTTTATTTTCATTTCTTTAAATTTTACGGCAAGTGTGAGTAAAAGCTTATCGTAAAAGCTCATGTTGGAATTTTTTGATTGCATGTTGCACCACAGTCAATGTGACAGGTAGTTTGTGGCACTGATTGTGGCGCTACATGCCGCAAATAATGCTGTGATGTGATACTTTCTTCCTCTTGCTCTTCTTCTTCTTTTAATTGCAACAATAAAATGGAAGCACTGCACTCAAATGACTTCAACGACGACGATGGGGCGGCACTTATCATTTGATTTGGGCATGGGATATGTGGAAAGTTGGTGCGCAAGTTAGCGAGCGAGTTAAGCAAGTAGTATTTAAGTGTGGCACAGGCACAGTTTGGTGAGCGTGTGTGCCAGCTGTGTAAATATGTAAGTATGTACTTATGTATGTATGTACATATGTACATACAAATGCAAATGTAATGAATATAAGTAAACAGCAACACACGGCCACGTTCAACGGCGTAAACGGCGCGAATAAAGTTCGCCCGTTCGTTCGTTTGGCATGCGATGAAGGGTTGCATGTACATATGAACAAATGGCTGAAGGAATGGCTGGATGGTTTGTTGGAAGGATAGTTGGTTGAATTGAAGCGCTTAAGAGAGCCTATCCCATGTTGGTGTTGGCATGAGTTGGTTGTTTGCAGGTGCAATGTTCGCTGTATTTGTATATATGTATGTTTTCTTTTCTTTTCATTGTATTTGTGCTGTGAGCTGTGCAGTTTTTGTTTGAAAAGCTTTTGGCAGTGCACTGAACTTTTCCACAAAGTGAATGAATAATAAGTAAGTACCTATATACATTAAAAATGTCAAGTTCGCGCAAGCGAACGAATATTATATAACCGAATGTGAATGGGAATAGGTGAATATGGTTAATGGATAGCCAAGATAGAAAGGAAATATATGTCGTTTTCGATTCGCCATCACACAAGCGAGGTCGAATCGAACAAAAATGTTTGAACCCATAATGAGTAGTAGCCATACTCGCAAACTGGTCGATAAAAATTTCCCTCTGCTCGCTAGCATTCACATATAAATTTGACAGAAGGAAATTTATAGCCAGCAGAGAAATTGTGAATCGAAAGCGGCTATAGTAAGTGTAAACCCTCTCATGCAAGCCTAGTTTATGCTCCAACGAAACCATGAGGCTGTCTGTGAGAGCCGCTATCCAGATCAAGTGGTCAAAGAAACATAGTCTCCACAAATGTACAAACATAAGTCCCTTCACGCGATCCGATTTGCCTCCACAAAAGGCCCATCAAGAATACAGAAGTTTTTATCAACCTTTAAACGATTTGTTGTTGTTGTAGCTGTTGTTTTTGTTGTTGTCGTTGTTGTTGTTGTTCGTGGTGGTGTTGTTATTATTGTTGTTGCTGTTGTTACTATTGTTGTTGTTGTAGCAGTCAGTAGCCCTCACTAGGGTAAGTTACCGTCATTGAAGTTATCTAATGAGAGGCAGAATAACAGAGCTGTTTCGACATGGTTAAACCAGATGGAGAGAAGCAGCGTTGCCGCTGGGGCCACTAAAGTGGCAACTTTTTGAAAATATGCAATATTTGAACCTTTTTAAAAATTCGGGACAGTATTGGTCCTTTTTTACTTTCAAAACTATAATGTAATAAATATTTTTTAGTTTTTTTTTTTTAAATATAAAAAGCCTCTTTGTTACGTTTTTCATTTTTCTCCGCTGCGAAGGAAAGAATGCGAAGGAAGAATGTAAGAAAATTGTTTGAACAAACCAAAATAGAAGAGTTTTGGCACAGCTTGGGGAATATGAAAAATAATTTAATGAGAACTTGTTGTTAATTTGTTGCAAATATATTAACGCTGCCACATAGCAGTGCATCAGCAGAAAGATTATTTTCAAAACTTTCACTATTTAAGACCAATGTTACAAACCGCTTGCAAAATTGATACGTGCAGTTCAATGATCTCAGGGCTCAATTTAACTAATGGAAATGATTTAAATTCTTGGATACCGGAAGTAAACTTGGTTGTCAAATATCTGAGAACTAAATTTTAAATCCACTAAATTATAACTTATTTATATTATATACATATATGTATGTACACGAATTAAATATATGTTTGCTCTAGTTTTACTTGGTTTTAGTAAAACACTGTTCATTAACCTGTGAATTGCTTTAAGCATTAAATAAACCAACAAAATATATGAAAATGTGTTTCTAGCTAAAAAAAAAATAGGGGGACACTTTTTTTGGGCCACTTTTTGAAATTTGTTAGTGGCAACACTGGAGAGGTGTTAACAGGAGTGTTAGCTGAAGAGAGCATGTGAATCTGTAGGAATCGAGGGGAGTACAGAAAGCCGAATGTACATTCAGGGACAAAAAAAATATAAAAACATATGAAAACGTGCTGAAAATGGGCAAAACGTATTTAAGAGTGATGCAAATACCAACATTTTTATTTTAAAAATGTTCATTGTAAAATTTTTAAATCAAGAACATTTTAAATTTAAAAATGTTTATTTTTTATTTTAACCCTAGTTAGATAATCATATTTTTACATACGTTAAAGATAATCATGCGTAAAATTGACGCATGATCGGTTTTTCAGCTATATCTTCACAGTTTATTTACAAATTTACCCTGAAATTGCACAAACTTTATTATAGATATGTAAAATAAATGTAAACATTATAAATAAAATATACTTAAATTTGATTACTATAAAAAAACTAAACCAAAGGAACTTCTTAAATTTTCTCCTGAAATTAGGAAACACCCATTTTCCGTCCCTTTTTGAATAACTTTGCTGCAAAAATCAGACTTTTTGACTTACAATCTAAATGAACTGAAAACTCATTAAGAATAATAAATGAAAATTTTGTATGAAGGTCGATCAAATAGAATTTTGGAACATATCAAATATTTTCCTCCCGATATATATCATTTTTACACTTATTGCATGACCCATTGCCTTTCGACTGGCCGCTGTGGTGCAGTGGGTAGAGTGCTCGCCTGCTATGCCAGAGGTCTCGGGTTCAAACCACGGTCCGAGCAAAATACCAAAACAATTTTTCTAATTAGTAAAAATCCAATTATTGGGTTTTTTAAAAGCAGCGGTCACCTCTCGGCAGTGGGCGGCATACCCTCCGAGAGAATTTCTGCCATGAAAAAGCTTCTCACAAAAAATGCATTCGCCGTTCGGAGTCGGCATAAAACTGTAGGTCCACCCAATTAGTAGGAATAACAAAAAGGAGCACACCTCGAATTGGGAGAGAAGCTCGGCCATAAAACACGTCAGAGTTATAATAGCGCCATTGTATTATTATATTATTGCCTTTCGACTTTTTTTGAAGAGCAGTATATATAAAAGATGAAAAGGGACACCTTCTCTGCTTTGGGAAGATCAGGTGAAGACCGACTCGTCCTGCCTAGGTATTTCCAATTGGCGCTAGGCAGCACAAAACAGACACGACTGGTGCGCTTTTTTGGACTCGGCCAAAATCGTCTAGACCGTTACGCGCTGATTAAAAAGAAGAAGAAGAATTATGTACAATACATAATATAATATTATACGCTGGCTCTAACGAGTTTTAAGGTCACACTTCTTTCCTAATTCGAAGCGTGCTCCTTAATTTAGTTTTTCCTACTAATTGGGTGTGCCTACAGTTTTATGCCGATTCCTAACGGTGAATGCATTTTTGTGAGAAGCGTTTTCATGACAAAATTACAATTAGAGGGTATTCCGTCCACTACCGATAGGTTACCAATATTTTAAAAACCTAATAATTGACTTTTAATTAGAAAATTAATTAAATTAAATTTTGGAGTTGGGTCGGCTGGGGGTTGAACCGGCGACCCATGGCATGGCAGGCGAGCACTTTACCAACTTCCCCACAGTTGCCACAATACAACACATATATTATTTTATTATACTGGCTCTTCAGTATAATGTTCTGATGAGTGAAAGTCATCCTTGTCCTTATGCAATACGTGAGAAATGCTTCCTGAAAGTCACAGTAAAGATAATCATGCGTAATTTTGACTCACTGACCTCTCATATTGGGAAATGTACAAAACTTACTACAGAAAATTATGTGTCACGCGAGAGATATGTAGCACAACAGAAATATATATAACGTTCAGCGACGTATTTACATAATTATGGGAGTGAGAACAATAAATCGGAAGGGGATGCGTAATTTTGACGCAGATTATCTTTTTAGGGTTAAGCACTATGAAAAAAAAAAACGCTGCATTCTTCTCTATATCATTTTCTCTTCCGGATTCGAAATTGTATCAAATGGTATTCTCTTCATCTTCTATCAATCCGTGTCCCAACTACAAAAAATATAGCCTCCGCTTGTTCTCCTCTTCTTTTCTACTTCGCATTAACTGTTTGCTATCTTTATTTCTTATTCTCCTTTTTCTTCTTTATTTTATATTCTCTTCCGGATTCGAACCATTACATCAACCTGAAATCCAATCCAACGCCATCACATAGTGGAACATTAAACATTATATTGAATGGTAGTAACCTATTTATATTTCTCTTTGCCTAAAAAAGAATCCATGAATTATATAAATCATTATAAAAACAAAATTAAAAAAAAATCCATTCTCATTATTGTTTTTGTTGAATTTCTCACAAAAAAATATTTTCTCACAAAAAAACTTTGAACAAAGAGCGAGTTTTTGAATCAACATTCATCTTCATTTTTAATTTAAGTATGTTTCAACTCAAACTCATTCATATGGTAATGGTAAGTGAACAGCTGACTTCTTCTTCTCGTTTTGAACTATCCGAGTACAGAAGAATGTCATACAAAGAAATATTTGACTTTGAGTTTGACATTCTGGTGGACAAAAACTTAAAGCGAATCGAGGCGAATATTGGACAATTCGCCCCGCCATTACCATATAATGAATTTGCCTTGGTATGTTTCTTTTTAAATCGAAAATGCATTTTCACTTCAAAAATTTCATTCTTAAATCAAAAATTTCATTTTTAATTTAAAAATTTTCGTTGTTAAAATAAAAATGGTTTGGTTTAAAACGTGCATTATGAAAACAAAAATTTTATTTTTGATTTTAAAATGCTCTTTTTCCCTGAGTGTAGTTGTGCCAATGTGATGCGTGTCTCCTGCGGCAGTCGCAGACAGGCCCGACGAGAGGGGGGGGGGGGGCTGAGGGGGTCAATTGCCCCGGGCCCGGGCTTTAGAGGGCCCGGGAATCTCAAAATGATATCCAAGTTTTTGCTTACAGAAAATAAACGAACAACACTTTTAATCACCTTTCGTAGATAGCAATCATTTTAAATTTCAACAAATTTTATAAATCTCTTAAAGTGTCTGCACCCCACTTAAGGAATTGTTGGTTTTTGGCGTCGACTTTGCAGCATAAATTTGAATTCGTTTTCTGTTGCCAAAGAAAAATTCGGTATGATGCAAATTCTTATACAGCGATATGGGTATATCCTGGGCGTTTCGGACGGTATGTTCGCACGATTTTTTGAACTTTTGATGCAGAAATATCGCGAAATATTGTATCGTTTTATGATAAAAGGAAAGATTTAGGCCACAGCTAATGATTAAAGTATGTTAGCGACAGAAATTTAGTTTAATGCCTCTGTTTTAGCCACTTAAACTGCGTTCCGGACGCTACAAAAATTTTTTTGAGTGGCTAAAACAGAAGCCTGACATAGCAGGCGAGCACTCTACCCACTGCACCACAGCGGCCATGTATAGATAAATTAAAGTTCGTAACTATATATTCATTGAATTTTGATTTTGAGAATTTGTTCATTTAGTATGGGGGCCCTTAGTTATTTTGACCCCGGGCCCGGATTTTCTCTCGGCGGCCCTGGTCGCAGATGATCGTGAAAAACGAGCGGTAGTCAACATTAGTGATGACTGCCTCTCTATGGATTTTTCGTAAGGTTTGCCTGAGTACCGTTGTTCTATGAATTTTTTTACATCATTTTTTAGCTCGCTGCATTAAGATGCTGCTGAAGCAGCTCAGCTTCAATAAGGTGTGCCTGCGGTGTAAACGCTTTCGCTACAGACAGTGAGATTTAAAACGGAGCTGTAATTTTCTCTGCATTAAGAAAAAGGCATTAAAAACGTGACTCGCCTAACCCAGGGCCGGCTGGGATCAAAAAAAGTCCACGTCTGACCAAAGCCACCAAAGTGTGCACCCTGTACTTGATGCAGAAGCAGCAGAATGTTATGAATTTCCATTCAAGCACTTCCGCTTGCATTTCAATGCTCAATGGTTACAAACAACCATTAATTATACATACATACATACATACATACCACGCATTTGGGTATATTAAAATAATTTCAAGTGCAACTTGTAAATCAACAAATCAGTGCATATGCAGTAGATATCTATGTATGTAAATGCTACATGACAGCCTACAATAATGCTGAGAGCAATAATGACTAACGTGAAACGGTGGCTGGCTGAGTGGCTGACTGACTGTCTAACTGACTGGGCTCAACGACTGACTGACTGACTGACTGGATGTCAGATTCCCCCACTAAGCGAAATCCGTCAAAGCACTTGCATGTGCTTGCACCAATCTACATAACCCTCTATCTATCAACTAAGTATTTAACCCTAGAACCATAACGATATTTCATACTACGTTATTACTAATGTACGTAAATTTTACGTAGTGATTAGAATCCGCCTAATACAACTCTCATTGTTCTCCATTTTGCAACCAAAGTTGATTACACTACTTTACAAGTGGTTAGTTTGAATAAAATACCAAGAAATTCCTGATCTCAAAACTTTTTTTTGATTTTTTTATGGTTATACCTATGTATGATAATGCGTAATTTTGTGTTTTTCTGGGTATCACTTCATTCAAAAGTATTTTTCGCTAAAGTTACAAGATCGATAACCACAAGCAGTACCTCGTTCGAAAGGAAACACTGCTCTACAGCCAAAAAATACTCTGAACGCAACCATCCTTTCTATATGTAAAATCGGTCGCTGATTCCGAAAATCGGGTTCATTTTTAATTCTATGGGAAGGTTTTTGAGATATGGGCAATTTACCGTTATTTGGCCAATGTGTCCACTTAATCCTGTATATCTCTTTAACACAGTGAGTTATATTCCTTAGGGTGACACCAAACGAAATAAAATTAAATTTCCTTTTCACGGCTCCTATAACATTTTTCTCTAACTCTTATAGTTTCTGAAATATTGACGATTAAATTTTAATTTTTTCGATTTTTTACGATTTTTTGAAGAAAAAATTGACTTTGTCAGGCAATATCTTTAAAACCAATATTTTTACCTTCGGTTTTACTCCTTTTCATGAAGCTCCATTCTATTATCAAAAAAATAAGCTATCAACGATGAAAATCCATTGTAAAATGGAAAAGTTATAGGCGATCAAGTAAATACAACCAAGTCGCGCAATGCCTCTGCACGGGTACATTCTATGCATATTGTACCAATACCTACACATCTGCAGTAGCAGCACATTGGCAGCGCGGTAGATACAAGCCCATTTACGGGTATAACATGCATAAAATATACCCGTGTAGAGGCATTGTGCGACTTGGCTGTATTTACTTGATCGCCTATAACTTTTCCATTTTACCATGGATTTTCTTCGTTGATAGCTTATTTTTTTGCTAATGGAATGGAGCTTCACGTAAAAGATTAAAACCGAAGGTGAAGACATTGGTTTTAAAGATATTGTCTGACAAAGTCAATTTTTTCTTCAAAAAATCGTAAAAAATCGAAAAAATTAAAATTTAATCGTCAATATTTCAGAAACTATAAGAGTTAGAGAAAAATGTTATAGGAGCCGCGAAAAAGAAATTTAATTTTCTTTCGTATGGTGTCACCCCAAAGAAGATAACTCACTGTGTTAAAGAGCTATACTGGATTAAGTGTACCCATTGGCCAAATAACGGTAAATTGCCGATATCTCAAAAACCTTCCCATAGAATTAAAAATGAACCCGATTTTCGGAATCAGCGACCGATTTTACATATAGATAGGATAGTCACGTCCAAAGTACAGACAAAAAATTTCATTTTGTGATCCAGTGAAATTAAAATACGCTTCCAATGACATACTACGTAGCGGTTGAACAAAACCTCGCTGAGCGATAGCTGGTCAAAATTTTTTTAATTTCTTGCGATTTTTTTTTTTTTAATTTTTTTACTAATTTTTGTTCCAGGTCTAGAGATATAGGTCAAAACGTGGACCCGGATGACCCCGGAATTTTTTTGAACAATATTTATATAAAAAGAAAGGCTTTGAGCAGGGCTTTTACATGGAGCTGTACTCATTATGATTCCTAGGTTGGGTCCCCAGATATGGATCAAAATGTGGACCCGGATGACCCCGGAACGTTTCTGAGCAATAATAATATAATATACTGTCGCGTTATAAAAAAATTACATGAGAATATTACACTTTCATATTAAATACCATATCCTATTTTTTCGCTTATTACTAACTATACGTAAATTTTACGTATAGGGATTTGCGCCAATCGCTCTCACACCTTCAAATGACAACATTTGTTGTACTTTTGTCTTCGTGTATACGTAAAAATACATGCTGCAAGCACTGCCGGAGTTAGGTACCGTTACAGTATGTTATACTTGTGCAATCACAATTTGAAAATTCTATATACGTAAAATTTACGTACATTATGGTTCTAGGGTTAAGCACGTTGTACGTACATATGTATGTACGTACATAAGCACATGCACACATTTCCATATGCATACATATCTGGTACGCCAGGGCGTATGATGAACCATTTTTGTTAACGATTTTTAAAAAATTCATAGTTATGTGGACATTTTCAAGTTTGCCTTTGCGTTTGTTTTCGTTTTCTTTTTTCATTTGCACCTTTTGTACTAATGTGCATACCTTTAGTTGATATTCGTTTTCTTTTTTAATTTCTTTTGTTTTATTGTATGCTTGCTTCTTTTAATTCGCTTTTGCATTTCTTTTGAAATTTCTTTTTCATAAATGTTACTTTTATTTTTAGCGTTTGTGTTTTTTTTTTTGGATTTTGCTTTTAAATTCTTGCTTTCGTTTTTTTATTTGCTTTTGATATTTCGTTTATCATATTTTTTGTTTGCTTTTCTTTTTTTTTTGTGCCTTTTTCTGGTTTTGGTTTTTGTATTTTTCTCTTATTCGCACGCTTTTGCTATTTGTTAGCGTTGTGATGATAGTGCCTCAGGTGGCATATGTATGCACTGCCATCAACGCCAGCAGCAGCGACTGGAGCTTCACCATTTGCTTTGCTTTGATTTCTTTTTTTTTTTGTTTTTTTTTCCTTTCTATTATATATTTTTATTTGATTCCTTAGTTTAGAGTTCAAAGCATTTTACTATGTGCGCTGAAACAAAGCAAACATGGCAATGCAAATGCAAAAATCTGTGCAGTCGGTGTACATGTGTGTGTGCGTGTGTGTGTGTGTATGTATATTCGTTTGCAAATAGAGAGAAGTCAATGGCATTTAGCATTCAATTCAGAGCAATTTAAATTGTGTTTTTGTTGAATGTGTATGTGTGTATGAAGTGCAGACACGATATCCTTTTCCTATTTACTCAATCAATAGAGTGGAACAGTTGGTGTCGATTTTCCTTTTTTTTTTTCTGAACTTTTTCCTATGTTTTTTTGTTGCCATTTAGCCATTACTGCAGCTGATGCTTTTAATTGAGAAATTAAACGATTTTAATATTTTTCCGTATATTTTGGGCATTTTATTTTAGCACAGCTGTGCTGCGCTGTTGGCATAAACGCTAAATATTTGTTTAATGGGCACAATTCATCAATTGTGTTGAGGTAGTACAAATATTTTATGAAATTTAAATGCAATATTTTTAGTAATTGACTTTAAAAATATGTATGCAATAAAATAGTTTTTGTTAGTGCAATGAAATGTAAAAGGTGTGCAGCCGGACTGAAAGTCACTGCTCGGTTATATCGAGCCGTATGCGCCCAAAAGATGTAAAAGCCATGATATCCGATTTTCATTTTTTTGTAGAAATGGCTTACTTGTCATCACCCTCACCTTCTCCAGAAATTTTATGCCTGAAACATGTATCATTATGAAAAGAAAGTTTGATATAAGTACACAATTTCAGTTTGTTTATTTTTGTTGTGACCCAATAAACACAACGGATTCGCCTCGAATTCGTGTCGGATTCGCTTTCTCTGATTATATTATCGCGGCAATAGTTCGGGGCGATAGATCGGCGAATCCGAATTCGTAGGCATGTCACCTATCACTAGCGATTCGAGAATTTGTTCATTCTCGGATCGCTGGCGATTCGAATTTTTTATCATTAGCGATTCGAAAATTTGTTCATTCTCGGATCGTTGGCGATTCGAAAATTTGTTCATTAGCGATTCGAGATTTTTATAAATGGCGTTTCGAAAAATTAGAAGTTCAGAGTTTGGTTTACTGGCAATGGGTTAACTCCGTATAAAATAATACAAAGCACTTAAGATATTTTTATAAGGAAAAAATTTAAGCAGTAAATAAAGTCCCCCTATTAAACAATTTTGAATTGGTTTTTCTACATACTCGTATCTATTTGATTATAAACCGATTTGATCTACTTTCGCGAACTCGCCTAGAAATCGCCACGATAACATCTGCGGAACTTTGATATTCGTGTTCAGGTATAAATCTAAATTTTCAGAACTATAATGATTTTTTAGTGCAAAACAACCTAAAAAAAATAAAAAAAAAATTATATCGCGAAAATTGATTATCTCGAACTTGCCGCGAACTCGAGGCGAGTCCGAGAAATTACATTCGCGAAAATCTGCTTTCGCGAACTCGCCTCGAATTCGCCGCGATATCATCTTCGCGTCTGTGTTTATTGGGTACCCAATAAACACAACGGATTTGCCTCGAATTCGAGACGAGTTCGCTTCTCTGATTATATTATCGCGGCGATAGTTCGCGACGATAGATCGGCGAATCCGAATTCCCAGGTGAGTCACCTCTCATTAGCGATTCGCGCATTTTTATGTTCTCGGATCGTTGGCAATTCGAGAATTGGGATCATAGGCGAATACATTCTAGAAAATCTTCTTCTGCGAATCCGCCTCGAATTCCGCACGATATCATCCGAACTTTTAAATTTCTCGAGTGGAGTTTTAAAGAGTAAATAAAAGCTCAACAGGGAATTCCTTCGTGTAAAGCAAGATCCAACAAAATTAATAAATGCTATTGCGATAATTGATTTTTCTCGAGTCCTTCTCGAACTCGATACGAATCCGAAAAATAACATTCACCTCCGCGAATTCATCTCGAGTTTGCCACGATAACATCCTCGCTTTTGTGTTTATTGGGGAGTGCAAAGTGGCTCTTACATCTTTTTATCTTTTTCAAATTATTGAAGACTAGTGTCTAATAAACAAATTTAACAGCTTTTTGTTGGATTTTAACCAATGGATTTATCAATTTGAAGCCTTTTACTTTATATTTTATTACATATTGATGACCAGTAGGGTTTTCTTTCATTTCTTGCATTCACATCTTGATAATTTCCCTGCACATTTAGGTGCTTAAGGTGATGAATCTGGTGAGATATTTCATCAGAACTTAATAGTGAAAGGCGATATCAAGGATCTTGGAACAAGGATATGATTGGAGATAGTTGGGCAATCATACGTGAGACAAATCCAGAAAATTCCAAAAGAATAATCAAAAGTACTTACATCGCCACTATTTGTCCTCTCCTTAAAATCGCGAAATGCATTTTTATTGAATTAATTTTATATCCTATTCATCGCTATTTTGAGAGACATTGTGCACTTCAAAACTGATAATAAATTTAAAGAAATAATATTAAATGCTACTCCTTAATAAAATTTTATAAAGAAACCGAAAATTTTGGGTTAAGGACTTTCAATAAAAATAGGTTAATATAAATACTAGTACATCCGATTATTGTAAAGGTAGTGTTAAAATGTTCACATTTAAATTCCCTATAGGATAGGAGGGTTAACTTTTTCAACCCATACAATTTTTCGGACTTTAGGACAGTCGAGCCTGAAATTTCTTAAATAAAATTAGATATTTTTCCATTTTTTTCCATTCGTTTTGCGATTGTAACCAAACTACTTGACCAATTTTTGAATGTGGAGGCAAAAAATATTTACTGGAATTCTTTTTACCAGTTCTTCTTAGATGTCAAATCGCTAGGATGACGAATAAAATTGTTTGATGCACTTATGTGATGCAATGTCTGGCATATATGGCTTTTTCTACTTTTTTACCGATATCTCAGAAACAGAATCTGCCACAAAAAAATTGAAATGATATTCGAAATCAGCGTAAAATTTCCCTTTAAAAGGGTATTGTTTTATTTTTGGTGGTTAAACTTGATCAAAAATTGTCGAAAAGCGAAAAAAAAGAAATCGATAAAGAAATGAAACTAAAAAAAATTATAAAAACCCTTCTCCTGAACATTTTCGAATTTGGCTTTTACAACTTTCCGGCGCATACGGCTCGATATGTTACAAAATTTTAGCACCCTCTTAACAGTTATCAAAATTAAGGCTGGCAATCGAAAAAAAACACCAAACACCTACATACCTACATACACTTGTCCATACAAAAACGGGTTAACGTAGCATAAGTACGTAATTAAGCAATGGAGTAGTCCACTTTCAAACAGGTCTATGTGAAATTTTTTCGATTTTGACTTTTTGATGGGTTGTGTACCAGTATTTAAAGGTATATAATCTACATTAGGAATTTATTGAAAAATCTTCCATATTATGAAAAATATAACTTTAAGTCGGAATACACTTTCAATGATTGTTTATAATTTTATTTATACATACCTACAATTTCCAAAAAAAGTTGCTCATACGCCTTGGCACACATTGGTGTAATGCGTTTCCATTTCAAAACTAAAAATTACTAGCTATGTGAAATATTTAACATTGCAAAAATCTTTCATACTTATTGCGGCTTAATTTTTTTATATCTTTAAGCTCCTTATAGGCAAAGCTTTCATTTAATAACAAAAAATACTCAAATAAAATAGAGCTTGATGTCGTAGTGGTTTTTTCTATTTTGTGGCTTAATATTAAAAATTCACATAGCCCTGTTTGAAAATGGACTAAATACTCAATTGCAGTACGAAAAATTCTACATTAGAAATTTGTTAAAGTAAAATATCCCAGGAGCGCCTAGGCGAATATGAATAGTTATATGTCGTTGAAAACAGAATTAACAGAGAATTATTTCGCAATGATTTAATATATACACTAGTTAAAAAACTATTTTAGAAAACAGTTACTAAAAAAATTAATTTCCGATATTGTTGTTACAGTTTCTCTGATACATTAACAATTCGTACATGGCAAAAGCGGCAAGATGTCGACATCAAAACTATGCTGATAGGATAAGCGAAAAAAAGTTATGGGGCAATATAAGCCTTAACCTTTGGAAAAGCGGGTTTCGGCCACTAACTCCATATTTTGAGGGTGTTTTGTAAATTTTGAGTATGCAGTTTTTGTACGCTAGGTAAGGCCTACAACCACATTTGAACTTAGAAAATGTTACTCAAAAATTTTTTTTGTCACGCAGTGTAATCCATTACATATTTTTTTTCCATTTCCAAATCAGCCTCATTGCTTTAGACAGAAACTTGGATGTAACCGCTGTGTTGCATTCAGCCCTCAACGAATTACACGCCCTTACTACGCTAGTGCGTGCCTTTAAAAGAAGTCAACTATTATTGTTTAAATGGCATAAACATGAAAAACTTTTGTTCAGTTAGCAAGTAGAAAGTAGAAAGTGGCAAATAGAAAGCGCAGAAAGAAATCAAGCAACTAAATTTTGTAAAGAAGTTTCCAGTAAACATCACATGTTGTTTTTACTGATTTACCCAAAAAAAAGAAACGAAAAAAAACACAAAACACAAAACAAAAACAAATGAAAACCTTTGCGTAAACTTTATCTTATGTCGATAATGTCACGTCGACGCTGCAGTTGCGCTAAAAATAGTGGAGAAAAAGCGCAATGCAACGGCGCGACGTGTTGACTCGACGGATGTGGTGGGCGGTGCTGGGGGAACGAAGAGCGGCAGAGGAACAACAAAAAGAAACTAAAGCAGACAATGGAAACAGATCAATGTTACAACAAGGATATTCAGGTTTTTTTAGCTACAGCTTTACATACATACATACATATATACATACATATGGATATGATAAAAGTAAAAACAACCACAGCAAGTCTTGTGTTTACATCAATTTATGTACATTTTTATGTATGTATGTATGTGTAACCAATATGATCGAAATGACAACAAAGCTCTTTGCGTAAAATGCACGCCCTTTCCCTTTCGATTTGGCAATAGATATTTTTTGAAAATGTCATGCATAAGCCCGTGTGTGTGTGTATGTGTGTATGTGTGTAGGCGCGTATGTGTCGTCAAAAGTCAAATGGAAAGAATTGAATGCTGGAGCCAAAGCGACCACAGCCATTCCACCGCCAGCACCTTCAACTTCCTTCCTTATCGGCAACACGACCGCGCCACCTCCAACTTCTTCATCACCACCACCAACATCCATGCAGAAGCTGTGGTGTAACGCAGTTAACTACTGCAAACGCCACAAAATGTTGCACATGGCAATCGAAAGCCATAAAGTTATCTACTAGCGCATACATATGTACATTAAGGTGGAGTGAAAACATATGGAGATTTTTTTTATATATAAAAAGTAAGGAGGGTAAAAGGGGCGTTAACCCCCGCAGAGGGGTGTTATGAAACCCACATAAAATGTATATCAAATTAAAGGGAATCAAAATACCTATCGAATGGTATTGCAAATCGGTTCAGTAGTTTTTAAGTAATTGCAATTTAAAAATGCATAATAAAAATTTTTACCTTTAATAACTTTTGTTGTTGTTGTTTCAAAAAAAATAAAATAACTTTAATACTCAGCTCAGTCATCTTTATCAATCTTCATACTTCGTTTTTTGATTTTATAATTTTATAAATTTCACATTTGTACCAGATCGTGCTATTTTTTCAAGTTTGTGGGGCTGGCGGCACCTCTAAACATGCGAGTAGGTCAGTAAAATTTTACTGGCTTATTACTGGGCTAGAAAGGTGCCGTTCTGGCTTTAGAACAAATTGAATTTCCAAAAAAAAAATTTCACTCCACCTTAATGTACATATATTGTTTCGTTTCGTTATGTCTATATGTAATCCGTTAGGTTCAGGGCCGTAGCTAGACTTAAATTTAAGGTAGGGCAGCGCTGGTTTAAGGTAGGGCGAAAGTAAATAATGTATCACAATTGATCTGACAACGAGTCATGGCTTCCAAAAACAATCAGCATGTATATTACTTTTCTCCAGGTCAGTGACGTACATTGGTTCAGATTTCTATCTGCCTACCGAAAGGGACGGCTTTACATTAAGGAACCACGGTCCGAGAAAAATGGCTTTCTCAGGGATGTGGAGGGCCTCTCACAGATCTTAACAATTGAATCAAAACTTGCCGGAGGCTTATAGTTCAAGAGATATTTGTTGGTAATTTTTTGGTAGTTGGATGGGTCCAAAAAGGGAATTCTGCCGGCTGAGGGTTATTTTTTTAAATCCCGGCCGAATCAAAAAGGTGTTCTACACACATACATATATACATATGTGCGTGTTTTTATAACTGCCTTTCCCCGGTAATCGTACGCAGTTTTGGGGGTTTGTTTGGTAAATTTTGCAACTTACAAACATCTCCGGTCGACGGGACTTATGGATTTAGAATCCGGAGGACCTCCTCTACAACCCACAATGACTCTTTTTTTCAACGCGTGGTAGACTGTTGGAAAATTTTCCCCGCATATTTAATACCTATTTGTTGACACATAATTATTGTGACAGTACATAAGCAATACTCATTCAGATTAAGCCAACAAGATGGTTCAGCTTCCAGATTTAGATGTGGAGATCTTTAAATTTGGTATGTGGGTCGCCTGTAGGTATGCACGCAAGTCAAGGTGAGAAAGAAACTCTCGAAAATGATTAAACGATAACCATAGAAAATTTAGACACCTCATTTTTCCACCGAGTAAAATGTTTTAGATTAGCACACAGCCTTAGTAATCAGTTCCGCGCTTTTGGTGTTGTTCGCTCACAATGAGAATGAACCATTCCTTTAACCAAACTACAAAAATTCGATGGTCTTATTTAATTATATATGTGATGCAGGGTGGATTCTCCATATCACAAAAAATTTAATTATAATAAGTCATCTCACTTGTTGGTCTTTTTAAGGTAGGGCATTACAATTTTAAGGTAGGGCATTGCCCCACAATGCCCCCCCTAGCTACGGGCCTGGTTAGGTTGACAGTCAGCAGAAATGGCAGTCGATGCTCACGTATGAATGTACCTACTAGAACGCAGCACGCTCATCATCATTGTATGACTTCTGTGGCAGAGCGCGTAAACTAGCAATACAAACAAACAAACAAACAAAACAAAAAGAGCAACAACAAAAAATATGTGCAGCAGCAGCAGTTCCACTCCATTCGAGTCACTTGCAACTTGCAGTTCTCTGACTCAAAACGTGCTCTGGCCGAGGGGGCGTTGCAAGGCAGTTTGACTAACAAACTATTCCACTCTACATACATACGTCTGCCTTGGTCCCTTCTGCTTGGCTATCTGTTTTTATGGCTCTTCGGCTAGTCTCGGCCCATCATCACCGCCCTTTCGTGGTTCGTCCCTTCTGCTGTCTAACTATGTTTTCTTCTTTATTTTGGTTGCTGCTATTCTTTTACAATCTTTGCATGTGTGCAGTTGTGTTTGTTTTTGTGTGGCATATTAAGCCAGTTGCTGCATGACATTTTAAACTTTCCGCAGTTGCACTAACTTCTATCTAATACAATGAGAATCAACCCAACGAAATCAATTCGACACAAGTTATTTGCAACAAACAAATACATAAATACATACAAATGTGTATACAACCAAACATATACACACATGAACATACCTACTGCGTACGTATATACAAAGTGACTAAAAATTCATATTCCCAAAAAAAACATTGAGGTTAGATATGTATGTATCGAATCTCTAAGTGACTCCAAACTAGGGGTGAAAAAGTCTTCCCAAAATAATCCCCCGATCGGGAGATTTGCAAGCATGCAAAAATACTAACTCCCCTGTTGAACAGTTGACTTGAAAATAGATCTACATATGTATGTATAATGTATGTATGTAAGTATTAAATAAATACGAAGAGTAAGCAAGACTCTCCGCAACACCTGGTAATTACATGTATTAGAAATGAAAATGGTTGTGTTTGGGTTAGTTTCTGCGTGCGAGACAAACAGACTGCAGTTGGAAACCGGTTATATCGATAGTACATAATTTTATTATGTATGTAGATGCAACAACAACCACAACAACAACAATAAACGAACAACCATACGTAATCGTACTCTGTGACATGTGCTCTCTTTGAACTACTATCCCACCAAAAAACTCGATGACCGTGGAATTAAGAGGGTAATCCAGAAAAACCCTGTTAATCGCTTCCACATTCGTTGACAGAATGCCTGACATTAGCATGAGCTTATCATTGGAGGGAAGGACTTAGCCACTGCATTACCGCCGAACGAATAAATCACGCAATACCGCAAGGATTCTAGTGAATCAAATAAAAAATACCTTACAGGGTGTTAATTTTTCGAGATCCATTCTACTTTGCATTACGTGGAAAGCGTAATGGAAGCTCGTTCCACTCTGCATTACTGGCAATGCGTGAAAGAAGTGATGAACTCGTCAGATGTTCCATGGCAAGGCCTTCTGTAATGCCTGACAGGTAATAGCGATGACCAGATTTTTGCTGGGATTGTGCGTTATTTTTTTTTTATACTCAGATGCTAGTTTTCAAAATGTAACAACATAAAATAATTGAGATAGATATGGACTTATATGTATATATAAAAATTGTCAAAGTGAAAAAAAATCGATTGAGCCATGTCCGTCCGTCCGTCCGTCTCTAAACACTCTAACTCGCGCAAAACTTGAAATATTGTGATGAAATTTGGAATGCAAGCTCGCATCCAGACCGGGACGGTTGGTATTGAAAATGAGCGAAATCGGACCATAACAACGCCCACTTTCCCTATATAGAAAAAATCGGAAATTTGGTATCTCAGTCACTAATGTATGTAGCTGGAGTGATAAGATTTCATCTACATACGTGATGAGCTCAGGCCCTTATGAAAAAATAGTGTGAAGTTTTCGAAAAAGCGGAGGTGCCACGCCCACTTATTAAAGGACAAACTTTGAAAGTTTTATGAGTCATAACCTAGGCAAATGTTAGTACGAAAAATTGCCAAAATCGGTTGACAACCACGCCAACTTTTATATATGGGTGTTTCCGAAAATGGGTCAACCAAAGAGAAAAAATTAAAAATGCACCTAGGCCAAACTTTTTGATACCATTACATAGGTACGTATTTCCTTTATCACGCCACAAAATTTTATGGACATTGGAGCACTGCTACTTACAAAAATTACGTCTTTCAGACTACCATATACAATTTTTTTTAGCTAAGTGTATATGACTTCCGAAATACATCCGCGAATTCGCAACAAATGCGCCGGAAGAAAAATGGCGTTTACGAGTACTTAGCCCAAGTTCCGACCTGGGAATATCAACATAGATATATTTACAAAATACTTCAAATCTTGTATAAAATGTATTCTAAAGTAGTGCTTTTTTTCAAGCGTTCGGACGCAAAATATACTTTGCAGTAAAAAAAAACATACTTACCTTTGTGATATTTTTCCAATTTTTTTTTGACAAAACACAGTTTTGGGTGCTCTTTCGAGCAGTGTTAATTTCTTTCCCAAAATCAAAAGGATTCCTGAGTGCAAGTATATTAAACATTGGAACGTCCGAACGTATACACTTTTTTTCTTCAGATAATTGTTTTTTTTGTTCCTTATAAAGCTATCTAGCAATGGCTTCCGCTCAAAGGGCTATGAGGTGGAGGTTAAACTTCATGAAAGATGGTCAGAAATGGAAGGATTTAAAAAACAAAGAAAGAGAGAGAAAAAAGATTTATAGGGAAAACATAAAAAAACCCTTTGAAGGTAAGAATGCTCCAAGCAATTTGGAATAGATAGATGTAGACAATAAAATATTTTTGGCCGCAGAAAACTTGCAAATCTACCTACTATATGCGATGGCCTAAAGTAAAACAAATACCAGACCTTCAATCATTACACAGTTTCTCATGCGAAAATGGACATCATATTACTGCCGGACGTACAGCGACATCTAAGCAGCGCGATATTTAAAATACCTTTGTTTATTCTTATTAAATTTTGCTAGTACTTACATCAGTTTTTTTATATTCATCACCACTATACATTATTAAGTATCGTTTTAGTGCTCAGAATGTGCAAGTAATGTAAATTTTGAATTAATGAGTTAATTGCAATAAAATATATGCACAACACTTGTTTTGTTATAAAAAAGTTATGTTTTCCTTCATAGAAAAATTTGGAACGTCCGAACGGGAACGTCCGAACAAAATTAAAACCGATATTTCTCCAATAAAAAACGTCTACAGAAATATAACTTTAATGTAGTGACAGTGTTTGTATATTCCTCTGTTAGTCGTATATACATCATTTTTTTGTAGCATCAACCAATTCGCAGAATTTTAACGGAATCAGATGTAACCTCAAATACGAGGTACTTTTGAGGAACGTCCGAACGGCAACTTTAAATCCTTCTACAGTGGTAATGTGTAATCTCTTGAAAAAAAGTTTGATAGCGTTGGATAGAGGAGTACAAAGGCTACATATGAAAAAAACAAATATTCTGATCCAAAGCCTACTATAGGTTTTATACTGAAAATAATGTGGCAGCATGGAACGTCCGTAACGCTGGAAACACCCATATGGGTATTATAAAGTGGCCCAATAAAAACATTTTAAGCGATATCTTTATCAAATATCTGTGGACATTTGGAAAAGCAACCTAAGTCTAAATTCGCAATTTTACAGGAGAGCAAAAAACAGTTTTGCAAGTGCACAGAGCCTTTCCATCATATATTTTCATAGAAGTAAGAGCGTGTCATGATAAAACAATCTTCTGTTGCTCATTTTAAATTGAATTTTTATTTCTTGGTGTAACGGTTTTTATTTAAATGGATTTCAAATAAAATAAGTGCTTTTTCCAAATTGTTTTTTGAAAAAAACACCAACTTATCTCAATTTAGGTTCTTTTTTTCAAATTGATCTTCATCAAAATTTTATAGAATTTTAACCTCCTAATTGGAATTAAGTTCATTTGGCAAACTGAAATATGATAGAAAATCGACTTAAGGGCCTTTTCACATTACTTCGGATCGACATTTTTTTCTCGGTATTTTCATCTTACCGAAACGAGTCCGCGTTGCAGTGTTTTTCACACTTGTGGGAATACTTTCGGCAGAAAATTGGAAAACAAATATCGAAATTAAAAATATAAAATTTTAGAATTCAACAAATCGCTCAATAATAACAATAATGTCTTTCAGTGAAGACGAAGGCATTATATCTTGCAAAATTTATAGCCGAAACGAGATTTTCACTGACTTTATTCTTCTTCTTTTCTTACGCCGCAAAAATGTATGCAGTAATTCCTCAAATTTTACTGACTGGTCTTACCGCGTTGCGGTATACCGAAATTAATCCGCTCCGATTTCATGTATGCAACACTAATGTGAAAGCGCCAATTGAAATACATGTGGTCGGTAAGGTTTCGGTATACTTTCGGTAAAACCAAAAATGTCGATCCGATACCGCACCGAGTAATGTGAAAGCGCTCTAAGTTGCTAATTAGGTTGGGTTTTCAAAAGCATATTGAAAAAAATATGCCACCTAAATTAAATTAGGTTCTTTTTTCAAGAGGAAATCTTGCAATTTTTCTTATCACTTCTATCTTATCTTAAGTTAAGTTGCTTTGGTAAAAGCATTTGTGAAAAATATAGACTTAAGATGATTTTCGATTCATCATATCTCCTGAACCAGAAATGATATCGTAACACCGATTAGACAGAAAGAAGTGTATTTTAAAATGTATATTTATGATAAAAAAAGCTGAAAAAGCACCTAGGTCGACTTAGGTTGTTCTTTCAAATGTCCACAGATATTAAGATATATCATTGAAATTGGCTGAGTCCAGCTACAGACATAAAACAAAAAACACAAAACTTTTTGAAAATGGGCATGGCACCGCCCACTTGTGGTAATACACGTTCAAAATTGTAGCAAAATCGGTTAATAACCACGCCTACTTTTTAACAAAGATATTTCTAGAATGCCCTTCAGAAATTTGTAACGTGACATCTTTGTAATTAAAAGTCAATAAAGGAATGAAATTTTGCACAAAGAATAATATTCATATGCTTAGTTGGATGACTGATAAAAATGTTGAAAATGGGCGTGGCTACGCCCACTTTATGCAGTACTCGATTAATATAAAGTATACCGTGTTTCCATCAAACGCAAACAAACAATTAAGGCATAGGTACAGCTGAGTATCTAAAGTTCGATTCTACTCGAACTTAGGCTTCCTTACTTGTTTAATTTTATTTTTGCCTTCGCTTCTCTATTTTCTTACGTAGTGTGTTTTACATGCAAGGCGAAAAAGCCCGATGACGACGTGTTAGAAAAATTTGGCACGGTGGGACAAAATAACTTGACAATCCAACCAACTTTCCATATGAGTAGTCCACTTTCAAATGTGTCTATGTGAAATTTGTTTCGATATTGAGTTATGATTGATTGTGTACCATTAAAGGTGTACAATGTCCATTAAAAATGTATTGCAAAATCCTTCCGTATTCTGCAAAAAAAAAACAAAAATATTAAATAAAAAATATTCTCTTTCAATAGGCTCTATGTTTTATTTATACACTTTCAAAAATCTCTATCTAAAATTGGTCACTCATACGCCTTGGCACACATTGCTGTCGCCTCATATAAGGGGCGCTCAAATTTCTAAAACTATTTTATTATTATTTGATCACTGGCGCAAACTCCAAAGCAAATTAGCACTCTACTTGATCTTCCAAACGTAGTGGAGGTCACTCTTTTGCGAGGGTTCCGAGTGTTATTTTTTGCGCTAAGGGAGGAGGTTTCGTAAGTAGAAATGTAGTATTATGCGTTTCAATTTCAAAACTAGCTATGTGAAAAATTACTGTCTCAAAACTAGCTATGCGAAATATTTAACACTGGTTTTTCAAAAATCTCTCATATTGCGGTCATATTTTTTATATCCTTAAATTCTTTATAGCTAGGTTATAGGCTATAGGTAGGAACAAAAAGTATTCAAACTAAAAAGCTGTTCACGCCGTACTGTTTTTTGTTCTCATTTGTGGCTTAATAAGAAAAATTAACATAGCCACTTTTGAGAGTGGACTACTCATATGTGTATCTACCAATCAAAGTCGCTATGAAACAGCAGGAGTCTCTTCAGAAAAAATCTTTGTAAAATGAAGTTAAAAGAACCCAGGAAGCGATAAACTTGTATTCCTCTAAATGTTAAATGTCTTTTACTTGCAGTTCTGTTGAAGCGATCGAAATACTTCTTTTGCATATAATGGCTTTTGACGACATTTAACATTCAGGCAGAAAAAAAGTTACATTAAGGTGGTATAAACTTTGTACTGGGTGGAAGTGACCCCAATGGCGCCCACAGGGTTAATACAATTATAAAGTTGAAACGCTCCTCTCAAGCCAAAGAGATTGGTATAGAAAACTTAGGTATCGGACCAAAAATACCGAAGTTGTAATGCATCAAAAAAAAAAAATAAAAAGCTTTTCCAGAAATGTTTTCGAAAGAGAAATCATATGGGAGGCGTACGGTGTACTTTTTTTCTGGTCCATATAGGGCGAGACGGCCTACTGTGCAGGTGATGCCGATTAAGGTGACGCAGACCTGTACATACATATTTATGTATGTACATATGTATGTGGGGTTGTGTGGTAACATAAAAAAATTAAAGCGTGAATAACGAGTATTCATGAACATTGATGTGTAAACAGTTTCGAAATCGGATATTTATTCCCTTTTCCTCATTCCTTTTTTCCTGGTTTTGTATAGATTAAAATGCGACTATCGTTTTTGTAATTTTTAGTTGTCATTGTGACTGCTACTATTTTGTTGTTTTTGTTTGTTTTGGTTTTTGTTTTTAAATTTTGATTTTTTATTTTTTTTGTTTTGTATTACTCAGAAACATTCAAGGATCATCCAGGTCCTCGTATTTATCCATATCTCGGGACCCGACATAGGAATCATAAAGAGTAAGCTCCGTGTAGAATCCCTGCTCAGAACTTTTCATTTGATACCAATATTGCTCAGAAACATTCCAGGATAATCAGGGTCATCGTTTTGACCCATATATCGGGACCCGACATAGGAATCATAAAGAGTAGATCTCCGTATAGAATCCCTGCTCGGAACCTTTCATTAGATACCAATTTTGCTCAGAAACATTCAAGGATCACACGGTCGTCATTTTGGCCCATATCTCTGGACCCGACCTAGACATCATAAAGAATAGACATCCATGTAGAATCCCTGCTCAACAACTTTCATTTGATACCAATATTGCTCAGAAACATTCCAGGACCATCAGGGTCATCATTTTGACCCATATCGCGGGACCCGACATAGGTATCATAAAGAGTAGAGCTCCGTATAGAATCCCTGCTCAGAACCTTTCATTTCATACCAATTTTGCTCAGAAACATTCAACCATATCTGGAGACCCGGCCTAGGGGTCACAATTAAAAGAGCTTCATATCGAAGTCCTGCTCAAAACCTTTCATTTGATACCAATATTGTTCAGATACCTACATTCAAGGATCATCCTCGTTTTGGCCCATATCTCGGGACCCGAACTAGGAATCATAAATAGTAGATCTTCCTATAGAAGCCTTCCTGAAAACCTTTCATTTGATACCAATTTTGCTCAGAAACATTCAAGGATCATCCGGGTCCTCGTTTTGACTCATATCTGGAGACCCGGTCTAGGGGTCACAATCAAAAGAGATTCATATCGAAGTCCTGCTCAAAACCTTTCATTTGATTCCAATATTGCTCAGAAAATTAGATAGGTAAATGTAGGTATGCATATCCATACATTTGCATACATGTTCAAACAAGTTGGTCCTTTTTATTTTGCCTATTATGTAAGTTGGTATCAAGACAGGAACGGATGGTATTGAAAATGGGCGAAATCGGACCATGACCACGCCCACCTCCCCTATATAGTAAAAATCGCAAATTTTGTATCTCAGTCACTAATAGAGCTAGAGTGATAAAATTTCACACACGTATTGAGCTCAGGCCCTTATGAAGAAATATGGTGAAATTTTGGAAAATGGGCGGTGCCACGCCCACTTATTAAGGGGCAAACATTGAAAGTTTTATGAGTCATAACTCAGAAACCGTTGAAGATATATCGATGAAATTTGGTAAGCGTGGTATACTTACTTAGGCAAATGTTTGGACGAAAAATTGCGAAAATCGGTTGACGACCACACCCACTTTTATATATGGGTATTATAAAGTGACCTAATAAAAACATTTTAAGCGATATCTCTGTCAAATATAAAGATATATCATTGAAATTTTATGGAAGGTGTCCAACTATGGACATAAAACAAAAAATACAAAAATTTTGGAAAATGGGCGTGGCACCGGCTCCTTTTAGAAGCAGGAATATACGAGATTTCTGAGCCCATAACTCGACAAATAATCGATATATTATGACGAAACTTGGTGTATACACTTTCACTACTCGTAGTAATACATATTCAAAATTTTAGCAAAATCGGTTGACGACCACGCCCACTTTTATATATGGGTATCATAAAGTGGCCTAATAAAAACATTTTAAGCGATATCTTTGTCAAATATAAAGATAATTCATTGAAATTTTGTGGCATGAGTTCTACAATAGATCGGAAACAAAAAATAGAAAAATTTCGGAAAATGGGCTGGGCACCGCCTCTTTTCAGACAAAGGAATCAACGAGATTTCGGAGCCCATAACTCGACAAATAATTGAGATATTATGACGAAACTTGGTTTATACACTTTTATAACTTGTGTTAATAGACACGCAAAAATTTATTGAAATCGGTTTATGACCACGCCTACTTTTTAACAAAGGTATTTCTGGAACACCCTTTGGGAATTAGTAACGTGACATCTTTGTAACTCATAAAGGGATGAAATTTTGCACAAAGAATAATATTCATAAGCTTAGTTGGATGACTGATAAAAATTTTGAAAATGGGCGTGGCTAGGCCCACTTTATGCAGCACTCGCTTTATATAAAGTACACCGTGTTTCCATCAAACGCAAACAAACAATGAAAGCATACAGCTGAGTATCTAATGTTCGATTCCACTCGAACTTAGGCTTCCTTACTTGTTAATTTGACGTTTGTAATGCCGTGGTTATGCTTACGACAATACTCGACCAGCAACGTGTAATTGTTGTTGTGCACTCCGACGAATGAGAGAATTTTCGGACTCTCACATCGATCAAATTTGCTGGGTGAAACAAGCCGAGGACGCCGAGGTTTCGGGGTAATAATTTGTTGTTGGGTTTGTGCGATCTAATCATTGATTTAAGCCAGTGGTCGGCGAAATCTGAAATGAGGTTGTGTTGGTGAGAACAAAACAAGTTCTCCGCATGCGCACCCCAGTAGGAAATTGATCCGCTTCAAGTGGAATATACATACGTATATGTAGAACAGACATTTTCGGTTTTTTGTTGTTTTTGTTTTTTGTTGTTTGCCTTTGAAAGGAAAAGAACTTTTTAATGAAAAAAAAATTATCTCTTCTGAAAAAAATTAAAGGGTAGTTGGCTAAAACAGAGTGTTTGGAATACAAAAGTCATCCAAATAAGAGTACAAAAACTCTTTGTGAAATACTTCGCAATGCTTTTGTAGTGAATAATCATATGTATTATTTTTAAATACTTCATAGCAAAAAAGGCATTGCATATCGCCGAAGGCATTTCCATCATATAAAATTTCTCGCCGGGCATTTTATTTCTGGACATACATACATACATTACCCGTATAAAGTTAATGCTTGCGTTCAACCACGAAGCGACATTGTCAGGCGCAATGTTTATCGTTCGACAGTTGGCAAACGACTAGTGATGAGCGATATATCGCAAACGGTGATTTTTTCACTGTGAATAAAAAATCGCAAATCGCAATTGCGATCACTTTTTCAAAATAGCAGTTCACTACTTATTGGGAACTGCTATCGATGTACCAAGTAAGCAGTTCACCTATGTGAATCGCAATCGCAAAAGCATTATAAATTTCTTTTTGTTTATACTTTTGAGCAGACCACATACGTATATAGAAATATAAAAAAAAAAAAATTAAAGCGTGAATAACGGGTATTCATGAATATTGATGTGTAAACTGTTTCGAAATCGGATATTTATTCCCTTTTCCTTATTCCTTTTTTCCTGGTTTCATATTGATTAAAAGGCGACTATCGTTTTTGTAATTTTTTGTTGTCATTGTGACTGCTACTATTTTGTTGTTATACCTTTCTTGAGAATGAAATGGTATTATAACTTAGTGCCAAAAAATTTTTGTCGAAAGTACCAGAAGGAAGCGTAGGGGACCCACCAAAATATATACCGATATGATCACAATCACGAGCTGAGTCGATTAAGCCATGTCCGTCTGTCCGTCTGTCTGTCTGTCCGTCCGTCCGTCTGTGTGAACGCAAACTAGTCCCTCAGTTTTTGAGATATCTGAATGAAATTCGGAATACAGGTATTTTGTTATATGCAGCTGATCATTTGTCGGAACCGGCCGAATCGGACCACTATAACATATAGAAAACAACCGATTATTCAGATATACATGGAATTTTTGGATGTAATTCGTGCATAACTTCCCCATTTAAACAGCTAAGGACATGAAACTTTGAAGTAGACGTGCCCATTTTGGCCCAAACAAGGTTACCGAAAATTGTCAAGATCGGACCACTATAACATATAGTTCCACAACATCCGATTGTTCAGATAAACACATTTTGGTGTATAACTCCTCCATTTTAACAGCTAACGGCGTGAAATTTTTAAGTATTTGTACCCATATGGGCCCAAACGGCGTTACCGAAAATTGTCAAGATCGCACCACTACAACATATAGCTCCCCTACAACCGATTGTTCAGATATGGACATTTTGGTGTATAACTTCTCCATTTTAACAGCTAACGGCGTGAAATTCTTAAGTATTTGTACCCATATGGGCCCAAACGGGGTTACCGAAAATTGTCAAGATCGGACCATTATAACATATAGCTCCCATACAACCGATTGTTCAGATATGGACATTTTGGTGTATAACTCCTCCATATAAATAGCCAAGACACCATTTTTTCTAATAAATCTTTCCATAAATGAACCCACAGAATTAAAATTATAAATTAAACTTAATCCGGCTATGTACATACATAGGTAACTTTTCATTTCCCCACTCATGAAAGGTATGAAGTCTTCGGTACGGCCGAAGACAGCCGCGCTTTTACTTGTTTTTGTTTGTTTTGGTTTTTGGTTTTTGACTTTTGATTTTTTATGTTGTTTTGTTTTGTATTGCTCAAGAACATGCAATATCATCCGAGTCCACGTTTGACACATATCTGGAGGCCCGACCTAGGGTTCACAATGAAAAGAGTTTCATATCGAAGTCCTGCTCAAAACCTTTCTTTTGATACCAATATTGCTCAGAAAACTAGATAGGTAGATGTAGGTATGCATATCCATACATTTGCAGACATGTTCAAACTGGTTGGTCCTTTTTATTTTGCCTATTTGTCGCATTGTTGCAGAAAACAACAACAACTTCACTTCGCGTCGTTGCTGTTGTTGTTGATATTTGCATTTGCACGGCTATGGATGCAAGCATTTGTAAGTACATGTCTATCTACCTACCTACCACTGACAATGCCAAGCGATTCACACGGACACAGCAGTGCACTAACACAAAGGTCATTTACGTTTACGCGTAAACCTTACCTGTTTTTCGAAATCACTCGTAGCTACAGCAAAGATGTTTACACATCAAAAATAGTTCAATGGGACTTGCTTTGGGATGCGCGTTGTAGCAGCTTACATACATATGTAGATACATACATACATAGGTATCTCTGTCGCCAGGCATTGTTGGGATTTGTTATTTTCCAATTTGTTATTGTTTTTTCAATAGTTTTTTTTTTTTTGTTGATTTTCTTTCTATTATTACTAGTGTTATTGTTGTTGTTTTTGTTAAATTTGTTTTTTGTCATCACCATTTTTTTTGTTGTTGTTTACATTGTTGTGCGGGTTAAGTGCACTTAGAAGCATTTTAAATATGAACATAAGCTTTATACACAAGATATTTTTATACATGTACAATAGGGTGATCCCCAAATGTATGGAGACAAATTCTATATCATACTTCTTCAACTTCGTTCCCCAGGCCCATGCTAATAGAGTCGAAGATGCCGCATATAAATTTTTGTCCCGATCGGAGACGGTTAAGAGGTGTCTCGAAGGGGTCAATCTTCATACATATTACCATGTGCGACACCGCTTAACCGTCTCCGTTCCAGACCAAAATTTATATTTGGTATCCTCGAGTGCAGGACTATCGATTTTATGCATTGGATAAAAAAAAATCAATTTAAGTTTTTGAATCTGAACTTTTGCCCCATGCAACACCTCCTACCCATCTCCGATCGATCGGGAGCAAATTTGATATGTGATATCTTTGACGGTACTGTTGTTGGATGTAGGGGGTGATTTGATCGTTAATTTGATTATTAAGGACCACCCTAATGTACGCACCTACATATATGTGCATATACGAAAGCAAAAAAAAATAACAACAACAAGATAGCAAATTTAAACATAAATAATATTTAGGCTTTTGGTGTAATGTCACATTGACTGCAGAAAAGACACGTTTCTCTCATTTATATGTATACTCGTATATGTAGGTATGTATCCACCAAAAAATAAGCCTTTTTTAAGAATTAAAACAGCAGATTTAAAGGCTTACGAAAAAAGGCCTCGAAATTGTAAGGGTAAAAAATTTGTATGGCGTAAGGCTTAAAATAAGGCTGATTTTCCTGTGTTGATGTCATCAGGCCATAAGGAGTACTCTCTCTCTGATAGCGTACCTTATTCCAAAGGCTTATCCGCCATGCGAAATAAGGCCTAGATAAGTATTAGAAAGTTAGGGACAGACAGAGTGAGTGCATAGCAGAAGCAGCGCTGCCAGCGTACTCCTTTTTTATACCTGATTTGTCAGCAAGAAGCAAAACGTTTTTGCAGAGTACATAAAGTATATCGTCGCTCCAGAAGAAGAAAGACGCATGCCAGTAATTTGTCGACAAAAAAAGCCGCATTAAAAATATGTCGGGGAAGAAAGACGCTTTACAAAACATGTCGACGAATATAGACGCGTTATAAAATATTTCGACGAAGAAAGACGCATTAGCATTAATATTGACAAAGAAAATGAAAAAAATCGAACACGTCTTTCTTTCCTAAAAAATATTTAAATGCGTCTTTCTTTATAGTAAAAAAAATTAAGCGTCTTTTTTCGTTATCAAAAAAAAATAAAGAGTCTTTCTTTCGAAAAATATTTTTAATGCGTCTTTCTTTGAAAGAAAAAAGTTTGCGTCTTTCTTCCTCAACAAAACAGTTTGTTTGTTAGTCACCGTTTTCTTCTACTATGAACGTTATACCTTCTTGCACGTTTATGTTTGTATTTGTTTCGTTTTTGTATTTACTCGCGTTACATTGAGAATTTAGTGGTGCGTGCGATCTACTTCTACTGATTAGAAAATGATTTACACCGTCATGTGTGTGCATCAGGGTTGCGTGATTTTGATTTGACTGAATCACTAATCAAAAATATTTTCTGATTCTTGATTTAAAATATTTTCAAATAAAAGATAATTTTTATTTGTGATTCGTTTCAAAAAAAAATCAGAAATACCCTTTGATTCGTGATTCAAACTATTTTCAAATCAAAGATAAATTTTATTTGTGATTCGTTTCACAAAAGAATCAGAAATACCCTTTGATTCGTGATTCAAACTATTTTCAAATCAAAGATAAAATTGATTTGTGATTCATTTCTCAAAAGAATCAAAAATCTTTTTTGATTCTTGATTCAAACTTGATTTTGAATCAAGATTCTTAATAAATTTTTGATTCGAATCAAATTTTTGATTCGAATAAAATTTTTGATTCGAATAAAATTTTTGATTCGAATCAAAAATTATTTTGAATCAAAACTTTATTTCATATAAAAAATACTTTAGTACGTGATCCCACCACCCCCGCGAGTTGAAATGCAAAAAATCTAAAATTTCAACAAACGTCTGCGTTGTATGGGAGGAAATGCAAGCAGATTTTCGCAGTTGCTTTAGCCAAGCACTTGCGCATACATATGTATGTATATACTTACATACATATATATAACGAATAAATGAATGAAAGGATGAATGAATTATGGTTGGGTGTATGCATACAAAAGAATCCCTGCAAAAAAGCCGAGTACTCCATGCACGCGTGTATAGAGTACTCGCTATGGACCAACCGAGTACTCCCCAACCTGCCACATATCATATAAAAAATATGGTCCATTTAACATGGCATTATTTATTATCTAGGCCTTATTTCGCATGGCGGATAAGCATTAGGAATAAGGTGTGCTCTCAGAGAGAGAGTACTCCTTATGGCGTGATGACATCAACACAGGAAAATCAGCCTTATTTTAAGCCTTACGCCATACAAATTTGCTACCTTTATAATTTTCAGGCCTGATTTCGGAAGCCTTAAAATCTGCGGTTTTAATTCTTAAAAAGGCTTAGATATTTTGGTGGGAATATACATACATATGTACGCGCAAATGGCTGGCTAAGGCAACTGCGAAAATCTGCTTGTATGTATGTATATCCTTCCCTACAACGTAGCTGAAAAATGTTCGTGATAAACTGTTTTCGCGAATGCTTTGTTAGTTTTCGCGATCAGTTTGTCTCACATGTGAGTGGCGCCATGCTGCACGAAACAGAAACAATTGCCGCACTCTATTGTATTCCGCCAGAATCGTCTAGACGGTTACGTGCCAATTAAGGAAGGAAGGAAGGAGAAATATTGTTTTGTTATTTTTCGCGCACAAGTGGAAAAACTGGATTTTTTTTTGATCGCTTCTTGCGAGAGAGGAGCATATTTTTTTGCATTTCTCTCTCGTGATAAAAGAACGAAAAAATATTAGTGAAAATTCTCACCTCCTGACTTCATTTCCATATAAAATACAGATGTAATCTAACACATATATACATACTTATGTAAGATGCATGTACATATGTACTTACCAATTAATATGTAAATGTATATACATACATATGTAAATTTCTCTTATACATATCCACACATATGTACTTACCCACCCAGCCAGCAAGGTACCGTACATTTAACGAACATTGCGATTTACGAGCTGTTCTCGAATAAGAAAACAATAACAAAATAAACTTTTTTCTATCATGTCAAAAAAAAAAAGAAAACGAAAAATTTCAAACTCAATATTTTAAAAGTATGTATGTTTGTAAAATTTCTACATTTACGATAAAAAAAACGGACGTGAAAAGATTCATATACGAGCGCTTTTTCGATACATTTACGACACTCGTAGGCACTGAACATTTTAAAGCGAAACAGTATTCGTAGGCGAATCGTAAACGGCTATCATAAACGATATTTTATTAGAGTTTTCTGCGAGAAAACATCCGTTTACGAGCTCGTTTACGATGATTTTGCTGGCTGGGTACTTATGTACTTATAATTTATATATTTTACATACATTGAATGAACCCAATAAAAGAATAAAATAACAGAATTTAAAAATAAATAATAATAATGCATTTACCCAAAATGATCTCGTACTAAAAGTATCTTTTAATTGAAATATATTTAGGATTCACTATAGGTACATACATACATATGTATATTTTAAACCCGTTCAAATTAAACGAAAGTGGTTTGTTGTATTTCTTTACGAACAGCAATTCAATCAGGGAATTTATTGGTAAAATTGATTCTTATTTACCTATACACAAAATTTCTTATGTACATACTACTTATTTACTATAATACATGTATATCTACTCTAATTCTTAATTCTATGACATAGGCCCGGTTTCACCAACGTGACTAAAGCTAAAACTAAGTTTTGACTTAGTTTAGCCCAGATTTGAGGCTAACTTACTTTTGGGTTTCACCAAATAGTCTAAGAAAATAGCTTTGTAACCAACCTATTATGGCGAATACTGGGTTTTTTGGTTGTTTTGGTTGCTGTATTTGCTCATTTTTTGTCATATTCGCTCTGTTGGTAGTTGAATTTGCTAAAGCGACTCAAATTCTTAGTTTAGTTTTAGTCAAGGCAAAAACTGACTAACTTGTGACTTAGCTTAGTTGCATGGTGAAACTGAAAACGTAAAAAAATCGGCTTAACTAAGTTGAGACCGGTTGGTGAAACCGGGCCATAGAATCTATGTAGATATGTACATATATGTATATGTTCGGCTAACTACGAACCGATGCAGATACACGAATCGGTCGCTTGGGCTATGTTAGTGGTCACTTTGAAAGTACTCCAACCAACCACAAATGGGGCATATAATCCAATGATTTTTGCAGGGCATATGTACATATAATACATATGTATGTATGCATACCCTGCAAAAATTCCGAGTACTCCATTCGCTAATCCATGGAGTGCTCGCTATGGACCAACCGCTTACTCCAGAACTTGCCACATTTCATACAAAAAATATGGTCCATTTAACATTGCATGTCATTGCAATGGAGTATATACTCCAGTCCCGCTTAACAATCATATTAATCCATGGAGTACCTACATTGGATTAATTGATGGAGTACCTAACAGTTAGCCGAACATAACAACAAAAACCAAATGTTTATCGCGACGACGACGAATGACGTGTATACATTCAAACATATGTATGTATGTAGCTATGTATGGATACACATATCGTCTTCGTCGCGATAAAAATTTGGTTTTTGTTATGTTCGGCTAACTACGAACCGATGCAGATACACGAATCGGTCGCTTGGGCTATGTTAGTGGTCACTTTGAAAGTACTCCAACTTACCACAAATGGAGCATATAATCCAATGATTTTTGCAGGGTATGCACCCAAGTGCCTATGCACATACATACATATGTATGTATGCATGTACGTACGGCGTAGCACAAACGTACATACGACAATCAGAAATACATATGTATATATGTACATACATATCTACATATTTGGCGTCAGCATACAATTTGGCTGTTGTTGCACTTTTGGTGCATTTTATACATTTTTGTGTTTTAAGTTACCGAGAATGTACTTGAATATTTCTGATATGCTACAGTATTTTTGATTCTAAATAAATTTTTGATTCGAATCAAATTATTGATTCGAATAAAATTTTTGATTCGAATAAAATTTTTGATTCGAATAAAATTTTTGATTCGAATCAAAAATTTGATTCGAATCAAAGATATTTTTTGAATCAAGAATCAAAAAAGATTTTTGATTCTTTTGAGAAATGAATCACAAATCAAATTTATCTTTGATTTGAAAATGGTTTGAATCACGAATCAAAGGGTATTTTTGATTCTTTTGAGAAAAGAATCACAAATCAAATTTATCTTTGATTTGAAAACAGTTTGAATCACCAATCAGAGGGTATTTTTGATTCTTTTGAGAAATGAATCACAAATAAAAATTATCTTTGATTTGAAAATAATTTGAATCACGAATCAAGTTGATTCTTTATTTGAAAGTTGATTTTAAATCAAAATTGATTCGAATCACGCAACGCTGGTGTGCATAAGAGAATTGTATGTAAATACATATGTATGTGTAATATTCGACACCGATACGGACGTGCACTTCAGCCAGTTAGTCTTCCCGCGCCTGTGCCTGCCTAGCAACTCTGGTTATGAATCTACATCGGCCCCAGACAGCCAACTCATGGCTCTGCCTGCCCGATCTCCATGCATACCCCGCCCCCCCATGTATATTGAGGCTTTTGCTGTTTTTTGAAGTGCATTGATGGAGTCTTGGCTGAAGCTGTCACAGCTTTAACACACGGTAGATGTTATATAACTACGAGTACCACATCCATATGTACATACATATGTATGTATATGTATTTGTATGTACCTACCCAGCAAAAAAGTTTTGCTTATTGTTGACAAATCAGGTCTTAAAAAAGGAGTACACAGGCAGTTCTTCTATTATGCACTCACTCTGTCTGCTCCTAACTTTCCAATACTTATCTAGCCCTTATTACGCATGCTGGATAATAGCCCAGTTAGTCGAGAACGTAAACTCGTGTACCGTGTCAGCTGATCCAACCTATTTAATGGGATTTGTATGTAACCGATTATTCAACGACGTACGACGCAGAAGCCCGTACCGCAGAAATCAGAATCATTTTGATTTTTTCCGTAAAAACGTGGCAGCTGATCGCTCGCATGGTTGCAAGGTAGAAGGGTTGCCAGTTGAACATTTTTAGTTATTAGATATTTAAACAGTAATTTTCACAGCATTATACAACTAACTCAACAAGATTGTAAAATGTTATCGAATATATATATATGTGTTCACATGGAAAAAATAGTATGTCTACTTAAACGAACCATTTATTATTACTTTAATTTTTAAAAGGAAAGGAAAGAAAACGTTTATAAATTTTTTTTAAATCCCAAACAAAATGTAAATATATATATATAAATATATATAAATTAATAACAAGATAATAGCTTTGCTCAACAACTTTACTTGCAAGTACTTGCAAAAAGAGCGTCAATGTCAAATTAAGAGTAAAAACGAGAAAAAGAGAAAATTATCAACCAAAGTAATTGAACACAAAATCGCAAGAAAACAGGTGATACGCTGTTTTGACAATTTGATTTTTAGGTTAGGTTGTAATTTTTGAAATTGGAAATGAATGGAAATAACTGAATTAGGAAAACAAAATTCTACTTTGGCTATTCCACAACATCATCAAGATTCGTTTTTGCGCTAACTTATTTAGTACACAATTAGAAATTTGCGTTTAAAATGTTTGTATATTTCCAATTGAAATTTTTGTGATCATATATTTTTGACACTTCTATTTTTTTAAAGCTGCTAGTAGTTGCAAGTGAAAATTTTATCAACTCTCTCAATTTGGCTCTCTTTTGCGAATTTTTTGGGTTATTGAACATAAATTCGTAACTATTCGTAAAAATATGTAAAAATTTTGAGATATTGAACACTCCTAATAAATGAAGATATTACTGAAAATTAAAGCAGAAATTGTATTTATCCACAATGGTGGTGGTATTTTCTTAATTGATAACTCTTGGTGGTCTTTTTCTGCAATTTTTCTACATTAAAAAGTTATAAATTGCCACAATAAATCTGAGTTTCTGTCACAAAATCAATTAAAGTGATGTCACACTAATACGATCAACACCACCATGTCACCACCTATTTATACTAGAAAAGAAATGAGTTACAGAAACTCAGTACAGATTTCTTAATTAAACACAGAGAATCTTGTTGCTTCCCAATATAACTTTTTTATGGATTTTCAATTGTAAATTTAATGTTCTGACCGTGTTTTTTGTTATTTTATGTTTTAGTCCTTGATAACTATCACCAAGGTGTGATGGAAATATATTGGGCAGCAACAAAATTACAAGAAAAATGTGTAATTACCAACTAAGCCGTAAAAAAGTAACTAAATTATTAAAAAAAAGTCGTCAACGAAAATAATATAATAATAATAAAAGTAAAAACGATTAAATTAGTATTTTCTTGTCATTTGGCAAATAATGCACAGTTGTGTATTGAAGAGTAATCCGCATAACACTTTGAAGATTAGTAAAAATCTTGTTTGTTCAAAAATGACTAAATGGCAACCCTGCCAAAATGTAAACAAACTATATATATATGGAAATATGTGTGAGTAAAACAGCTGATTGCTACAGGCTCAAAAAGTCCTAAAAATTGCATACCGGCGTTTGCGTCAGCGAGCGGACCACACGTTTTCGACTAACTGGGCTATAAGCCTTTGGAATAACGTGTGCTCTCAGAGAGAGAGTACCTAGTACTTAAGACCTGATGACAGCAACACAGGAAAATCAGCCTTATTTTAAGCCTTACGCCATACAAATTTGCAACCCTTATAATTTTCAGGCCTTATTTCGTAAGCCTTTAAATCTGCTGTTTTAATTTTTAAATAATGCTTAAATTTTTTGGTGGGGACATATGTATGTACCTACGCGCTCTTGTTCATTGGTTGTTTCTCTGTCGACCCGTCTGTCTACGCGGGATGAAATTGACTCTATAAATAAATCGATAAATTGTTCGTGGGAGTCGTCATCGATTTTGGCATAATTCGTTAGTCATCTTTAAATTTATTTAATTAATCTTCTTCAAAGCTCGCTACTGGGTATATAACAAACGATTCTATACGCACAACTTGCTGTATAATCATTTTAAATATATTTGTTGTTGTTGTTGCGATTGCGTTGACGTTTATTGATGTGATCAAATACTTTTGAGCACTTACCACCCTGTAAAAAAGTGTGCGACGAGTCTCTAAAAAGATTTGCCCGGGAGCGCTCTCTTTCGGGTACAATTAGTCTACAATTGTTCCCAATTGTACCCGAACGGGTACATATGTATACTAATTGTAGACGAATTGTACCCGAAAGGGTATCAAACGGGTACAATTAGTCGCACAAATGGATGTGTCGAATTTGCTACCTGTTCGGGTACAAAACGGGTACAATTGTGCGCTTTTGCTACCCGTTCGGGTACAAACTGGGTACAATTAGTCTCTTCATAGGACATGCTCAAACAAAAGAGAACACTTCAACCCATATAAAGAGATACAAATGGGTAGTAATCGCATGCTCCCTTGCGAGTTGTCCCGGATGTATCCCGGAGTGATCGCATTTTTTGCAGGGCACATACAATAACCCACGCACACACCAACACACATACACACACATTATTTACCACAAATAGGTAAACAAATGAACATTCATGCCTATCCATTAACAAGCAAATGGTTACCGTCGCATATATTTACATACCCACCAAAAAATTCAAGCCTTATTTAAGAATTAAAACAGAAGATTTAAAGGCTTACGAAACAAGACCTGAAGATTATAAGGGTGGCAAATTTGTATGGTGTAAGGCTTAAAATAAGGCTGATTTTCCTTTGTTGATGTCAACAGGCTGCAAGGACTACTCTATCTCTCTCTCTCTCTCTCTCTCTCTGAGAGGAAATCTTAATTCCAAGGCTTATCTGCCATGGGAATAAGGCTTAGAGAATTCCTGATAATCCTTATCATAAGAATCAAAAAAAAAAAAATTAAGTATTAAAACGTTTGGAGCAGAGCGAATGAGCGCATAGCAGCAAGCAGCGCTGCCAGCGTATTCCAGTTTTAAGAGCTAGGCTTCAGCTATAAGCGTAACCTTGTTGCTGGGTATGTAAGTAAGCATTCATGTTGGCATAGATACACATATGTACATACATATGTACATATTAAAATCAGTATGTAAACCCAACCAGTTTAATAGTTTTGTGAACGCCTTTGCCTATCGGCCACATTCTTGTTGCTGTTGTTGTTGTTGTGAGGCATGTGTGGCATGAGGAGCATATACGGGCGGTATGCAGCATAATGGCCTCTGTCCTTAGTTAAAATGTACCGGCTAGATATGTATGTATGTACATATATACATAAATATATGTATCTACAAGTTATTGTATATGGACATACATATACATATTTACATGTGGCTGCATGCTTCATACAAATATACCTACATACATATATTTATCTATTAGGTGATTGTAAATTCTCAATAATTAATTTATGTAATTATTATTTATTTAATTAATCAACCAATAATTATCGGTTGTAATATAATTGTATAAACAGATTTTCATGAGCGAAACGTAGCAAGAGCTGCGAACTTGCGCAAATTGTTTATTTGTGTATTTGTTTATGTACATACCCTGTAGGCAAAATCTCTAGTTCCGAACTAGGTCGCCTCTAGTGCATTTTTCGCCACTACTAGTGCGAGCTAAATCTCTTTTGCATGTTATCAACTGGCGAATTTAACATGGCAATCAGTGTTGCCACTTTAGCTATTTTGTAGCTAGATTTAGCTATAACTTTTGGCGTTTAGCTACAGATATTTGCGTTTAGCTATTAGCTATTTTTGTTAGCTTTTTTTTTTAATAGCTTAGCTATTTTTAGCTATTTTTCTTAATTTCTTTATTTTGCACATCAGTTTATCATTTTAAGCTAATGAGTCATCTGCGAGTTTATGAAAACTTGAAAGTGTATACTTATCCTTATGATTATCAAACTATACAAAAGTTGATAGTCTGGCATGCCTTCCTTATTTTATCGATTATTGGTGCATTCATATGCAAGGTTGATGCAATCAAGGCAGATCTAGGAAGGTAGGCTCGGTGGCGAATTCAGAAATTTCCCACGTATTTTGTTATTGTAATTGGTAGAGTGTAATGTCAAAATGATAATTCGCCTTAGTTAAAATCTGAATTCGCTTGAGACTCGCCCATTCCTATTGGTCATGATGTGAATTCGCTTTGCTTTTGACATTACACTCTACCTTTGTAAATAAAAAAAGTAGTTTCTGAATTCGCCACCGAGCCTACCTTCCTAGATCTGCCTTGGATGCAATAAGGTTTTCGCAGTGCGCAAAAGCAACTCTGCCATACATTTTGTTGTTGCCCATTTTGCTATTTGAATTCGCAAATGACCATTGGCATACGCGATATTTGAACCGTCCTTTTCACGGTGTATTCGTAAAATTTTTCAGAACTTTATTATCAAGTTAATTGAGCAACTCCGCCAACGCTTACCGCAGAATATTCAATCTTTAAAAAATATTGAATTTTTTTCTGTAAATAAGTCAAAAATATTTGACACTTTCAAGGATGAAAAGGATCACTTTAACACGGAGGAAATCACTATTTTAGAAATGCAATGGAAAAACTACACGCATACCCATGGAAGGGAACTACCTCTACAATAAAGTTTTGGGTAGACGTAAGAAAGCTTAGAAATGCTCTTAACGAAAATCCGTTTGAAGAACTACAATCTTTTGTGTTTAATTTTCTAATCCTACCGCTTAGTAATACAGAAATAGAACGTAGATTTTCTGTTATGAACGTAATAAAAACAAAGCAAAGAAATATAATGCAATTATTTATGTTAAACTCTCTATTGACTGTTACGTATGGTCTAAAAAGGCTTGAAAAATGTTGTAATAACTTTAAAATTCCTAACGATATTATTAAAGCAATGACTTCAATTAATAATAATTCAACCTGTGAATTAAATGAAGAAGATATGATTTTTGAAATGTTATTGAATCAAATTTTTAACTAAAGTTTAAATATTAATTAGTCGCTATTATAATTTATTTTAATACTGAAATTGAATGTACATACATTCATACATACATATGTAATGAATTGATTTTTTTCATTGTAATAATCTTATTATGCGACGTACATATATAAGTACATACAAACAAATATATGTATGGCTACAACATATAATATATATATATATAAATATTCATATATGTGAAGTTGTTTTATGTCACGTCTTTTTAAATAAATCATTATTTAGCTATTTTTGAAAAAAAAAAATTTGGCTATTTATTTTAGCTATGAAAAAAATTATTTAGCTATTTTTAGCAATTTTTTTTATTTAATTTAGCTATAAGCTTCAAAATATTCTGGCAACACTGATGGCAATGTCCTAGGCGGTGTCAATTGTCACCCTCTGCACTACATTTTCGATAGTTCCGAACTAGTACTAAACTCTACAGTTTACACTACATATGCAGTTCGTTTATTGGCACAATTTCGATAGTTCTGAACTAGCTACAAGTACCTAAAAATTCTACAGTTTTACATCTGCCGCTTAAGTGCATCATTTGACATGCTTAGAGCAAGTAGCGTGATGGCAGACTGGCTAACGCGTGTGGCAATCAATCTGGCGAGCGCGAGTTTAAATCCTGTCGGTGTCGAGGCGGATGATAACTTTTTTTAAATTTATTTTAACTAATTTTTTTTTATTTATTTATGTAATACAAATTTTCAAAAATATTTGAAAGGTAATAAAATTAAAAAAAATTAAAATAAGCCTGAGGAATCGGAAAAGTATAATTAAGGGAACATTTCATTTCATACAAGTTAAGATGCAAATAGAAAACTCTTTATATAAAACTCTTCACTAAACATCTGAGAATTGCAGAAATATACAAAGACGACGGCAATTTAACGAACGAAAAATTTTCATAGAATTTTTGTCACTTCGCTATTGCATACAAATCAAAGAGTCTCTTACAATGGTCACTCAATTCACTCCTTCTGGACTGGTGAGGGCCTAACTACAATTGATCTAGTTCGCTTTTGACACCTTTTCGCTAGTTCGGAACTAGAAATTTTGCTCACTAGTTATTGAGTTCCCTGCAGGGTATGTACATTCATACATGCATACGTATGCATGTTTGGCGCTGTAACAAATCAGCTTAACTAATTGTGAAAGTAAATAAACTCCTTTGCCATTATATTATGGTTATTACCTATGTACATATACCATTTATGTTGGATATGTCCATCCATATGTACGTGTAATGTACTTACCTACATACATACATACATACATATACATATGTATCTATGTTTGTACCTACATAATTAATTTTTCCTTTTTAATGCAATTTTCCACATGATTTCTCAAATTTATTTTGGTTGTTTATTTACAGCTTTTGTTTGTTTTGTTTTTTTTTTAGAATAAAAACTGAGTGGGCTACTCCAAAAACAGCGATTTTTTTTTTAATTCCATGATAGGTTAAATTCATATATGAAAAAAAACACAGAATTAACAAGTAAGGAAGCCTAAGTTCGAGTGGAATCGAACATTAGATACTCAGCTGTATGCTTTCATTGTTTGTTTGCGTTTAATGGAAACACGGTGTAATTTATATAAAGCGAGTGCCGCATAAAGTGGGCGTAGCCACGCCCATTTTCAACATTTTTATCAGCCATCCAACTAAGCATATGAATATTACTCTTTGTGCAAAATTTCATTCCTTTTTGAGTTCCAGTTACAAAGATGTCACGTTACAAATTACCAAAGGGTGTTCCAGAAATATCTTCGTTAAAAAGTAGGCGTGGTCATAAACCGATTTCAATAAATTTTTGCGTGTCTATTAACACTAGTTATAAAAGTGTATAAACCAAGTTTCGTCATAATATCTCAATTATTTGTCGAGTTATGGGCTCCGAAATCTCGTTGATTCCTTTGTCTGAAAAGAGGCGGTGCCACGCCCATTTTCCGAAATTTTTCTATTTTTTGTTTCCGATCTATTGTAGAACTCATGCCACAACATTTCAATGAATTATCTTTATATTTGACAGATATCGCTTAAAATGTTTTTATTAGGTCATTTTATAATACCCATATATAAAAGTGGGCGTGGTCGTCAACCGATTTCGCTAAAATTTTGAACATGTATTACTCCAAGTAGTGAAAGTGTATACACCAAGTTTCGTCATAATATATCGATTATTTGTCGAGTTATGGGCTCAGAAATCTCGTATATTCCTGCTTCTAAAAGCAGGCGGTGCCACGCCCATTTTCCAAAATTTTTGTATTTTTTGTTATATGTCCATAGTTGGACACCTTCCATAAAACTTCAATGATATAACTTTATATTTGACAGAGATATCGCTTAAAATGTTTTTATTAGGTCACTTTATAAGACCCATATATAAAAGTGGGCGTGGTCGTCAACCGATTTTGGCAATTTTTCGTCAAAACATTTGCCTAAGTAAGTATATCGCGCCTACCAAAATTCATCGATATATCTTCAACGGTTTCTGAGTTATGACTTATAAAACTTTCAATGTTTGCCCCTTAATAAGTGGGCGTGGCACCGCCCATTTTCCAAAATTTCACCATATTTCTTCATAAGGGCCTGAGCTCAATACGTGTGTGAAATTTTATCACTCTAGCTCTATTAGTGACTGAGATACAAAATTTCCGATTTTTACTATATAGGGGAGGTGGGCGTGGTCATGGTCCGATTTCGCCCATTTTCAATGCCATCCGTTCCTGTCTTGATACCAACTTACATTTCAAATTTCATCAAAATATCTAGCGAGTTATCGTGCTCACAGACGGACAGACGGACGGACATGGCTCAATCGATTTCTCTTTTCACCCTGATCATTTTGATATATATAAGTCTATATCTATCTCGATTATTTCATTCTGTTACAATCCACCGTTAGGAAATCAAAACTATAATACTCTGTGTACTAGTACAGCTGAGTATAAAAATAAAAAAAAAAACAAAAGATACATATTCTCATATAAAATTAACGGCTTAATCGAATGGTGTACTCAGTTTTTTAATAAGAGCTATAGGGAAGGTACCAAGATCGCCTAAATTGGAATTTTATTTTTTTTTAGTCACGGACCTGGGGATTTTCAAGATAAGCACCTTAAATTTCTTTTTAATCAAAATATACAGGAATCTGCGCAAATTAATGCAGTTTTCAGAAAAGTTTATTTCACCGAAATCGAGCTTTTTTTATCCAAGCAACTTTGGTTTAAATGAAATATTCCAAAATCACTTTCATATTGAACAACATTTTTTATTGTTGCAAGTAGAAAATTCGAAAATTTATTACTTACAAATGTGTATCCGCAGGCTTCTTGCGATGAACATGACGAGGAATATACGCTGATTTTAATTGTTTTGCATTCCCCTTATCACCGAAAAACTAATCAACCACTCTCCATCCTCTTGCTGGCTCCGAGACTGCTGCAAGAGCCAAATTTTCGCCCATCACTGCTATAAATGATCAATTGTACATATGTACATATCGACGGCTGAGAATAAGATCGCCCTATTTCAAAAATTGTTTCAAAAACGCCCTATTCCAAACATTTTTTGAATAACGTCCTATTTCAGGTTTTGCTTCAAAAACGTCCTATTTGAGAGAAAATTTCATATATATTTCTCTGAAATAGGGCGTTTTTGAATAATTGTGTGAAATAAGACGTTATTGAAACAAATTCTGAAATAGGGCGTTTTTGAAACCAAATCTGAAAAAGGACGTTATTCGAACAATTTTTGGAATAGGGTGTTTTTGAAACAATTTTTGAAATAGGGCGATCTTATTCTCAGCCGTCGATATGTAAAAACTTATCCAATAATCGAATTTCATTCAGATATCTCTTAAACTTTTTGCGTTCACACAGGCATATAGCCAGAGATATGGACATGGCTTAATCGACATGGCAGCTCATAAAACTATCGCCTCACCTCTGGCACTTTAAGAAAGCGAAAGTATTTTACACCAAAGCTGCAATACCATTTGCTGTTCGGGACCTCTCTCATATAAACTTTCGACAAAACATCTTTGATTGCTGAACAAGTTGATTGTTTTAGGCGTCGTACTCCTCTATATACGACTAAATGCGTACAGAACAAAGCGAAGTGTATGATTTGCTTTTTATTAGCCACACGCTACTCTTTATGGCATAGCCAAGCCCTTGGCCCATTAACAAGTACACCAATTACTCCATTTAAATGTAAAAACAAGTAAAAGCGCGGCTGTCTTCGGCCGTACCGAAGACTTCATACCTTTCATGTGTGGGGAAATGAAAAGTTACCTATGTACATATGTACATAGACTGATTAAGTTTAATTTATAATTTTAATTCTGTGGGTTATTTATGGAAAGATTTATTAGAAAAAATGGTGTCTTGGCTATTTAAATGGAGGAGCTACACACCAAAATGTCCATATCTGAACAATCGGTTGTAGGGGAGCTATATGTTATAGTGGTCCGATCTTGACAATTTTCGGTAACCTTGTTTGGGCCCATATGGGTACAAATACTTTAAAATTTCACGCCGTTAGCTGTTAAAATGGAGGAGTTATACACCAAAATGTGTATATCTGAACAATCGGTTGTAGGGGAGCTATAGGTTATAGTGGTCCGATCTTAACAATTTGCGGCAATCCCGTTTGGGTCCATATGGGTACAAATACTTCAAAATTTCACGCCGTTAGCTGTTAAAATGGAGGAGTTATACACCAAAATGTGTATATCTGAATAATCGGATGTTGTGGAACTATATGTTATAGTGGTCCGATCTTGACAATTTTCGGTAACCTTGTTTGGGCCAAAATGGGCACGTCTACTTCAGAGTTTCATGTCCTTAGCTGTTTAAATGGGGAAGTTATGCACAAATTACATCCGCAAATTTCATGTATATCTGAATAATCGGTTGTTTTCTATATGTTATAGTGGTCCGATTCGGCCGGCTCCGACAAATGATCAGCTGCATATAACAGCATACCTGTATTCCGAATTTCATTCAGATATCTCAAAAACTGAGGGACTAGTTTGCGTTCACACGAACGGACGGACGGACGGACGGACAGACGGACATGGCTTAATCGACTCAGCTCCAGTGATGGTAGATACTTTTTTGGAAATTCCCTACAGAGCAAGAAAAAAATCCCTACTTTTCCCTACGCTTGTTTCAAATTTTCCCTACGTAATTCCCTACACTTTTTTTTTTTAGTTATTTCCATGCTAGAACAATGAAGAAACCGCACGGCAGTAGATGAACGTTTTTTCTTTTACCAAATAATGAAAATCGGTTGTTCTACTGCATACTGCATACACACTGGCTCTCAAAGAAATCAAAAAAAAAATTACAATAAAATACTGATGATTTACTGTTTTGAACAATTATTATAATAAAAAAATATGTGTATTAATGCGTTGTATGTAACATATATATCGCACGTTTTATGCAATAGGGATTTAACTCGAAATTTTCGATTTCTGGGGTTTTGCCATATATTTCAATAACTGGGTCATGCCTTTGAGTCTAGTCTTATAAAATACTCAAAACGATAAAAATGGCGGAAATAAAAGTGATTTTGTAGTTAGCCTTAGTGGCCGCTGTGGTGCAGTGGGTAGAGTGCTCGCCTGCTATGCCAGAGGTCTCGGGTTCAAACCACGGTCCGAGCCAAACAAATTTTTCTAATTAGTAAAAATCCAATTATTGGGTTTTTTAAGAGCAGCGGTCACCTCTCGGCAGTGGGCGGCATACCCTCCGAGAGTATTTCTGCCATGAAAAAGCTTCTCACAAAAAATGCATTCGCCGTTCGGAGCCGGCATAAAACTGTAGGTCCACCCAATTAGTAGGAAAAACAAAAAGGAGCACACCTCGAATTGGGAGAGAAGCTCGGCCATAAAACTCGTCAGAGTTATAATAGCGCCATTGTATTATATTATTATTATTATATTACTTAGAAGGAAACTCTTTGAAATTATAAGAGCCTATACACACTTGCGACTCAATCGATTTAGTCGAATTGGGCTTTTGAATGCAAATCCAACTGTTTCAGTTGTTCGACTAATTGAATGTACCCCGCTAACAATTTTGCCAGACAATTTCTGATTCAGACAATTCTGAAAATATTCTGAGTAAAAAGTTGAGTATCTGGACAAATCTTTCGGATTTCTTAGGTATTTCTATCAGAAATTTCTGGGGAAATTATTTTTTTCTCATCCGACAAATCTTATAGACATCGGACCGATTTCGTGCACATACATATGTCAAAATATTTTCAATTTATTCTTTTGTACAAGAAAATTTCTATTTGTAATCGGTACAAAATTAAAAAAAAAATTAATAAAACAAAATGTGCAATATAAAATATGCATACATATGTACAAACTTGATATATACATAAAGATAACCGGATATGTAGCGTCAGGCCTTAAAAAAAAACAATGGAATAATAGCTGTGCCGATTTGGACTTGGTTCAATTCTTTATTATTTCCGACATAGTCAGCTTTTTCAGATTGCTGCCTATGTACACACAAACATGTATTGGAAGCCAAAGTGTGCGAATAATCCTGTAATGTATATCGCTGGTTCGTTACCATACTCAAGGAAGCTTATTAACGGCTCTGGCGGAATGCATGAAAAACGTTTTAAATACATATAATAGATCTTAGACTAAGCCCTCATGTATACATATATGTACATATGTATCTAAATTAATTTACATATAATAAATACTTTAATAATTAATTTGCCACTACATTTATGCGAATTTTAATTGAAAATTCTTTAGATATCTGTAAGATATCCATCAGATCCTTCGGCATTTAAATCAGAAATCCTCACGATATTTCTTGAGATATCTATAAGATATCCGTTAGATTCATCGACAAATATTGCAGAATTCTGCACGATTTTCTTCAGATATCTGTAAGATATCAATCAGATATGTCGGAAAACAATAGAATTTCCCCTCATTGTTCCTTCAGAAATCTGTTAGATATCTGTCCGAATCGTCGGTAAAAAACACAGAATTTCCCAAGACATGTCTGTAAGAATTCCTGTCAACGTCTTCATACATTTCTCTTGAAGAAGTCGTACAGAAAACTTATTGATTTCGGAGTTTTTTGCCGACAATCTGATAGAAATCTAACAGATTTCGGGTAAAATTGTTAGCTGGGTAGTGTGAATGCTTCCATACATTCCAAATCAAAGCCCCACTAAATCGATTGAGTCGCAAGTGTGTATAGGCTCTAAAATTTTGTTTGCGTTTTCCCAAAAAAATTTTTTTTTAGTTAAATCCCTATTGAATAAAAAAAAAAAAAAAAATTTATTGCGTCAAATACTTTGCTTTAGCCCATATGACACTACGTTTTTTCTGGTATTCTACAAGGTTTTTTGTGTGAAGGAGATGGTCAAATACAGTTTTGCGTTGGTGTAAGCGGGCAAGCTATATTGAAAAAGCCAAACGAAATACCAACAAAATACCATCTAGTTGGTCGTAACGGAAAAAAAATCGGAGCTAAGAGCGTAGCCAGAGCAAAAAAATCTTTTGCTCCGATGCCCTGATTAAAAGTATCGTGTTATTAGATAGTTCATTATACGGTATTCCCTCTCCAATTACGTCGTTGAAGGGTTCGCGATTGAACTCGTCTTCGCAGCATTTTCATTATTCAGATCGACTGTCAGTGTTGAAGTGAAAAAAAGTTGAATTGAAATTTTGATTTGACTTTGCCCAAAAATCCCTACATTTAGCTATTTTATAAAAATCTGTCCTTCTTTCCCTACGGTCACTTTTTTCCGACTAAAATCCCTACATGTAGGGAATTTTCCCTACTTATCACATCACTGCTCAGCTCGTGATTCTGATCATATCGGTATATATTTTGGTGGGTCCCCCACGCTTCCTTCTGGTACTTTCGACAAAAATTGTTTGGCACTAAGTTATAATACCATTTCATTCTCATGAAAGGTATAATTACGTGTTAGCTAAGCTTTAATCGTAAATATTTTCATTACATTTTCAATTCGCAGAAACACTCGTTTTCAAAACATCAGCTCAACGTACTTACAAAACTGTTTTGCGAAATTGTGCCAAACCCGTTACTTTGTATTGTCCTTGGAATTGAATGAATTCACCTACCATCTTTACTTTAAACGACTTATAGAGCATAAAATCCAACAACTGTGCACTTAAAAAAACTGCTTTTGAGAGGCCAAACATGCAAAGTTCGGTGTTACAATTTTTGTTTTTAGATTTTTGTCTTCTTTTCTTAATTCGAGTTTGAGTTCGAGAAAAGCAAACGAATTGCTATTCCAAGAATTTCAATTGAATTGAATGAAGAAATTACAACGACAACTACAACGACGATATGGTTACATCCGGTGATTTGAAGGGCAGTAAAAATTGCCGTTAGAGACGGCACAAGACTAGGGATGAAAAGGACAATGTGCAATGGCTGGGGGGTGGGGTAGAGCCATTTTTATGAACATATGTATATTTACAAGCTGTAATTTTACAAAAACCGAAAACTCAAATGGCAAAGCAACAACAGCAGCAAGAAGGAAGGTACATGTGTATTAAGGTGGAGTGAAATTTTTTTTTTGGAAATTCAATTTGTTCCAATGCCCGAACGGAACCTTTCTAGCCCAGTAATAAGCCTGTAAAATTTTATTGACTTACTCGCATGTTTAGAGGTGCCCCCAGCCCCACAAAGTTGAAAAAATAGCACGATCTGGTACAAATTGAAATTTTTAAAATTATAAAATCAAAAAACGAAGTATGAGGATTGATTAAGATGGCTAAGCTGAGTATTAAAGTGAATTTTTTTTTTTTGGAAACAACAACAACAAAAGTTATTAAAGGTCAAAGTTTATATTGTGCATTTTTAAATTGCAATTACTTAAAAACTACTGAACCGATTTCGAATATTTTTATACCATTCGATAGGTATTTTGATTCCCTTTAATTTGATATACGTTTTATGTGGGTTCCATAACACCCCCCCTGCGGTGGTCAACCCCCCTTTTACTCCCTTACTTTTCATATATAAAATATATATCAAATTAAAAAATCAAAATACCTATCGAATGGTATAAAAATATTCGAAATCGGTTCAGTAGTTTTTAAGTAATTTATGCAATTTAAAAATGCACAATACAAACTTTGACCTTTAATAACTTTTGTTGTTGTTGTTTCCAAACAAAAAAAATTCACTTTAATACTCAGCTTAGCCATCTTAATCAATCCTCATACTTCGTTTTTTGATTTTATAATTTTAAAAATTTCATATTTGTACCAGATCGTGCTTATTGCTTTCAACTTTGCGGGGCTGGGGGCAGTTCAAAACGTCATCCTATCGCCATAAAATTTTGTGGGGTTCATTAACTCGTATAAAGGCAACTTTTCATTGCTGGTACGTTCAGAAAAAGAACAAAAAAAAAATCTCCATATGATTTCACTCCACCTTAATGTGTATGTTGGTATGTCCTTGCACAATCTTGTGCAAATATTTGCAATCACAACAACAATACAAACAAATACAACAAAGCAACAACAAGTAGCAACATCAACATCAACATAAACATCAGCATTTTTATGATGCCACGAAAGCATTGTTGAGTGCAACACTTTCATTTCGTTACACTCATTCACTCGCTCATTCATTCGTTCGTTGCAAATGCAACAGAAACCATTTCACTTTTTAAACTTTTCTCATTCTATGTACCTACTCGTACAAATTCACATTTCCAAGTAAGAACACCAGGCAGCAGCATGAACGAATATAAAGTTTAATGTGCAAGCAAAAATCAAAAATAAAAGTAAAAGCACAACAGAGGGAAATGAAAAAAAAAATGGCGTAGGAGAAGGGCGGGGAAAAATCCAAAAAAAAAAAAAAAACCAAATGGTAAAAAGCACAAATATTAAAAATACACCAGATGATCTTAAGTGCGGGTAAAAAAAAATATCATAACTATCAATACCCAATTGTGGGCAAATGAAATGATTTGCTTTATGGAGACCTTAATGGGTGTTCTTTTCCTTTAAAAAGGAGAATCGAAGAAAATCATCTACACAGACGAATCAAAAACAGAATATGGCACTGGATCCGGCTGGCACCTGGAGGCCGAACCTCTTCAAAAATTGTCAAGAATGTAAGTTGAAGTTTGGTTCCGCAGCAAATTCGAATAAACTTCAACTTATGGTTGGCAACCGGACACCGCCGGTGTTGAAAGTAACGAACTAGCCAATGAATTGGCAAATTGCGGAACGGCAAAATAAACAACTGGAACGCAGCCAACCATAGAATAATAGCGTGAAGTACATTGGGGACTCCATGAAGGAAACTCACTGCAGACGCTGAAACTCTGCGGATTCGTGTAAAACTACAAGGGTACTTTCTGAAAAACCCTAACAGGGAGGTAGCAAACTTCCTCCCAAAGCAGAGAGCTTCGGGAACGTGTGGGCTTGACTACAGGACACAATCCATGGGGACAGCACATGATCACCATAGGTATCATCGAGAGCTCATTTTGGTTATTCTGTCAAGCGGAAAATGACGACGGTACGGGGCATTTTCTCTGCAGCTGTTCAGCCAGCGCTAGACTAAGATTGCCATGCTCGGGTCAGATGTACGGTGGCACATTTTCTACCACCACTCGACAAACTTCTCAGATTTAATAAAGCATCTGGGATGTTTGCAGAGTGACACTGATTCCAATATTCCACCCTGTTCTCTAGATCTTTATCCTTTCTAAATGCCTTACGTACGATGGGCGAGTATGTTTGAGTGCTTGGGAAAGACAAAGTTTTTCTCGGCCTATCACAATTCCATTGCATTACATTCCTTTATTGTTTTGCTTCTTCACGCTCTTCCTTCGCTCTTCTTCTTCTTCTTCCCCTTCCTCTTCTTCTTCCCCTTCCTCTTCTTCTTATTAATTTTCTTCTAATTACTATTTCTTCTTCTTCTTCTTCTTCTTCTTCTTCTTCTTTTTATTCTTATTCTTATTCTTATTCTTATTCTTATTCTTATTCTTATTCTTATTCTTATTCTTATTCTTATTCTTATTCTTATTCTTATTCTTATTCTTATTCTTATTCTTATTCTTATTCTTATTCTTATTCTTATTCTTATTCTTATTCTTATTCTTATTCTTATTCTTATTCTTATTCTTATTCTTATTCTTATTCTTATTCTTATTCTTATTCTTATTCTTATTCTTATTCTTATTCTTATTCTTTTTCTTATTCTTATTCTTATTCTTATTCTTATTCTTATTATTATTATTATTCTTATTCTTATTCTTATTCTTATTCTTATCTTATTCTTATTCTTATTCTTATTCTTATTCTTATTCTTACTCTTATTCTTATTCTTATTCTTATTCTTATTCTTATTCTTATTCTTATTCCTATTCTTATTCTTATTCTTCTTCTTAATTTTCTTCTAATTATCATTTTTCTTCTTCTTCTTCTTCTTCTTCTTCTTCTTCTTCACTTTTCACGCTCATTCTTCTCTTTTTCTACTTTTTCTACTCCTACTTTTTGTTCCCCTCCTTTACTTTTCATTTATTATTCTTATTCTTATTCTTATTCTTATTTTTCTTCTTAATTTTCTTCTAATTATCATTTTTCTTCTTCTTCTTCTTCCTCTTCTTCTTCTTCTTCTTCTTCTTCTTCACTTTTCACACCCATTCTTCTCTTTTTCTACTTTTTCTAGTCCTACTTTTTGTTCCCCTCCTTTACTTTTCATTTTCCCCTTCCTTTCCCAGTTCTTGTATGTAGTTGGACTAAAGAACAATGACTCTCTGCAAAAACCCTTAGTATCAGAACCCAAAACTGGGTATAAAAAATACAACAACACAAAAACACACACAAAATAGAAATGATAAACGAAAAAATGTGCGCTGATAACTTAAAGTACGTTGAGCCGAACCAGGGACCACCTCATTACCATTCTTGCGGCCAAGGCATTGACACCACTGAATGTCATTGTCATTATACGAGCACAAGCACAAACCCAATATAAGCTCGAGTGCAGTAACACAACCGCACACAAATACTGCAACATATTGTGGCAGGATAAAAGTGCATTGCCTTACCGCGAAGTGAAGCAAGACTTGGACGCTGCAACGGCGGTGGCGATGGTCGGAGTGGAATGGTTGAGCGTGCAAAGTGGTATCCTGCACAGCTTTTGCGGTAGGGCAGTGCCCGCGCAATGAAAAAGGGAAAGTGGAGGTGGATTTGGAAGAGGATGCGCACGGTCGATGGGGACAACAAGTTGTAGCCAGCTGAGTGAATGTGATATGGTGGGGTTGCAGAATGTTGTACATGAATAGATGACACGACGGTGACGATGTAAAAACGACAAAAATGTGGCGCGTCATCAGCATTTAGAGAGCCATGAAATGAAATACACTTTCAGAGTATAGTTCTACGAGTGACTGTATGCAGATATATGTTTGGGTACGTGTGTGGGTGCACCGTAGGACCTACCCATGAAACACTGAAAATTAAATTCTCAAACGTTTCAGATAATATTGTTTTGCAATTTCAGAATCAGCATATTTATCACTAGAAAATAAACATATTCTCAATTGTTTCTCAAAGATTGTTTATATATTTGATAACAACTTGCAAACGCTTATTTCACACTTTACTCCATTTCACGAATTTCAGCATGTCAAGGTTTGAAAGAACGAAGAAATTTTAAATCTAATACCTATTTAAGAATCAAAGATTTAGCAGGGTGCACAAATTATTTCAACCAATATAGCACTCTTTGGTCTCTCTCTCTCTCTCTCTCAATTTTGCTGTACCTACTCTAAAAAATATGTAATACATACTAGTATACATACATCTATTGATTCCATCCCATTTAGTATCACCTTTGAAATAGGTTTGAGAAAATGGAATTTCTCAAATTGAGAATCAGCCCAAAATCCCATACCAAAAATGTGCCTTTTTGTTTGAGAATGTTATCAAGGGAAATTTGAGGTACATTTGCTAGCTAACCTGTGAGGTTTGAGAATAGGGTTAGTTCTGAAATGCATCTCAAGTTGAGAATTGAGAAAAATGTTTATGGGGATCTATTAATTAGGGGGTGTGTGCGTAGAGCTACGCGGTGCAATGCAGGATGGTGCGGTGTAGCACAAGCACACAACTACATACAAACATATATGTATGTAAATATTTTTGTCGATTGCATGTTGCATTTTGACATTTTGCGGCTGTAAAACAAAGACCGGAAGGAGCGTAACTGAGCGTCAGTTAAAGTAGTAGAGTAAGGCGAAAACGAAAACGAAAAAGAAACGGAAGAAGAAAATAAGTTTGCGAAAAAATGTTACTTGCACTCAAGCGCGAGTGAGTGGAGATAAAAATCGTAGTGTGAATATAAAAATGCCAGCAAAAAAGAACATGTTTTGGTTGTCTTTATTGTCGAGTTTCTGCTCCAACCCTTGGTGCTGTTGTTACTTTCGTTGTTGTTATTGTTGTTGTTATTTTAACTTTTGTTGTTGTTTTCACTTTATTACATTTCTAAAAAAGCGTGGCAATGGCAAGTGTAAAAGAGAAAATTATACAAGCGACAGTCGTAAATTCGCAGAAAAGTTTTGAAAACGAGCTTTTTCTTTTGCTTCGTTTTCTTCTTTTTTTTTTTTAAATTTATTCTTATTCATGTACATGAGTTCCGCGTCTTCGCATTTTTTGCTAAAGATAAACTTTTCCAAAGTGCTTAGGTGGAGCTGGTAAATTCTTCTTGCATAAAGGAAATAAAGAACTTATCGCGCGCTTGTTGGTCGGTCGTCCTTTTTCCAGCGTGTATGTAGATAAGGATTATGAATTACTACGAAAAATTATGTACGAAAACAAAAATTAGTTAAAGCACAAAAAAAAATACTTAAGATAATTAATAAGAAAACTACATACATAATGAGGAAAGCTAAGCTCTTAGCGAACTTTCGTTATTATTTTCTTAAATATATTTTCTTTCTATGTACTTAAATTTATTACATTCAAATTATTATTATTGTAGTGATGCTCTTACGTCTCACAGTGGGGGCACCTCCATACAAACGCGGCCAAAAATAGTAATAATTAAGCTAGAATCTTGAAACTCGGAACTTAAGCTTTTTTTGTTGCAATTAGTAAACTGTGAAAATTTGAACAAAATCCATCCACAAATACTCCCACCTCCCATATAACGGTATTTTTGAAATTTCAGAATTTTCCTAACTATTATAGCTAAAATGCTCGATTTTGATTAGTGTATACATTTTTGAAATATAAATCAAATGCAGTAGTCATTTTGGAAAAGGGGTAAAGCACTTCACCGTTTTTAAATTAGAAATATATGCACTTTTAAGTATTATATAAGTAGAGCTCGGATAATAGGTGAAAATCAGACGCCTAAAATTATGCTACGTAATGTTTGTGAGCACATCCAGTGGCAAGTTTAAGGGTGGGGTGGTTCGGGTTTAAGCCCCCCGTGAATGGATATTTTGTTTACTAGCATGCCAGAAAAATAAATCATTAATTATTATTAATTAAATTATTTTCGTGAAATAGCTATACACGCAATCTTCGCTGTAAATAGTTGCTAAAATTTTTATCCACTTACCCCCAAACAATTAAAAATTGAATTAAATAAAAATTTCGTTCTAAGCACTAAAACTCTTTCAAGTACAAATTATTAAGGTTTTTTATGGATTGCACGTGAAAAATTGCAAAGAAATAAATAAATGTAATAATAAAGAATAATAATAAATAAAGTATAATAAATAAATATATAATTATAAAGAATAAAAAAAATTAAAAATTTGTAGTGACTCGCTTAAATTTTAGACAAAATCTTCGCACGTGAAGGAAAAACAATTACAGTTTCAAAGCAAATATATTTTGAATGAAAATGAGGCAAGTGCATATTAGCAAATGAATTTTACTATAAAAAATACTAATACCTGTTATTTGAGAATTTTTTCATTTTTTTTCATGCGAATTTACAAGTCGAAAAAAATTGCGTACTAGAAAATAATATAAAATTTCTACTCAAAAAGTTACAAATTTTGCTGAAATATTGGCGAATTTTCCAGAATTTTGCACAAACTTTTTAACTTGAATATATTTGGTTTCTGTTATAGGTTTTTTTATATAACAAATTAAAATTATTAAAAACACATAAATAAATATATTTTACGAATAAAATTACTTTCTATTCTGGCTTTATTTCATCACACACCACTGTATGTTTATTTAAACTGCAAATTTATGTAACATGATTAAGAACTTTTCTTATAAAATCTTCACCCACCATACCAATATGGAACCCCTTTATATTTAAAATGTAATCCCGCCACTGAAAACAAACAAAATTTAAAAAAAGGAACATATTTTGAGGCGCCTGATTTCACCTATTTTTCCGAGCTCTATATATAAGCATTTATCATAAAATTTTCATACAAAAAAATCGCATTTCAAAAAAATTTTATGCCACAAATGAAATTACACTTTTATAAAGGATTTCAGTGTGCTAAACCTGAATCTGGAGTCAGATTTTCCAAATTGGTTCTAGTTTTTGAGATATTCATGTCCAAATTGGCAAAAAACACGTTTTTGGCTCTATTCACTGCTTAATATCTTTTATGTAATTACCTTCCACTCAAATTCGATTAAACCAGTTGAAAGCACAATCATTACCCTTGAAAATAGCGTTTAGTTTCTTCGAATATCTTAATTAGAATTGGAAATATCGATATTTAAGTTTCACCATTTTGACAAATATTCCCCATACAAAAAATGTAAACTTTTTGAAGCATACTTCTGGGCATTTTGTATGAGAAAAATGTACCAAAACTCAAAAAACACCTTCCATAAAAATGTTCACAAAACAAAATGGAGCAAACGAATTTTTACGATTTTTTCCCCTGTTTATAAAAGACATTTAGGACTATGAAATATTAAAAAAGTGAGGAGGTCATATTTTTTGTTTTTTTTTTTTTTAATTTCATTTTAAAGTTTTACAATTTTTACACATTTTTTTTTTATATTCCAAAAGAAAAAAGCTGTCAAAGATATGAATTAACGCTGATAAAAAAAAATTAGCTCATAATTTGAAAGTATGCACTATTTATTGCAGGGCGATAAAGAAATATTCGATTATTCGCCTAAATATAAACGTTTTTCATAATGTCAAAATTAACATAATTAATGCGTTTACAAAAACGAAGTTTTAGGCAAATGGGAAAAAAATTATAAAAGCAAATGGAGCAAGTGGATTTTTAAAATGAAAATGCAGTTTGATTAAGAATATATTATTTCAAATCATAAAAAAATTTGAGGAGGTCATATTTTTTGTTTTTTTAATTCAGGGCTGCTCACCTCATAGGCACTAAAAGCACAATTGTTTTTGTTTTGTACCGAATCATAGGCACAGATACATATTTTCACTTCAAATATGAAAATAAAATTTTCTTTGCACTCACATAAGCACTCGGATATAAAAAAAATTTTATATGTATGTGCCTATGATTCATATTGAATGTGCAGAGCAAAGGCACTTTGTATAGAAGCTCGAGCACTGCCGTAAGAAATCGAAATTTACAATAACAAATGTGTAATGAAAAAAATATTCAAAAAATGAAAGCACTGTAAAAAATTAGTATTCAAAAAATTTTCATATAAAAAATAAAAAAAATTTGTATGTATGTGATACAACCATTTGAAAATAAATTCTAAAATAATATTTGATTGCAATTCATAAAAATATTTAAATGAGCAAAAAAATTTTTCAGTGCATATACAAAATTTGTAGATGTATTGAGTTTTGTACTTTCAATACGAGAGCGTTGAGCAGCCCTGTTTTAATTTTTTTATTCAAAGTCGAGAAAAATTTTTTCTTATCGACATTTTTTTTCAATTTTTGAAAATTCATATAAATTCAATAGTGAACGGTATTTACAACTGCGTTATAATTTCTGAAAGAGAAAATCATTATCTATGTAATGATGTATTACTCGAGTTCATATATTAACAATTAAATGTGATAGAGCATTTTGTATGAGGTGTGTTCATTGAGAAAAAAAGAAGCTATTTTTTGCTCAACTTTGGGCACCCTGTACGGCTAAACGAAAAGAGACTCAAAAATTTTTATATAAGCTTTTTTATTACAATTTGATGTATCTGTCGATTTCTATTTAAAAAAATTGTTTTACTCATACTTTAATTTTGAATTTATTTTTGGCCGCTATCACCCATTGTGCGTCTGTCGGTTTTAGTGCAAACTAATACATCAGGCATACAAGTGCCGAAATCTGGTCATTTGTCTGTCAAACGATTTTTGATATTTAGACCTTTTGGTATATACATAGCTCTCCATTTTAAACAGCTAAGGACATGAAATTTTGCAGTATGCATACTAAGGTGGAGTGAAAATTTTTTTTTGGAAATTCAATTTGTTCCAAAGCCAGAACGGCACCGTTGTAGCCCAAAAATAAGCCTGTAAAATTTTATTGACTTACTCGCATGTTTAGAGGTGCCCCCAGCCCCTCAAGTTGAAAAAAATAGCACGATCTGGTACAAATGTAAAATTTCTAAAATTATAAAATCAAAAAACGAAGTATGAGTATTGATAAAGATTGCTAAGTTGAGTATTAAAGTGAATTTATTTTTTTGGAAACAACAACAACAAAAGTTATTAAAGGTCAAAGTTTATAATATGCATTTTTTAAATTGCAATTACTTTAAAACTACTGAACCGATTTCGAATATTTTTATACCATTCGATAGATATTTTGATTCCCTTTAATTTGATATAAGCATGGCGCCACTTGAAAATACTTAGGGAGGCAGCGCCGCTGTCTTTCCAACGCAGTGGAGGTCTCCCTTTTCTTCTGCCTTTAGTGGGGTTCGATAGAAATACTTCTGGGCCGGAGCAGCTTCATCCGTTCTCCCAACGTATCGTAACAATATCGATGGAGGCTTGGATTTTGTTTGCCTCGATATTGGGCAGGACGTGTGATAAGTCATAAGCATCTGGGAGGTTAAGAGTTCAAACGCCGATTCAACATTCCCCGGAGTGGTTATTGGAGTTATTCGAAGTTACTTTTTAGGATGGTTTAATAGAATTCCCAGTTCGTATTCCCGGGACATCTGAATACCTTTGTATTGCGTGTTAAATTAAAAGATGTCTCGAAACTTATATACGTATGATCAGAAAAGGACGGTTGCTCAAGCACCCTCCAGTCTGAGACAGAGATGCCTTCAAAGAGAGTTAGGTCCAGTAAGTTATCAGACGTTGGCCCCTTGTATATTTGTGTATTAGCCCTATTCGCTATGCTAATAGCCGCTGTGGTGCAGTGGGTAGAGCGCTCGCCTGCCATGCCAGAGGTCTCGGGTTCAAACCACGGTCCGAGCAAAACAACAAAACAATTTTTCTAATTAGTAAAAATCCAATTATTGGGTTTTTTATGAGCAGCGGTCACCTCTCGGCAGTGGGCGGCATACCCTCCGAGAGTATTTCTGCCATGAAAAAGCTTCTCACAAAAAATGCATTCGCCGTTCGGAGCCGGCATAAAACTGTAGGTCCACCCAATTAGTAGGAATAACAAAAAGGAGCATACCTCAAATTGGGGGAGAAGCTCGGCCATAAAACTCGTCAGAGTTATAATAGCGCCATTGTATTATTATATTATTAATATTATATTTTATTATGTAAGCAAGAAGGGACTCACTTCGTGCATCTATGACTTTCGCACCCCACTTGGTGTGGTGAAAATTCACGTCCGTACCAACGATAAAGCCGGGTCTCCGTTGGAGCACTTCCTCCGTGAGTGTCACCATTGTATCTGGTGGTGCCTCCACATCGTGTGCTATGTAGCAGGAGGCAAAGAATCTAGGCACCTTCGCTCTCCTCAATGGCAATCACTGTCAGGTCATCCGAGCTGAAATTGGAGTAAAGATAAGCGTTAGTATTGTTTTAACCGAATGGTGGTTCGAACCTTCCTTATCGGTTTTGCGTGAAACATTGCGTAGTTTTGTTTACCCTAGTCTGGCAACCATGTTACCAGATGACAACCATGGTTCCTGTATCAGGGCAAAGTCGCAGCCTCACTCCTCCAAAAGTAGGAGGAGTTCAGCTGAGGCAGCTTTACTATGGTGGAGGTTGATTTGCAGGACTCTCACCATCACATTTCCCATTGTCCTGCATGGGACCGGTTGTGCACACCGCATCTCCATCTTCCATCAGCCCTATCACCGTATGCCTTTAGTCGGTGAACCGGAGAGGTCTAGGTGACTGTAAGCAGCTCCATGTCCTCCTCCAACTCCTCGGCCTCTAGGGTCTTATCATTCCCGTCCTTAAGCTGACGCTACCGTAGACATTAACCGTTCCCCAGACCATCTTCTCGAACCGCGGATTTAGGAGGTCTATGCCTCCTTATTAATCACAGATCAAATTTAAGCCTCCTCCAGTCTCGACCCTTGTCGTGTGAAGAAGATGTCGTTTCGCTATTTCACTGGCCATATCCACCTTCCTGGAGCAGGTTGGCTGCTCATTGGCATTGCTTTGGCTGACAGCCGCGCGTGGATTGCCGGTCCCCCTCCTGCGTAGGCGTTTGGTCTCCGTGGGCTTTCCACCCACCGAAAACCGCTGCCTCTTCATCACTGAGAGGGACTTTGCCACTCCCTCTTCGATTTTGATGACGAAGGTGGAATGCGTAGCCACGAACCTTGCAGTTTCCGCGAAATGCTCTCTACCTTTCGCCACCTCGTCCGTAGCCCATTTAAATTGCACCTGTTCCGTAGGCGAAAGAGTGACCTTGCCCGATAGGCGCAGCATAATTCTCACTGTCGCCTAGTACCGGGCTAGGGCTATGAGTTTCTGCTTGCCGCTCTTACTTCTTTGCCTTGCCAAAATGGTATCCTCCTTAGCCGCGGTGATAGTGCTCACACTGTCGAGGTTTGTGTCTAATTAGCCAGCAGTACCTTCCATAGTACGTTTTACACTCCTATTCCAACTGCAGGAGCCTGTAGCTACTGCAGCAGGGCTGTAACTAGTGGCGACACGCAGAGGAAAACCAAGCCCTTCCCCGTGCCCGCCGGTGGTATCGGTCACATTTCCCACCGACCTTTGGCACGATTTCCCGAACCGAGAACGAAAAAAGACACTGAAGATGGTGCATATCAGCCGAAACCGGTTTGACTCCAAACCAAACTTGACAAGGCATGACGGAAAATCGTTCCACAATACATCATACTGGCGTGAATATACCTCTAACGAGTTTTAGGCCGAGCTTCTCTTCCATCGCGTGGCGTAATTTAAAAAATTTTTTTTCTTATCAATTGGGTGGACCTACACTTTTATGCCGGCTTCGAACTGAGAGTTCTGTTCTGTGAGAACCTTTTACAAGGCAGAAATACGCTCGGAAGTTATGCCCATTGCCAGGGTCACAGGGTTGGCTATTGAGAGCACTAGCCATTTTTCATTAGAGAACTATATTAGATTTCGATTCGAGAATTATAATTTTCTCGATTTGAGAATTAATATCCCACTTTGTGTGAGAACCAGTGTTGCCGCTCAAAAATTTCAAAAGGTGGCCCAAAAAATTAAAAAAAGTGGCCCCAATTTTTTTTTTAGCTAAAACACATTTTTATATGCTCCGTGCGTTTTCAATATCCCAATAAACACAAAAGCGAGGATGATATCGTGGCAAATTCGAGATGAATTCGCGGAGGTGAATGTTATTTTTCGGATTCGTATCGAGTTCGAGATGGACACGAGAAAAATCAATTATCGCAATAGCATTTATTAATTTTGTTGGATCTTGCTTTACACGAAGAAATTCCCTGTTGGGCTTTAATTTACTCTTTAAAACTCCACTCGAGAAATTTAAAAGTTTCGATGATATCGTGGGAAATTCGAGGCGGATTCGCAGAAGAAGATTTTCTAGAATGTATTCGCCAATGATCCCAAATCTCGAATTGCCAACGATCCGAAAACATACAAATGCGCTAATCGCTAATGAGAGGTGACTCACCTGGAAATTCGGATTCGCCGATCTATCGTCGCGAACTATCGCCGCGATAATATAATCAGAGAAGCGAACTCGTCTCGAATTCGAGGCGAATCCGTTGTGTTTATTGGGATCTTAACGAACAGGACTAATTACAAAGTATTCAAGGGTAGTGTTGGCAAACAAATTAAATAATGAAACTTTCGAAACGGAGAGTTGCCAATGCAAAGTAAAATAGTAACAAAGAGGTATATTATATTTAAGAAAAAACTAAAAATTATTTAATAATTATAGTTTTGAAAGTAAGGACCAAAAGTGGCCCAAATTTTTAAAAAGGTTCAAATATTGCATATTTTCAAAAAGTTGGGTTCAGGTCGCCTGGCTTTAAAAAAGGTTCAAATTGCCACTTTAGTGGCCCAAACGGCAATGCTGGTGAGAACGCTATAATTCCAGCGAGTTTCTCGAGTCATTCTCTAACGTTAGAGAGAGAAAAGGATTAGTTTATAAGTCATTCTCAAATCTATGCCACAGCGGCACTTCTTGCTTCACTGTAAAGTTAGCTAACAGAATAATGCTCTTCGAATGCCCATTCTCTTTTCTAAAAATATCTCGACGAATCGACGTGACGTCTCTCTGTATTTAAACATACATGTAAAAATTAACAGAGCACGAACGAATTTCTTTACAGGAACTACATAAATGTGGGGGTTAAGCGAGCAACAAAACAAAAGTCAAAGTCGCTGACAAACTGGTTCTCCAAACATTTGGAGTTGCAGACAAAGAAGCGTGCGTGTCGTGTTTTTGTTGTTACAATGTAGGTAATACCAGTACACAACTGTTGGAGTTTCGGAAGGTAAGCGTTGCAAATTATTGTTATTTATAAACTTTGTCTGGTTTTGACAATATCCCTCACATTCATTATGGAAATATGCATAAATATATCTGTTTTCATGTCGCATATATACATATGTATGTATGTATATGTACATATTTACAGACTTATTTAATACACTGAGGAAACTATACGAGCAGCGCTGTTATAAACTGTATTTTTGTTGCTTAGCATTACGTTCACCCTTGTTTCTTTTATTTTTCTCAATGCTACTCCTTTACTGTCGGCGACGAACAAAGCCGCACACTGTGGGGTAGATAGAGGGAGCGATGTACCCCGCACTATAGAATAAAGGATATTACATACATATATATATTAATAACCTGTGTACTGTCGGAAAACCGCTATATTATGTATTTCTAGACGAAATTATTATACATACACTAGCAAATACCCGTTGCTTCGCAATGAGGAATAATAGTTAACCAAAGTCAAGTCAAGTCAACTCAAGTCAATTCAAGTCAAGTCAACTCAAGTCAATTCAAGTCAAGTCAAGTCAAGTCCAGTCAAGCCAATTCAAGCCAAGTTAATTTAAGTTAAGTTAATAGCCTCTGCACATTGGCATGATTTAAGGGTAATTTAGGCAAACATCGTTGTTTCGGCGTAATTACCCTTAAATAACGTTGTTTCTCCATACAAAAATGCCAGCTGAAATTACCCTTGAAATGCGCATTTCGGCTAAATAACTCAAGAAATCTGCGCTAAAATAAAAACACGGCTAATAAATTTGTTTTCGATGGTTTCTTAGATATATTCTCATCGTATATTGCATTAGCGATTCTTTAATTATAAAAAATTTAATTTGGTGGGAGTATTTTATTAATGATATTTTCATTTAAGTTGACCATGTAAAAATTTTTATTTGGCGCATGAACAGCGTAACTGAAACACGACTAAATGAAATTACTCAAAAACGTGTGTGAATGCGCGTGATTTCGGAAAGTAATTTCGGCTAATCAACGTATTTCAAATGCAGTGGGCAGAGGCTATAAGTTAAGTTATTCCGCGGTTATCTGGGTCCACTTGATGACCTTGACCCTACAGATCTATGTTGAAACCGTTCCAAACACTTTTCCTTTGATACCAATATCGCTCAAAAACATCCGGGTCCGCATTTTGACGCATATCTGGGGACCCGCTTTAGGAATCATTATGAATAGAACTCCATGTAAAAGCCTTGTTCAGAACCTTTAATTTTATACCAATATTGCTCCGAAACATTCCGGGTTAATCCGGGGTCACATTTTGACCATATTTGGAGACCCGGCCCAGGCATCACAAATAACATAATTCTACGTCGAAGTCCTCATCAAGACCTTTCATTCGATACCAATATCGCTCAGACACATCCCGACATCATCCAGATCCACATTCTGACACATATCAGGAGACCCGGCATGGAATCACAATGAAAATAGGTCTGTGTTAAAGCCCTGCTCAATACGTTTAATTTTATACCAATATCGTTCAAAAAAATTCCGGAGTCATCTGGGTCCACATTCTTACCCAGACTGGATGTCTAGGCATCACAATGAAAATAACTCTATGTTCAAGTCCTGCTCAACACCTTTCATTTGATACCAATATCGCACCTGTAGGTGCAGGCGTTCTTGAGTTATAGCATAGTATACATGTGTAAACAGGTTTTTGATTGCCACCGAGACAAACAACAAACCGTGCAAAAACAAACATATGAGTCGCCTACGCTGCGCTGCCTGGCACGACTGTGACGCCTCCACTGAACACGGCAAATGACCAAACGAATCTGTCTATGCTTACGCTTTTTTGAGTTTTTCGAAATTTAAAACCGGGAAAAAGGTATTAAAGTCTTGGAAATGCGCAAAAAAAGTACATGGTTCTCGAGAATTTACCATTTGTGACATTTTAAAAAAGGAATTATTAAAATCGGTCCAGTACTTTTTGAGTTATCGCGTTATATACATTTTCCATACAATCAATTTTATATAATTATATAGATTATATAGATATATAGATATATAGATATAGATATAGATATATAGATATATAGATATATAGATATATAGATATATAGATATATAGATATATAGATATAGATATAGATATAGATATAGATATATAGATATAGATATATAGATATATAGATATAGATTATATAGGTATAGATACATATTTTCTCGAATCGAAATCGAATGGAATGGTAATGAGCAGTGTGGCCAGGTTGGCCTTTTCGAGGCTAGATCTAGCCATTTTTTTTGTCCCTTAGCCTCATAATTTTCGGTTTAGCTTTGTGGCTTTTTTTTAGCCTTTTTTTAACCAAAATGTTAATTTTACTAATTTGTACAACAAGAAGTTTCAGTAATTAATATGAACTTACATCCCTCATGAGACAGATTTTTTAATTTCTGGGACTTACGACTGGTTTGCAAAGTCTGCGTCCAGACAAAATAGTTACAAGCAAATTTTTTATTTCTTTAACGACGGCAATGAGCCGTACAAGTTAGTAAGAGCATGCGACACGCGCTGGTTTCCGATTGAAACAGCAGTCAAACGTATAGCGGATCAGTGGATTGAATTGAAAACACATTTTGGTATTAATTCATTAAAAGAGAAGTGTCACAAAGCCAAAATTTTGTATGATTTATATACGGATGCAAACATGGCATATCTTATATTTTTAAAGCCAGTCCTGTATGTGGTCCAAAACTGAAATAAAACATTTGAAAGTAATACTGCTGACCTTACAAAGATGTTTTTTGACCTGAAAACATTGCTCTCTACTTATTGTAATCAAGTATCCTGTCGAATTTGACCCTTTGTCAACGCCTCTTGAACCTTTTCTGGTTCCAACACCACATTCTTCATATAACTTCGAAGAATACATAAAATTAAAGTTGAATGAAGGTAGTATTGATGACAAAATGCAAAAGATTATTCATAAGAATTGTCAGCTATTTGTAATTGTGGTGGCAAGCCAGCTACGACAACGCCTACCTGATAATATCAACTCTCTGCAGAAGTTAAATTTTTTCTCTGCTGAAAATTCTTTGAAAGTAAGAAGGCGAGATGTATTTGGTCATTGTGAAAAAGGGAAGTCTCGTTATATTCCAAGTCAAATATCATTAAAAGAGCTACATTGGCGAAAGCTAATAACTGTACAATGGAGAAGTGTATCCACCATAGAATTTTGGGCGGAAGTCCACGAATATAATTCGTATTTAGTTTTTTGGTATTACCACATAGTAATGCAGATGTCGAAAGAATTTTTAGTGCCATGCACATTTTAAAAACTAAGCTAACGAATAGATTAAAAATTAAAATGCTTAATTCACTGCTTAATATTAGATGTTCATTAAAACATGTATGCAAATGTTGTGATGATTTTGAAATTACTGATGATCTCATCTCTATGGTAAATAACTACGCTAAATTTATACGAGCGCTCAAGCTCTTCTGATTCATCGGACAAAGAAGATATTATTTAATTTATTAGTCTTTCGGAACTTTTTATACTATGTACATATACGTATTTATTTAAAAAAAAGTCACTTACTAGTCGACAAAATGTGCCGAATATGTGTTCAAACAAGAATAGTTCCTTTAAGTTACGTTTATAATTTTTATATGGAAATGAACAAAACCAAATAAAAAAAGATGTCAATGGATTTCTTTAAAAAAAATGCTGACTTCTTTTAGCTTCTTGTTTTTTAATTTCAGCCTTTTCTAACTTTTTTTTTGCCAATCTAGCCTCGGTTTTTTATCATCATCTGGCCACACTGCCAATGAGTCTAATCAGTTTCCAATCGGAATCTACTGTAGTTTTCTACCCTCGCTTTCGATTACAGAATAGTTAGACAATTACACTAGTTAGTTATCTAATGTGGTCTCCACATATTCTCTAACGCTAGAGATTGTGTTTGTTGCGTACATACATACATATGTATGTCTCCTGAAAATATGCAACAATTCATAGTTTTATTTGATCCTCAAAATCGCAGACCGGTCGCTACGCCACTGTAGCAGACTGTTCTGGCATCGCTCTCTGCATTTTTGCTGTTGCGCATGTTTTTGCTCTGCTTTATGCTCTGCTTTATTCTCACAGGAAAACTCCCTTCTAACTGCATGCGAGCGTGTAAAAGAGTATGTGCGTATTTGCAAGCGCGAGAATTGATGTGTGTGTGCATGTGTACGTGTGATTTTGTGTTTGTTTTTATACCCTTCATGAACATGAAATTGTATTACTTATAACATTGTGCCAAAACAGGCTTGTCGAAAGTACCAGAAGGAGAAGAATGCTAGCATTGACACAAAACAGCGACAATCCGCACTATCTAGTTAATTCGGAGTTAAGTTGAGAATTAATGTGAGATAATCCGTACTATGTCTTGAGTTAGACCGCACAATTTTAACGTATTAGGGCATTTTGTAATGACATCTTTGTCGAAAAATTTCTATTGTGAATGGAAAGTGAAGAAAAAAGAATGACCAAAAGTAAACACAACATTCGGAATTCAAGTGTGAACAAGTAATAAGGGAATAAATTATCAATTATGTATGTAAGTATTTTGCAATTATTAAATATATATTTGTATGTAAAGAAAAATATACGTATGACATATGTAATTGCCTTTCGTATATTTTAGATGTCAATTCGTAAAAGGCGCGCTGTGTGGACGGAACAGGACAAAGGAATGGCGATAGAAATATGGGCAGAGCGTTGTTAATCCGGTTTATGTTGCCGTCTGAAAGGGTAAAATTTTAATTGAGTTAAGTTTGGCGGTAATCCGGCTTATCGCTGCCGTCTGTCAAACCTATTAAATCCACCAAAATACATACATATATGGGTGTTTCCGAAAATGGGTCAACCAAAGAGAAAATTTTAAAAATGAACCTAGGCCAAACTTTTTGATACCATTATATTGGTACGTATTTCCCTTATCATGCCACAAAATTTTATGGACATTGGAGCACTGCTACTTACAAAAATTACGTCTTTCTGACTACCATATACAATTTTTTTTTTTAGCTAAGCGTATATGACTTCCGAAATAAATCCGCGAATTCGCAACAAAAGCGCCGGTAGAAAAATGGGCTTTACGAGTACTTAGCCCAAGGTCAGACCTGGGAATATCAACATAGATACATTTACAAAATACTTCAAATCTTGTATAAAGTGTATTCTAAAGTAGTGCTTTTTTCCAAGCGTTCGGACGCAAAATATACTTTGCAGTAAAAAAAAACATACTTACCTTTGTGATATTTTTCAAATTTTTTTTTGACAAAACACAGTTTTGGGTGCTCTTTTGGGCAGCGTTAATTTTTTTCCCAAAATCAAAGGGATTCCCGAGTGTAAGTATATTAAACATTGGAACGTCCGAACGTATACACTTTTTTTCTTCAGATAATTTTTTTTGTTTTGTTCCTTATAAAGCTATCTAGCAATGAATTCCGCTCAAAGAGCTATGAGGTGGAGGTTAAACCTCATGAAAGATGGTCAGAAATGGAAGGATTTCAAAAAAAAGAAAGAGAGACAAAAGATTTTTAGGAAAAACATAAAAAAACCCTTTGAAGGTAAGAATGCTCCAAGCAATTTGGAATAGATGTAGACAATAAAATATTTTTGGCCGCATATAACTTCAAACTCTTCCTATATGCGATGGCTTAAAGTAAAACAAATACCAGCCCTTCAAACATTACACAGTTTCTCATGCGAAAATGGACATCATATTACTGCCGGACGTACAGCGACATCTAAGCAACGCGATATTTAAAATACCTTTGTTTACTTTTATTAAATTTTGCTAGTACCTACATCAGTTTTTTTATATTAATCGCCACTATACATTATTAAGTACCGTTTTAGTACTCAGAATATGCAAGTGATGTAAATTTTGAATTAATGAGTTAATTGCAATAAAATATGTGCTCAACACTTGTTTTGTTATGAAAAAGTTTTGTTTTCCTTCATAGAAAAATTTGGAACGTCCGAACGGGAACGTCCGAAAAAAATTAAAACCGATATTTCTCCAACAAAAAACGTCTACAGAAATATAACTTTAATGTAGTGACAGTCCTTGTATATTCCTCTGTTAGTCGTATATATATCATTTTTTTGTAGAATCAACCAATTCGCAGAATTTTAACGAAATCAGATGTAACCTCAAATACGAGGTACTTTTGAGTAACGTCCGAACGGCAACTTTAAATCCTTCTACAGTGGTAATGTGTCATCTCTAGAAAAAAAGTTTGATAGCTTTGGATAGAGGAGTACAAAGGCTACATATGACAAAAAAAAATATTCTGATCCAAAGCCTACTATAGGTTTTATACTGAAAATAATGTCGCAGCATGGAACGTCCGTAACGCTGGAAACACCCATATACCGATATGAACAGAATCATGAGCGGGTGCCTCAGTTTTCCGGATATCCGCTTTAGATTCGGTATGGGGTTATCTTTTTATGAAAAGCTGCCCATTTGTCCGAATCGGCCGAATCAGACCACTATAACATATAGCCGTCATATAACCCATTGTTCAGATAGACATTTTGGGCTGTAACTTCTCCACTTAAATAGCTAAGGACATGAAACGCATATTGATCTAAACAATGTTACCGAAATTTGTCAAGAACGGACCACTATATAATATATATACATACATATGTATGTATGCATGTAGCTGTCACACAGCCGATTGTTCAGATATGTAACTTCTCCATTTAAATAGCTAAGATAAAGGTTGATATATAAGGTTGTCTTGGTAAAAACAGCTGACTATTTTTTTTCATTACCTAAATTGTCAAACTTTATGTGTTTGTTGCTTTTTTTGTATGTACATATGTGTTGCTTTTCTTGTACATATGTATGTGTTGCTTGGCCAATTGAAAATGGTCGTTTGACAATTGAGATAGCAAAACTGGCAACAATAAAATGTATTTCAGGGTTGCTTTTCCGCACTGCGGTAACCTTATGGATCAACCTTGGCTAAGATGATTACACTATTTTTTCCCATAAAAATTTGCATAAAAAACGTGTAGAATTGGATGTATAAATTACAGAAAATCGGACTATGCTGTTCCATTTCGCCATTCATGAAAGGTATGAAGTCTTCGATACAGCCGAAGACAGCTGCACTCTTACTTGTTTGTTTTAGAGTTCTGAGTAAGCGTTTCGATCTGCTCACTTACAGCAGTGGGGTTGTTTGGTTAATTCGCCAAAAAAAAAAACTTGCATTTCATAGTACGCCAACAGCCAACAAAATACTATGTACATACATAACTCCAACAAAATAAAATACGACGCCGACAACGCGACTACGGCGAAGTAAGTAACAACAACAGGAAAATCAGCCGCATTTTGGATGGTTTGTAGCAGCGGTCAGTCGGTCGGTCTTCTTGTCTACCAAAGGCGCACACACAAAGGCAACTCGCGGCAGCAAACAAGTAAGCGGAGGCTCCGCTGCGGAGCAGTCAAGTCAAGTCAAGTTTGCTCAGTCAATTGTCGATATGGACGTGGACGAGTCGAGTCAGTGTAACATTGGCAACGTTCATAGATGGACGTGAATTGTTGGTATATAACGGAATTTTTGTAGCCAACAACATTCGCTTTATACACGCGCTCCATCCATCACCGCCGTCAGCAGCAGTAGCAGTGGCTGCAACAACAACAACGTTGATGACTTTTTAAAAAAAATTCCATATACATATTGTTGGTGTTTCTGTTTTGTGTGTGATGGTAAACAGAGATTTTTGTTAAAAGATAAATTACATACAAGTTCTTACTTAACTTAGCGACGACCATGTAATACAAAGAGGAAAATATAAATGCATGTACATACATAATTTTCATTTGTTTTTTGTAAAAGAATTACAAAAAACAACAAAAACAAAATGTGAATAAAAAAGGTGGGTGAACATAAAAATTTAATGAATTTAAAAAAAAAAAATTAGACGAGTGTTTGTGGTTAAATTATTTAGTAGAAGTCATTGAATTGAGTTTATACATATGCACATATGTACATTAGGCCGTCTCGCCTTATATGGACCAAAAAAAAAGTCCGCCGTACTCTAGAAAATTATTCGCCATAAAATTTCAGTTCGGGTCTCTCCAGAAAAATCTTTGTAAAATGAGCACAGTAAGCGAAAACATACTTACATATGTACATTTTTCGGAATGTTTAATGTGTTTTATTTGGGCTTCTACTGAAGCGATGGAAATACTAACTTCTTTTAAAAACATTCATGATTTTTGACGAAGTTTAACGGGCAGGTAAAAAAGGTATATTAAGATGGTATTAACTAAGTACTGGGTGGCAGTGACCCCACTGGCACATATAGGGTTAACGTGATTATATAGGCTTTGTTCAGAAACTCAGTTTGAAGAGCAACCTGCTTTTGTAGTACAAGAAGAGCGTTCATAAACGTAAATTTTGCATGAAGAGTCGCTCATCACAATCATCAAAAAAAAATAATTACTGCCGCTGTTGCGTTTCATGCTGCGTTTCTGAACATACCCATAGTCGAAATCTCTCTCTTAAGCCAGACATTGCAATATTAAACTAAGGGATCGGTCTACAACTACCGAAGATATGAAAAAAAAACATTTTAGCGACAACTAGCGCTGTCAAAAAAAAAAAACAATTTTCCGGAAATGTTTTCCAGAACGACAAGTTGATTGGGAGGGGGGGGGGGGGGGGGGGCAGGGGAGGGTTCGTACGGCCAACTTTTTATTTCTCGCTACGGTCTAATGTACATACATACATATGTATGTACATATATATCGCCCGTTTTATGCAATAGGGATTTAACTCGAAATTTTCGATTTCTGGGATTTTGCCATATATTTCAATAACTGGGTCGTGCCTTTGACTCTAGTCTTATAAAATACTCAAAAAGATAAAAATGGCGGAAATAAAAGCGATTTTGTAGTTAGCCGTTGAAGGAAACTATTTGAAATTATAAGTTTATTTGCGTTTTCTCAAAAAAATTTTTTTTGAGTTAAATCTCTATTGCACAAAACGTGCGATATATTAAGGTGGTATAAACTAAGTACTGGGTGGCAGTGATCAGTTAACGTGATTATATAGTCGAAAACTCCTTCTTAAGCTAGACATTGCAATATTAAACTTAGAGATCGGTCTACAAATACCGAAGATATGAAAAAAAAAAAATAATTTAGCGACAACTAGCGCTTCCAAAAAAAAATAAGACAATTTTCCGGAAATGTTTTGCTGAACGTCAACTTCAGGGGGGAGAAGAGGATTCGTACGGCGAACTTTTTGTTTCGCGATACGGTCTAATGTACATACATATGTATATATGTATGTGCATAGCTGTGGAAGGGGCAAGCGTATCGTGTGGCAAGAAAAGAAAGTAAAAAAAAATGCAAAAACAAAAATGTAAAAGAGTAAAAATGCCTACGCCTCAGCGGCGCAGCGAACGCCGTAGACGTATACGTTAACGTAGCCGTCGTAGTCGCAGCGGCGAGCACCAAACGTCAAGCGAGGAGTTATTTTTCAGTTTTTGTTGTTGTTGTTTTTGGTCATGTAAAATGAGTGCGTCAGCTCAGAAGCGGTTGAAGCAATTTTGTATGGCTGGATATAGTTATCTAAGTTGGCTACATTGGCGAGTACGAAACAACATTTGAAAAATACATTGAAAACCGGTTTGTTTGGTTTTGGCTGGTTTTCGTACTACATACATACATACATACATACATACATACTTTTTTGCTGCATTTAATTTTCGTTACTGTTGTCGTTATTGTCCTTTTGTGTCTTTTTGCGGCTACACACATGCATACATATGTACATGTATGCATGTAGATTTGAGCGATTTTGCTGAAAGAACACATTTTTTTTGGCTAAGTGGCTGTGAGTGTGTGTGTGTGCGAGACAAAAGAATGCAGCGTTACCTATAAGAAAATAGCAACAACAATAGAAACAACAACAGTCGCATATGCATATATACATATATGTACATACATTTATGGTAATAAAGAAGCAAGTATGTAGCTAACAGTGGAAATGTGGAAAAATTCCAGTGGATAAATATTTCGCTAACAAAAATACCCACAGAAAAAAAAGAAAAAAATTAAAGGCATCAGATTACATCCCAACAAACACTGAGGTTAGTTATCGATTTGAGAATGACTCGAGAACTAGTCTCATTCTCAAACCTCTAACGTTAGAGGACGACTCGAAAATCTATCGAGAATCATAGCGTTCTCAAACAAAAGGGTACCTAATTCTCAAATCGAGAAAATTATAATTCTCGAATCGAATTCTAATGTAGTTCTCTAATGAGATTCTAATCAGAATTTGCAAATACTTCCAATTGAAATGAAAAACAAAGCTCTGTCTCCTTTTACATGATTTTTGCATTGTTTAGATTTTATTAACGCAATATGTGCCTAAATTGCATATGATTATATATATTGACATGTATATGTTTACCACATTTTTAAGAACTGAAATTTAAACAAAATTCAGTCTTATTATTTAAATTAAAGGTACTTCTTGTACTTTTTAATGGAAAACATTGTACTACGGTAATATTAACTTTACCATTTTTTAGTATCTAATTTCAATATATGTATGTATATTCAATATATCACAGAAATATATTGAGAATTGATAAAAGCGTGAGATTTGTCTCCTTCTCTAATCACTCGCTAATCGAATTCTAGTGTAGTTTTCAACCCTAGTTATCGATTTGAGAATATATAGAGAATTACACTAGTTATCTAAGGTAATCTCGACAAAATTTCTAACGTTAGAGACTGTGTTTGCTGGGATTGCGTGTGGAAAAAAAATGATTTTATATTGTTGCTAACTACCTACATTTGTATGTATGTACATATATGTATAAGAATTCAGGTATGTAGGTATGTATGTATGTACATATGTATAATAAAAAAGGTTATACCTAAACAAAAAAATTATAAGAAAAAAATAAAAAAATGTGCAGATCAAATTCCACGCGGCTTGAAATTCAAAGCAAAAAACTGCTTAAGCTGCAGTTGCCTACAAAAAAGCATATAAACATACATACATATATACATACATACATACATACTACATATTTATATGTATATGTACCTATCTATGGATACACACATACCTACATGTGTACAAATTTTTACACGGTTGTAAATATTTTCGCTGCTCCATTAATTAATTTATTTTATTGTCATACAGATATACATACATACATACATATATGTATACATACATATATCATTTTACTGCCAATGCAACAAAAAAAGCAAAGTAAAACATATTTAACTGCAGGTTAATTGGCACTAAAAAAAATAATGAATAATTTTACAATGAATCAAACCAGTAAAAGCCATTAAAGGTTGAATTAAGTGAGGGAAGAAAAAAAAAACAAAACACAAAAAAAAACAAACGAAAAAGGAGATAAAAAATAAAAACAGTTTTTTCGGCAAAGTTATAAAGAAGCGCGCAAAGCCAAAGAAATGTCAAGTAATAAAATAATTTAGCACAAAACAAAAACAACGAATTTGGTTTAAACAATATTGATTTCATTAAAAACTTCACAAATGTGAAATGTTTGAGGTTTTATATACAGCGTATCCTAACTTACATGACTTCAGGTATTGACATTGACCATTCATTCCAAATAGAATATAATGAAAGTAGATTCTTTATAAATTTTTTGGCCCCGATTCTCCATCATCAAAAAAATGAAAAATTAAATTATCTGGTAAGTAGTCGAAATGCGACTACTCACCGACCAGTCGCATACAGACTTAAATCAACTGCCCAGTTGAAAAACACTCATGCCATCATTATCTGCTATCAGATATACAATACTAAAGCGAGAAATGGTCTACGGCATCTACCTAGAAGTACAAAACAAAATAAGATGGCTACGTGAGTTCAAGTTATGCGTCTGAGCGATATAGCCCAACGGTTTGACTTCAATCCACAGGCTGACGGAAAGAGTGGTCAAAAAAATTGATGAAGAATCTACTTCCGTTTTACCCTAGTTATTCTAAAAATTCAAGTTAATTTCAGCATAAAAAATCATTAAGTTTACCAGAGCAAATTACCCAAAAATCCATATTTTCTTCGAAAATAAAGGTATGCCACTAAGTCAATTAAGTTATATTGGAATTAATATTTATGAAAACTTACCATTCACTACGTTTTTTTGTTTAATAAGAGACGATTAAAAAATAATATATATAAAAAAAAAACTAGGAATACCTAGCCTAATTTGGTCAAAACTAATTTTGATAAATAACCCTGACGTGATGGGACTTTTTCAATATAATTTTCACAAGCAGCGACCCAAAATCCATTGAAATCAATCATCAAACCTCAAAGGACACTTTTTTAATCTTTTTGTGGACCAGCGTTATCAGTCGTCATTACTGCGATGTTTTCCGACTACATTTTTGGGACTTGTATTAACTCTTACCCTATGCAAGAACCTTGTCCAGTAATTTTTCGCTTTAAGACATAGTACATGTTTTAGATTTATTTCAGCTCAGCGAACTGAGCGGGCCAGTCAAGAAAGTGAACAAACTTAGAGTTGTTTTTCGGCTCTTTAAAGACATTGAGAGATCCAATGCAGGAGCATATGCTACTCAGGATATGATATAAATTCTGTTTCCAATACTTAACCATAAAAAATAAAATAGATTTCTAAAATGTCACTTTACAAAATTGTTAAAACCTCTACCGGAACAACAGATTCCAAACCATAATTCCCCCAATGCAAATATTGTGACATTTTCGTGGCTCAAAACGTTGTAGACATTTGCGCCGCTTATTTACTTATACATATGTTAAAAGAATTTACCATGTTAAATATTAAATTCAACACTGAATAAAACAATGATTGTCTTTTTAAATGATTCATATAAATACATAAATTCTTTATCTTTAAACGTACATAAATATCATTGAATATAGCGCTATATACTTATAAACCGTATAATTAATAATAAAACAGTATAAATTAATAATACAAAAAATATTAAGCAGAAGCTGTCTCATTAAATATAATGTTTATAAGAAACTGCGAGTAAAATTATAGCAAACTAACAAAATATGTACATAAATAAATTGAAATTAATTGCAATCGATTTGTGAAAAAAAAAATTTGAATAAATATGTAGGTACATGTCTTCTGCGAAAAATTAACATAACCTGTGCAGAAATAAGAATAAAATATCTACATAAATAAACAAACAACAAAATGTTTCTGCTACTTTATAATCTATAAAAATTAAAAAAATTAAATTTTATGAGCAAATCAACGAAAAAGTGGATGCGTGCAAAATACTAATGCCAATTTTAGTGAAGCAAAAAAGATAACAAAAGAACTGTAAACTTAATTTAATTAATGGGTTAAGTGGAAAAAAATTCAACAACTATTTACAGCGAAGGTTGAGTGTATAGCTATTTCACGAAAAACCATTTTCGATCATCAGCACTCTTTTCGGAAGTGGATGCACCGGGGATTGAACCCGAGTCCATTCCATCTTCAGCCGCAATGACCCAACGCATAAACACACTCGGCTATTGAGACTCTGTGCAAGCTGTTGGATTTTCCCCACTTTTGCCTTTTTCATTTTCAACATTAACGTTAGTGTGTATATGCAAAATTAATTTTGTTTCTCAGTAGAAAAACTATATTTTCAGAACATTAGGATGGACTTGTTATTTTTAGGTATATAATATACATACATATATATGTATGTCTGTGGCAACCAACTAAAGTGTGGAATAAGACACTTATATTTTTTAAATATTATCGTAAGGGACATTTATTCAAATACGCTCATAAAACATTGAGAGTGAAATTATCGTAAGGGACAAAATTATGATTTTTTCGCAAACTGCAAATTTTTTCAAGAAAAAAGATATCAGGTTCAATATATTAATTAACCATCTAAACGCGTGTTCAATTTCATTTAAATATACCAGTAAAAAACAGTGAAAAAAACAAAATAAAAATGCTCTCCTGTAAAATTTGCTTTTGTCCCTTACGATAAAGTCGCACAAAGGGGTCGATATGAAGAAAAATATAACTGGGTGACTATTAGGGTTGTCTTTTTTAATTTTTTTAAATGATATATAAAAACACTTCATATGCATAGAACAACGTATTGTGAAAAGTATACATTAGTTGTTATCAAGAAATATTTAATTTTCTAATAATAGCTCTTTCAGACTACTTTGTAGTGCAATTTCTTCATCATCATGATTTTTATAAGACGTCGAAGCAGTACAGGATGCTTTGGCGGGTGTAATATCGTTTCGTACGGATAATGGGATATCCGACTTGCGTTTTTTTTTTTTTTTGTGTATTACGTGAGTAAGGAGTACTCATGAACATTGATGTGTAATCAGTTTCGAAATAGGACTTTTATTCCCTTTCCCTTATTCATTTTTTCACTGGTTTTCTATCGATTAAAATGCGACTATCGTTTTTATAATTTTTTGTTGGCATTGTCACTGCTACATTTTGTTGTTTTTGTTTGTTTCGGTGTTTGGTTTTTGATTTTTAATTTTTGATTTTTGATTTCTGATTTTGATTTGTTTTGTTTTGTTTTGCTCAGAAACATGCAAGATCATTCGGATCCACGTTTGACCCATATCTCGGGGCTCCGTGTAGAAGTCCTACTCAAAACCTTTCATTTGATACCAACATTGCTCAGAAATATTCAAGGATCATCCGGATCCTCATTTTGACCCATATGTGGAGACCCGGTCTAGAATAGAGCTCTATACGAAAGCCCCGCTCAACATCTTTCATTTGATACCAATATTGTAGAAGGCCAGCTCAAAACCTTTCATTAGATACCAATGTTACTCAGAAACACACAAGATCATCCGGGTCCTCGTTTTGACCCATATCTCGCGACCCGACCTAGGAATCATAAAGAATAGGGCTCCCTGTAGAAGCCCTGCCCAAAACTTTTCATACATATATATGGTATACATATGGTATATATTATATACCTAAAAATAAAAAGTCCATCCTAATGTACGGCAAATAGTATTATAATAATTTTTATAGTTTTGCCACTGAGAAACAAAATTAATTTCGTTTCTGGTTTTTTTTTTGTTACAAGGAACAAAATTAATTTAGTTTCGTTACAGGTTTTGTTACTTATTGAAACGTTACAATCTTTTGGTTTCGAATTTAGTTTCTATCCTTTAATGTTTCTTGGAACAGAAACGCCAGAAACGAGAGTTTCGTTTCGTTACGAGTTTTGTTACAAGTCCCTGCTATTGTTATATTGAGGGGACGATATGTTGATTTTTTTTATATTTCATTCAAAATAATCATTATTTTTTGATTTTTTTTTTTTTGATCAGAAATGACACTTATTCTTTGAGTGATATATTTAGAAATAATCATTATTGTGTGAGTTTTATATTTTTCGATCAAAAATATCACTCATTCACGAAGTTATATCGATGGGAATTTTTTAGTAATTATCATGGACCGTATTCATTATGAGTTTTATAATAAAAATCGCCATTTAATCATTATATGTTGAGTTTTTTTATATTTCATCAAAAATAATCATTATTTTTTGAGTTTTATTTTTTTTGATCAGAAATAACACTTATTCCTTGAGCGATATTTAATCTTTCAGAAATACTCATTATTGTGTGAGTTTTATTTTTTGATCAGAAATATCACTCATTCACGAAGTTATATCGATGGGAATTTTTTAGTAATTATGTTCCAGAGCACTTCAGAGAAAATTTGAGTTTTCCGACCTAAGCAAAAAAATAAAACTCAAAGAATAAACTTTCAATAATCATTTTCTAGACGTCTCCTCGAATCGGTTTTAGGCTAAAAAAATTTGAAAATATTTAGGGGGCGTGGCACCTCCCATATAAACTTAATCTTTCATGCTGAATATCTCTGAAAGTGTTTATGGTAGTACCCTGTAAATTAGTACATAGATAAACAATAACTGTACTATACTTACGAGAAAAATGGAAGCTATCGGAAAAGGGGGCGTGGCACAACCCCTACAAACTTAATATTTAATGCTGAATATCTCTGGAAGTGTTTTAGGTAGGTTTAGGTTATCAAAACTTGGAGGGATAGGGATAGGGATGGGGATGGGGATGGGAATAGGGATAGGCATAGGCATAAGGATAGGGATAGGTATAGGGTAGGGATATTAGGGATTAAGTAGGGATAGAGATAGGGATTAGGGATTACGGATTAGGGATTAGGGATAGGGATTAGGGATAGGGATAGGGATAGGGATAGGGATAGGGATAGGGATAGGGATATGGATAGGGATAGGGATAGGGATGGGGATAGGGATAGGGATAGGGATAGGGATAGGGATAGGGATAGGGATAGGGATAGGGATAGGGATAGGGATAGGGATAGGGATAGGGATAGGGATAGGGATAGGGATAGGGATAGGGATAGGTATAGCGATAGGGATAGGGATTAGGGATAGAGATAGGGATTAGGGATAGAGATAGAGATAGAGATAGGGATAAGGGATAGAGATAGGGATTAGGGATAGGGATATAATGGTGAGTAACTCGGTAATCTAGGACTTTTTCTTTAGGCTTTATAGGAATAAATTTTATTCTGAACAACGTCTGGCGGGTCAGCTAGTGTAAAATAAATTTACAAATAGGTTGGTACCTACATACATAAAAAATAAAAATCAATTAAATTAATGAAATAAAAAAAAAATCATCTAACACTATTTTCCCACCATAAAAATATAACAGCAAAGTGTGCGAGTTTTATTTTTTTTAACAGCGCTTTATTTTAATAAAAAAAGTATAATTCATTGTGTCTGCGTTTTTGTTTTTTTTTTCTTTTTTTTCTTTACGCATTTGAATTTGGGCAGAATTTGCAAAAAAAAAATATTATTTTTTAGACATTCATATTTACATACATACTTAAAGCTAAAAAGTACAAGCTTAACACCATTCATTCAACATGATTCATACGCATAAAGCAAAAATGGCAGAGCAAAGCGCGTTAAGCCAAAATAAATGAGGCGAGCCAATTTTGAATAGAGAGCACCGCTGTGGTGCAGTGGGTAGAGTGCTCGCCTGCTATGCCAGAGGTCTCGGGTTCAAACCACGGTCCGAGCAGAACACCAAAAAATTTGTCTAATTAGTAAAAATCCAATTATTGGATTTTTTAAGAGCAGCGGTCACCTCTCGGCAGTGGGCGGCATACCCTCCGAGTGTATTTCTGCCATGACTGTAGGTCCACCCAATTAGTAGGAAAAACAAAAAGGAGCACACCTCGAATTGGGAGAGAAGCTCGGCCATAAAACTCGTCAGAGTTATAATAGCGCCATTGTATTATTATTATTATAACAAAAAATAAAAAAAATAAAAACAAAAACATAACTTTGCTGTAGCATCGTCGTTGCCCTTGATGGCAGAAAAACTTTGTGGTGCGTGAAAAAGCAGAAAAACATATTAATAATACATAATACTAAAAAAAAAAAGAAATTTGGCATAACAAAAGTTTATTCGATTGAGCATTTGATAGGCCGCAAGACAAAAGCGCAGCGTATGTAACTTAAGTTTGAAAGCGAGAAAAAACGAGCACAAATAACAACAAAAAACAGTTGTTCATAAAAGTCGAAAAAAAAAATTAACAATTAATCACAGACTTTTTAAAAATGTATGTATGTATCTAATTCTGCTGAGAAGTGTATCGTATAAACAAAATTTCATTCAAGAAAACAAAAACACCTAAAAGTAATAATATTTAAAAATATGATAAAAAAAAGTAGGTACCTATGTATAACAAAAGGCAAACACAAAAAGTGCCGCCAAGCGCCCACGTTAAACGTTGCCAAGCACACACTTAAGTATGTATGTACATTAGGGTGGGACGATCTGTATGGAGGGATATTAATCGATACCGCGCCATGGAAATTCGGATTCCTCTAATTTTTCTGAGTAGAAAACTCCTCCATGATATTTGTCTAAAATTAATTTTCATGTTCCGGAATTTGGTTTTTATGAACCACGACGAATTTTTGAAAATAAAAATTGGGCAAAAATCGAAAAAAAAAAATATCCAGGCCAATATACACATCGAGAATTTTATGCTGAATCCAGATATGAAATCCAAATTAAAATCGGATGATCCGTTTTCGAGATATAGCCTGATTTCCGGTTATGGTGGCTGAATGCGATTTTGATATTTTCGCTATTATCTCTTGTTGTGTACAATATATCTTAATTTTTTTTTTTTGCAAAGTATTTTAAAATATTAATTTATCTTCCGGTATAGGAAAATTAGAATGCACTCTTTTTTCCTTGGCCCAAAATCGCGGTATGGGTTCTCTATGTTATAGTCATCCGATACCGATGATTTTCGCCAACAGCGCTCTGTGTACAATAAATGGTCCAAATCTAAAATTTCAGAATTTTAGCTGCAAAAATTGAAGAGTTATACACTAAAACGTAGACATATGCTGTATGGGACTTGTGTTTTTTCACTTTAATATAATAATACAATGGCGCTGTTATAACTCTGACGAGTTTTATGGCCGAGCTTCTCTCCCAATTCGAGGTGTGCTCCTTTTTGTTTTTCCTACTAATTGGGTGGACCTACAGTTTTATGCCGGCTCCGAACGGCGAATGCATTTTTTGTGAGAAGCTTTTTCATGGCAGGAATACTCTCGGAGGGTATGCCGCCCACTGCCGAGAGGTGACCGCTGCTCTTAAAAAACCCAATAATTGGATTTTTACTAACTGAAAAATTGTTTTGGTGTTTGGCTCGGACCGTGGTTTGAACCCGAGACCTCTGGCACAGCAGGCGAGCACTCTACCCACTGCACCACAGCGGCCACTATTTTCACTTTACTCAACTCTAAAAAAAACTCAAGGTTACTCATACGCCATAGCGTACTACTGGAAGCAAAAAACAAATTTCAGAAGCATAAGTCTACGTTTTAGGGATGGCGCGATATAGGTTAGCCAATCGCCCCACCCTAATGTACATATGTACCCAGAAAAAACATTGGGCTGTTAGCTGAAGCCTAAGCTATAAATCAGGAATACGCTAGCGGCGCTGTTTGCTGTTATGCACTCATTCTCTCTGCACCAAACATTTTAATACCTAATTCTCTGTCCTAAGAGTGTACAATGTGTGGCGAGCGTAAAAATTGCGTAAGTATTGTCTGCCGAAGGAAAGATTGTCGCTTGAGTTAATTTTCAACTGACATGCAATCAAGTGTTTGGTGGTTAAGTGCGCACGTTTATCTCATTCCGATATATACATACATTACCTGGATGACCGAGCTTACATCGGGCTGCAATTTTTTTTTCGCAAGTGAAATAAAAAGCTAAAAAAAAATGCGTGGAAATTTGAAACTTTAAAGAAGTTTGCCCCCGAGATTGCTTGTATACTAAATTTCATAAAAATTGTTGAAGCCGTTTGTGAGATCCAGAACTAAAGTAAATCCCCCTCGATTCGCTGCGAAACCTCTTCCAATTCATCTTCTTCTACCTTTCTTCTTGGTGTTAGACTTCCACTCCCCTTTCCTCTATTTTTATTTTTCCTTTCTCTTCCATCTCCGTTTCCTGTTTCTTTACCTTTTCCTTTACCTTTTCCTTTTCATTTTCTTTCTGCTTTTCCTTTTTCTCTTTCTTTTTCTTTTTCGTTTTCTTTTTCTTTTTCTTTTCCTTTTCATTTTTCTTCTCCTTTTCCTTTTTCTTTTCCTTTTCCTTTTCCTTTCCCTATTGCTCTCCCTTACCCCTAATTTTCTCTCCCCCTCCTATTCGCTCCCTCTTTCCCTCTCTCTGTCCCTTCCCTCACCAATTCTATTTTCATTTCCTTCCCCTCTCCCTTTCCATCCCTTTACCATTCCCATTCCATTCCATTCGACTTTCTTTTTCCTTTTCAACTTCACTTTACCTAGGGAACCAGGTTGAGCACTACATCGAAGAGATCTCTAATTATTTAAGCCATGATTCCCACTTTTCGGGGTCATACGGTTCCACTTTGTGACCCATATCCCGGCACCCGCTTTAGGCATCAGAATTAGAAGGGCTCTATATTGAAGTCCTCATCAAGACCTTTAATTTCATCATGCCTTTTCGTTTGATACCAATATCTCTGAGAAATATTCGAGGGTCATCCGGGTCCACGTTTTGACCCATATCTCGGGAGTGATGACATCAACACATGAAAATTAACCTTATTTAAAGCCTCTGCCCATACAACTTTTCTTCGCTTAGGAATTTGTAGGCCTTATTTCGTAAGCCTTAAATCTTCTGGAATAATTCTTGAATAAGGCGTAGACTTTTTGCTGGGTATGTATGTTCGTATGAAAAGGTATGCGCAGCAAACGCACTTTGAACTCCTCTAGAGCTGACACACCAAGCGGTAGTTAAAGGCGTTGCCGCGCGCAAGTAATCCTTTTAGTTAGAAAACACACACAACAGGACACCAGCAGAAGGTAACTAGATAAGTGGAAACGAAGGCAGAAATTATAAATAAAACTAACAAAAAAAAACAACACTTTTCAAAAACAGCAGTGCAACACCAACATACAAACATGCACGTATGTACTCCAAAGTGTGCGCGTTAATACGTTAACGCGTTTCGCTTTTCGCCTAGAGTTTTCCGCCGCGCGCGCGCGTACGGGCAACAAAAATAAAACACAGCTCCAGCTCAAGCGGAGCCACGCCGCGCCGCGCCGCGCCGCGTTATAAAGCGCGCCTCAAAAGGTCCGCAAATGTTTTTTTTTAAATACAGAAGAAAAAAAACTTGCAATAAGAAACACAAACACAGCGCGCACTCTAGGCAGTCAACGCTCGCTGGCGCGCGTACGAAAAAACTTGCTACGAAAAAAGAAAAACTAGTAAAGTTTATACAAAAAAAAAGTAAAGAATTAAAAAAAAATCAAGAATTAAGAGGTATAATGTACAGCGCAACGCAGCGCCAAGCAACAAACGAGCGGCAAACAGCCGTGCCGCGCGTTGACCGACCAAGTCAAGCCGTGCTATGGTCAACAGTCGACGTATATATATAAATGTGTTACCAGCAACGCGCGCACATAAACACACATATTTATGCGTAAAGTTAAAAAATAATAAAAATTTAAAACACTTGTGCGCGTTTGTGCCATTTTATTTTATTTTATTTTATTTCTTTTTTTTTTTTGTTTTTTAATTTTCTTTTACCGGAAACCTGCTAGTGAAGCACTCTGAACTAATTTTGTGTGCGCTTACACCAATTGCGCGCCACCAACAGCGCCGCGCATACACTTTCTTCTTATACAATGTTTCCTGTTGGCGCACAAAATAGTATTTTCTGTTTTTTTTTTTTTGAAAATACCGCAATTGTGCAAGCGCTTTTCAGTTAGAAAAAAACTTCAAGGATTTGTGCACTTTCAGGTAGTACGTAGTTCTTAGTGGCAACAGGATATTTATTAGAATTAGAAAAATTGCTGTCACACAGCAGCAAGGGTGGCCGCAGCGCAGCGCGTGAGCGGCGGAAAGTAATGCTTTGAGTTGCGCGCTGTGGTTTGGAGAATGAAAAATTGCATGTAAAAGCAAACAACAATAACATACATATATTTACAAAAAAAAAAACAACAATAATAACATATATTTTTTTCTATAATTTCTTGCAGCATTTCTAAAAACATATACATAAGTAATGCAACGTCGCGTAGTACGAGTTTTAAAGTGAAACAGCAGGACTTGCCCCAGCCAAACAAGGTATACACATGTGAGGAAAAATTAAACACTCCAGCGCTTGCAACAACAACGACAAGCAAACTATAATTGTGGGAATAGACACTGAAATACATACATACATATATACATATGTACATATATGGAATGTCCGCCGTCTTTGGTCAAAATGTCGTAATAAATGTCACCACTGTTGGCAGCACTGAAAACGCCACCATTAAGGATGTGAATGTGGATAAATGAAGTCAAGTCACGCTGAACTGAGCCAGCCGCCAACTCGAAGCCGGATGAGCAAGGCAGTGTGATGAACCCAAACTAAGCGTGATGGCAAGTTAAGAAATCTGCGGCGGAAAAGGAAAAGTCATCGTTAGTGCGTGATTTTAAGTGTTTGCTAAAACGAAGGAGTGTTGAAAAAGGAAAGGAAAGAAAACTTAGGAAAATAAAAGAAACAAAAAGAAGAAAACAAAATTAAATGAAATGAAGAAAGAGGAAGAGTGGAAATTAAAGAAGAAAACGCAATGAAATGAAAGAAAGAAGAAGAGTTGAAAATTAAAGAAGAAAACGAAAACAAAAGAAAGAAAGAAGAAGAGTTGAAAATTAAATAAGAAAGGAAATGAAGGAAAGAAGAGATGAAAATTAAAGAAGAAAACGAAGTGAAATGAAAGGAGGAAGAAGAGATGAAAATTAGAGAAGAAAACGAAAACAAAAGAAAGAAAAAAGAAGAGTTGAAAATTAAAGAAGAAAAGGAAATGAAAGAAGGAAAAAGATTCGAAAATTAAAAAAAGAGAACGAAATGAAATGAAAGAAAGAAGAAGAGTGGAAAATTAAAGGAGAAAACGAAATGAAATGAAGGAAAGAAGAAGAGTGGAAAATTAAATAAAAGTGATCTAGAAAGCAGCAAAATATTAAGAAGAAAAGAAAGACATTGAAAAAAGCAAGCGCAAAGAAAAATGCATGATGTGGAAAAAACAGAAGAAAGCAAACGATAAGCGATGAAATTGTTACAACAATATTATTAGTAACAAAAGAAGATAAAAAAAAAAACAATTTAAATAAAGATAGAAAACATAAGTAAATACATATAAAACAAAAATAAAAAGCAAAATAAATTAAAAGAAAACAAAAGAAAGAAATAGAAAAAAAAAAATAAATATAAAAAGTATAAGTACATAAATGAAACAAAGTAAAAAATAAAAAAATAAAAACATAAATTAAGAAAAAATATAACAAAATAAAAGTGTGTTAAGTGAATAAAAAATACTCGACGTGCGCTTAAAAAAGGGAAGAAAATACTTAGTAGAAAAGAAAGCGCAAAAATAAATTACTTAATACTACACAAAAAAAAAAAACAAAAAACAAAAACAAGAACAACAAAATTATTATAAAGCTAGTTCTTAAAGTGTGGTGTTAAAATATAAATAAAATAGTTTAGTTAAGTGTCGCTCGTGCAGACATACATATGTACATAAGTATTTAGCACTGCAACGCAACACAAAATTCAACGTATAAACGTAGCACAAGCTGTTTGTAATACGAGTACATAGTATATGTAACTACATAATATATAAATACAAAAGTAAATGTGCGACGAAACCCTACTGTGTCTACATTCATACATAAATACATACATATGTACATACATATATAGTATAATACATACATATACTTATGTACATCCATATATAGAAATAGTTGGTGTTGCAGAATGTAATATGAGAAGAAACGACAAGGCAAGTTGAGTGTGTCGCGACTCGTGAGTGTGTTTAGAACTTACTACATTGTGGCCTAAGGAATAAGGAAAAATTTACGCCGTAACCAAGTGTATCATGCCTAAATACCTATACATGAAAATATAATATAATAATATATTTACCTACATACATATATACATAAATATATATGTAGGTATACATAAAAATATACATTTATTCAAGCATAAAAACGTATACATATTCACGCGCGCCGGTTAGTGTAATGTTTAATTGTATGTTTCTATGTAATAACAAGTCATGTGCGCGAGTTAGTGAAACACTTAAAAGTGCATAAATATATGTAAATACATATACATAAATACATACATATGTACATATATCGACGCATAAAAACGTATAAACCGTGACGACGACGAAATATATGTATATAGTTTGAAGAATTTGCCACGTTGAAAGTGTTAAAAGTGCGAATATCTATACCTATATCTACATACAATGTCATACATACATACATATGTACATAAATATTTGTGAAGGAGGCTTGTAGTAAGTGAAGAAGGCGCGTAGGTACTTCCTACAAACCCAACAAACAGGGCAGTGATAGTACTTGAATCGTAATCCAAACTGCCAGCGTGTCAGCCAACCAGCCAGCCAGTCAGCCAGTTGGCCATCCAACGGATGTACGTTTCATAAATGAAAATAATCTAATTTATGCGCACCGGATCGAAGTGTGGTCGCTGTCGGTCATCTATCATTAAAGAAAGCAATCGCTTTTACGCGAACGCATAAATTTTTTTTTTTTATCCTTTACCCTATTTCCATTTTTGTTAATATATTGGATTATTGTTGGCGCATGGAGAGGCGTAAAGTGCTGTGAAATACTACTGGCACAGGGCGCAGCCAAAGTGGATTTGCAGGTCAGTAGGAATTATGTATAATAAAAAGCAAGCAAGAAAAAATGTGTAATTACATGTTATTAATATGAAACTTCAATATTCATATTTCTGCACCTCACCTACACTGTACATACAAATCGCCGGCCTACTGCCAGAAACACGAATGTGCTAAAATGAAAATGTTGGGAAATCGAGTTTTAAAGTTCATTCTTCTCGCAAAATTTGAAAAATTTGTTTCTAATACCATAAAAGTATACTTATCTGCAAATTATATATAACCTTCTTTGGTTCGTCACCCTGTTATAGTTTTTATGCTTCTATTCCTTCTAATCTTCGTGTTTCTGGCCCACCAAAAAAATTCCTTGAAAATAAATTTCGTTTAAGTGGCATTGAAAATTTCGGTGGCTTCCAGTGCAAAAAGCTATTAGGGGTTTTACTAAAATGTAGAGCATACACAAATTGATCAGGAAAACCGCATAACTCAAATTAGGAAAAATTGCACATTCGTGTTTCTGGCAGGAGGCCGACGATATCTTAACAATTTTTTTTTACTTTTTTCAATCAAAATAATTGCATACTAAGTAGCACATACAGTGAATATAGTAAGTACAATACTTAAGGGGAACGGGTAAAATCGCGAAAAAATGAAATCTTACATTGTCAAATATTTACTAATTTCCATTGTTAATTCGGGAGGCTATGTGGATAAGGATTATTTGGAAGCCTATCCTCCCGCATACCTGAATTTATTGGTATTTTTTCGCTGTAAACTAGTGTAGGTAATAAATGGAGAAAAAGATTTTCTTCTGAAAACTCCAGTTATCTATGACTTGTTTACTTAAATATCGCCCGTTTTATGCAATAGGGATTTAACTCGAAATTTTCGATTTCTGGTATTTTTCCATATATTTCAATAACTGGGTCGTGCCTTTAAGTCTAGTCTTATAAAATACTCAAAAAGATAAAAATGGCGGAAATAAAAGTGATTTTGTAGTTAGCCGTAGAAGGAAACTATATGAAATTATAAAAGTTTATTTGCGTTTTCCCAAAAAAAATTTTTTTTTGAGTTAAATCCCTATTCCATAAAACGTGCGATATGTACATTAGATGCGTTTTTTTCGGCAAAGTTTCTCAGATCTTCCCTCCGGCCACAGAATATGAAAATAGGATGTTGTAGGATAACTAAGCTGATTTTTATTTTTTTTTAGAAAGAAAACTGAGTGGGCTACTCCAAAAACAGCGATTTTTTTTTTTAAATTCCATGATAGGTTTAGATTCATATATGAAAAAAACACAGAATTAAAAATAAAAAAACAAAAGATATATATTCTCATGTAAAATTAACGGCTTAATCGAATGGTGTACTCAGTTTTTTAGTGCGAGCCATAGGTGGAATATTATTTTTTTTAGTCACGAATTTTCAAGTTTGGACCCGGGTATTTTCAAGATACCTTAAATTTCTTTTTAATCAAAATATACAGGAATCTGCGAATTTTAATGCAGTTTTCAGAAGAGTTTATTTGATTGAAATCGAGCTTTTTTATCCAAGCTACTTTGGTTTAAATTAAACATTCCAAAATCACTTTCATATTGTACAACATTTTTTATTGTTGCAAGTACAAAATTCGAATATTTATTATTTACATACATATATCGCACACTAAATCAAAAACAGTCACAACTCAAAATTTTTCAAAATCGACTTTTTTCCATAAAACAGTTCTCAGAACACATACCTAACGACTGTGAAAAATTCTTCTCCAACACTGCCTTCCTTAGGTGGAGAAATTCCGTTATGTCTGTTTTGATGTTACTTTCGTTTATGTTACCTGCTTGAACAGTATCAACTAAAGAGTACTATTTATAGTTGTGACAGTTTGCATTTAAGCAACAGTGTAGTTTTATAATATCTTTAGCTGCACTGGCTTCAGGTCAAAATAAAACGCAATTAATTTTGCAGATTGCCGATATATTTCGGTTGCTGAACTGCAACCGTCTTCAGGGCAAAAATTTTATTAACACGTCCGTACCTAGTGACGTGGAGTTCTAAATATATCGGCAATCTGCAAAATTAATTGCGTTTTATTTTGACCTGAAGCCAGTGCAGCTAAAGATATTAGTAAAGATGAAGAAGGTCGCAAACGACAACAACAAGTGTAGTTTTATTTTCAGTTAAAGAGTCTTATTTTGACTTGTGACACTTTAGCTGAAAAAATTTGAAATATATTTCGACTTGTGCCACTTTAGTTGATAAAGTGTGAAATAGTTTGCTATATCGTTCAGAGGTGTGATTTTTTTTATAGAAAAAGTAAGTATAACCAAGTATATTATCTTTGATACAAGTAATTATGATAATTGATAATTTAAATCAATGTAAGTATTACTATTAAGGTTAGGGTTTTCAAGATTATCATATTAGAAACATGTTATTAGAAATTTTATGCAAATTTTTTTTTCTTTATTTTTAATTTGCTTTTGAAAATGTGTTGAAGACATGGATGAAGATTGAATTCAATTTGATTAACTTACCTGTTAAATTGCCTTGTTGAATTTACTCTTAAACTTGAATTTTATACTTACCTTTTTACATACTTACCTATTATATACTTACCTTTTAAATTGAATACTTACCCTAAAATATACAACGCGAAGTTAAATTTTTTTGTTTTTCCTTTCCTTTTTGCTAATTAGTTAGTGTTTGAGGACTTTTAAGGGTAAATCAAAACATATTTTCAACTAAGGAGACACAATTTGACTTAATACCATAAACCCAACGAAAAAATTTCAACTAAAGAGTCACAACTCTAAATTTGCTCTTATTGTCAAAACTACCAAGCAAACCTAAAAAAAAAAGTTTGTAAATCAGCTTTATACAGGCTTTAATTCCATTTGCAACTTTATTTGATTAAAAAATTGCAACCATGTCAGCAAAAACAGTTTTTTGCCTCTCCTGAATATTTCAAATTTTTTGAGTTGTGACGCTTTTTGATTTAGTGTGCGATATGTAAATACTTATGTATCTTTTTTTTTATTTTTAATTCTGTGTTTTTTTTTTTATATATGAATCTAAACCTATCATTGAATTGAAAAAAAAATCGCTGTTTTTGGAGTAGCACACTCAGTTTTTTTCTAAAAAAAAAAAAATAAAAATCAGCTTGGTTATCCTACAACATCCTATTTTCATATTCTCTGGCCGGAGGGGTATGTTAGATCAAAAAAACGCATCTAATGTACATATCGATGCCTTACTTTCTCAACCTCGTATCCTAAATAAGGAAACTTTTCAGGAATAAAAAAAAACTGTTTATTTTTTTTTACCGTCGTTTTTTATGTAAAAATTTTAATGCAATTATTAAGACATGAATTATAACTATGTGCACAATTAAAAATCATATACTTATCTATGTTAGATTGCGCATAAAACAAATTTTTTAAGATACGAGTTTTCTGCATTAACGATAATTTCATTTTTGAAACTTGATTTATAAGTTACTCGTTTGCTGCACTTATATGTATACAACGAAGATACTTCAAAACTATTAAATAAAAACAATATTTTGCTTAAATTCAATGTTTTATTTGTTAGAGGATATTATAAAAAAAAAGCAAGTAAGGAAGCCTAAGTTCGAGTGGAATCGAACGTTAGATACTCAGCTGTATGCTTTCATTGTTTGTTTGCGTTTGAGGGAAATACGGTGTGATTTATATAAAGCGAGTGCTGCATAAAATAGGCGTAGCCACACCCATTTTCAAAATTTTTATCAGTCATCCAACTAAGCATGTGAATATTATTCTTTGTGCAAAATTTCATTCCTTTACGACTTCTACTTACAAAGATGTCACGTTACAAATTCCTAAAGGGTTTTCCAGAAATATCTTTGTTGAAAAGTAGGCGTGGTCATAAACCGATTTCGCTAAATTTTTGGGCACGTATTACCACAAGTTATTAAAGTGTACAAACTGATTTTCGTCATAACATCTCAATTATTTGTAGGGTTATAGGCTCAGAAATCTCGTATATTCCAGTTTCTAAAAAGAGGCGGTGCCACGACCATTTTCCAAAATTTTTGTGTTTTTTGTTTTATGTCCATAGTTGGACTCCTGCCATACAATTTCAATGATATAATATAATACAATGGCGCTGTTATAACTCTGACGAGTTTTATGGCCGAGCTTCTCTCCCAATTCGAGGTGTGCTCCTTTTTGTTTTTCCTACTAATTGGGTGGACCTACAGTTTTATGCCGGCTCCGAACGGCGAATGCATTTTTTGTGAGAAGCTTTTTCATGGCAGAAATACACTCGGAGGGTATGCCGCCCACTGCCGAGAGGTGGCCGCTGCTCTTAAAAACCCCAATAATTGGATTTTTATTAATTAGAAAAATTGTTTTGGTGTTTGGCTCGGACCGTGGATTGAACCCGAGACCTCTGGCATAGCAGGCGAGCACTCTACCCACTGCACCACAGCGGCCACAATTTCAATGATATATCTTTATATTTGACAGAGATATCGCTTAAAATGTTTTTATTAGGTCACTTTATAATACACATATATATAAGTGGGCGTGGTCGTCAACCGATTTTGGAAATTTTTCGTCCAAACGTTTGCCTAAGTAAGTACATCACGCGTACAAAATTTGATCGATATATCTTCAACGGTTACTGAGTTCTGACTCATAAAACTTTCAATGTTTGCCCCTTAATAAGTGGGCGTGGCACCGCCCATTTTCCAAAATTTCATCAAATTTCTTCCTAGGGGCCTGAGCTCAACACGTGGGTAAAATTTCATCGCTCCAGCTATATTAGTGACTGAGATACCAAATTTCCGACTTTTTCTATATAGGAAAAGTGGGCGTGGTCATGGCCCAATTTCGCCCATTTTCAATACCAACCGTCCCAGTCTCGATAGCAACTTGCATTCCAAATTTCATCAAAATATCTCAATTTTTGCGCGAGTTAGAGTGTTTACAGACGAACGGACGGGGGATGACAAAACGATTAATACGCCTTTAAATATACATGTATATTAACCCTAATCACCGAATTTTGAAAAGTTACGTAAAACCGAAAGTGAGACTCTGAGGCTCACCTATGGGGAAATTTTGAAACACATTATTTTGGTATTTGGTTTTTACTTTTATTTATGCAGTAATGAATTCAGAAGCATTTTTATATATTCTTATAACGGTTTATGACAATTTTTTTAGTATATAAAGATAAAAAACGTAATTCCGTAAAATAGGAGACATTAATGTACTACAATTTTCACACATTTTTGTAGTTGTTTGAATGTTCATTACAAATGGTTTTATTACATCTGTTATAAATTTGTTTTTGTGCACACAATGAGAAAAGCTATGAATCAAATGAATATGAATACATTTTTCATATGATCGCCGCTAATATATATTTTTCGCAACCAAATTCCAAATTTTTAAAACGCGACGTTCGTGGTGAAATTTTTTTTTTACATCTATTGCGTTTGCGGCGCGCTTGTTGTAATTTTACGTTTTTTCTTTATTTTCCTGTAAGTGCGTTTATTGTCGATTTGGGTTTTGTTGTTGTTGCTGATGCTGTGAAAGGGGCTGTTGATTTTGCAGTTGCAATAAATGCTCTGATTTCCGTTGATCACATTCATGCTGAGGTTAGCTTTGCCTTAACGTATAGCAATAACAGAACTACTTACTAGGAAAGCTTTACGTTATAGACCTCTGCACAATACCATTTGCCTCTTCTATATTTTCGAATACTCTATGCATTGTACAATTAGTCACAGCACAATTTCAATGCAGATACGAATATAACCCATACTTTTCATTTGGAATACAAATACTATTTCTATTTGCTCTGTTGGAGCGATTAGTGTACACTATTCGCCACGATAGAATAGAACATAATAATAACAATGTTATGAAGTATTCGCAAAACCTTATTGCTTCTTTGGTTTGTTTGTTTATTTAATGTGCATATGGCATTAAGGTGGACTAAAAATTAAAAGCCCAACAAACATATGTTCCATTTTTTAATGATAAGAAATGTTTTTCTTGTTCATTAAGGACTTTGAAAAAAATTATGTATCATCACTGATATAAAAGGAGAAAGAAATTTGGAGGCATTTGTACGACCTCTAAATTTTAATATATTAAGGAAAAATTTTAGGTATAGATTTCCGTATTATATTCGCATGAAAATCGGGTAGTTCCGCGAATTTCGGGAGAACTTTATTTCCTTCATGAAACCACCTTAATATGCCAAATAAGTTTCCTAACTAATGCCGAAAAAATCAAAAGAATCGAAGTATTGGTTACCGAGTTATTTTAAAATATATAGAACAGTTGGAAATATGTAGGTCGTAAAAAGCTCTGGTTCGAAATTTATTTTAGACATATGGTTTCTTGGGCAAAAAAGCTTGAAATTACCCAAATTTTTATAATTGCCATGTGACCCTGTTAATATTTTTTTTGGCCCCTACCAATCGACCTGCCCTAGTGTGTATGCATATGCACACACACACACTCACACTAGCAGCGTAATTTTGCTGAACACAACGTCTGGATGTGTGTTTATAAAAAAAATATGTATGTACAATGTACATACATATATATCGATTATATTCGAAGTATTCGCAAGTAGTGTACACTATTTGCAGAACCTTTTTAAGGTCATGTAATTGTCGCTACGAATTCTAAAACGACAGAAACAAGTAGGTACTGTAATTGGACTGCCGCGAATATTTTGTTGTCCGTTTCGAATCCATTCGTGCAGCCTTCTATTACGAACCATCTCCTGAATTATTTGTAGCAAAACCAATTACATACATATGTATATATGTACGTCTAATTTTGGCATGCTAAAATAATCTAAATAGTAGGTACATCACACAGGTTTTGTATTTTCCTTATACTATGTACCATGGCTTAACTAATTAAGGTTATAGCGGCGGATCAGCTGATTTCAGTTGTGTATGTATACTAAAATTTAAAGAATGTCAAACAAGACGAATTGAAAAAATGTTTTGTTACAATTCAATGTGATTCTAAGCTCTCTTCGCTTTCATAATGACATTTTTCAGGAAAGCAACAATAGCAACAAAGCATGAAATCGTTTCTGCTATAACCTGAATTAGTTAAACCATCACTTTGTACACAGAGCCAAAAAGTTCACCTATAATCAAAGAGACTGCCATCTAAAAAAGCTATTTGGCCAAGGAGAGCGAGAGGAGACAAAATTGAAGGAATTTTTGCTAGAAAATCTTCTAGATTTTAGCTTGAATTTCTTCTTAAATTTATTGAAAAGGATACCGTCTGAAAACGAGGAGATAACTTCTTATTTATTAATTATACCTTTCATGAGAATGAAATGGTATTATAACTTAGTGCCAAAAAATTTTTGTCGAAAGTACCAGAAGGAAGCGTGGGGGACCCACCAAAATATATACCGATATGATCAGAATCACGAGCTGAGTCGATTAAGCCATGTCCGTCTGTCCGTCTGTCCGTCCGTCCGTCTGTGTGAACGCAAACTAGTCCCTCAGTTTTTGAGATATCTGAATGAAATTCGGAATACAGGTATGTTGTTATATGCAGCTGATCATTTGTCGGAACCGGCCGAATCGGACCACTATAACATATAGAAAACAACCGATTATTCAGATATACATGAAATTTTTGGATGTAATTTGTGCATAACTTCCCCATTTAAACAGCTAAGGACATGAAACTTAGAAGTAGACGTGCCCATTTTGGCCCAAACAAGGTTACCGAAAATTGTCAAGATCGGACCACTATAACATATGGTTCCACAACATCCGATTATTCAGATATACACATTTTGGTGTATAACTCCTCCATTTTAACAGCTAACGGCCTGAAATTTTGAAGTATTTGTACCCATATGGACCCAAACGGGATTGCTGAAAATTGTTAAGATCGGACCACTATAACCTATAGCTCCCCTACAACCGATTGTTCAGATATGGACATTTTGGTGTATAACTCCTCCATTTTAACAGCTAACGGCATGAAATTTTTAAGTATTTGTACCCATATGGGCCCAAACAGGGTTACCGAAAATTGTCAAGATCGGACCACTATAACATATAGCTCCCCTACAACCGATTGTTCAGATATGGACATTTTGGTGTATAACTCCTCCATTTTAACAGCTAACGGCGTGAAAGTTTTAAGTATTTGTACCCATATGGGCCCAAACGGGGTTACCGAAAATTGTCAAGATCGGACCATTATAACATATAGCTCCCATACAACCGATTGTTCAGATATGGACATTTTGGTGTATAACTCCTCCATTTAAATAGCCAAGACACCATTTTTTCTAATAAATCTTTCCATAAATAACCCACAGAATTAAAATTATAAATTAAACTTAATCCGGCTATGTACATACAGAGGTAACGTTTCATTTCCCGACTCATGAAAGGTATGAAGTCTTCGGTACAGCCGAAGACAGCCGCGCTTTTACTTGTTTTTTTATGTCATTTTGTCAAAAAAATTAAATTGTTAGAAGAAATCTGCTTGTTTTTATGAGAAATTTGTATAAACCAAATCAATAAGGACATCCTCTAATTTTTACTAGAACCTTTTTGAATTTATTAAAAAGGAAAACTTTTTATTTTTAAAAGAGCCCTTATTAATTAAAATTTTGCTATAAACGTCTTAACGTACGTACATGTATGGATATACTCGTACATACTAGAAATATGCATAACAGTTATTGCATCAGCCACTTTTTTTGTATGTGTGCAATAACATGTTCAAGAAATTAAAAGGGAGAACTTTTTATTTTTAAAAGGGCTCTTATGTGTTTCCTCCGTTCGTCAATTTCACTACGGCTTTGCACATTTCTACAATTCTCAAACGATTAGTGAAGCACTTGGTATAAAGAGTTTATTATGTCCATCTGCACTTATATGAAATGAAATGTTGCCCTTTGTCTGAATAAGTCCTAGGAAAATACTAGTTGACTAATTATGTTTTTCGATGAAAATCAAGATTCTCTTCTTAATAATATTAAACAGGGTTTCTTCTTAATTTTACAGGTTATCTGCTAAATTTATGTGAAAAGGTTTCCATATTTATTCTAGGAGTCATCTTCTTAATTTTATATAAGAGGTTTTCATCTCAGTTTTATAGGTTATCCATTAAATTTTACTGAAAATGAGTTCAACTAAAATCCACGGGTTATCTTCTTAATAATATTGAAAAGGTTTTCATATTAGTTTTACAGTATATCTACTTAGTTTTATTAAAATGAGATATCCAGTCATAATAAGACGGGCATCTTATTGGAGAGAAAGCGTAGAGAAATCCGCTAAACTTTGTTCTGATTTACAGGGCATTTTAGGTGGTCTTTTGGCTCTGTGTACATATCCTTTGTAGATTCTTGTTGATTCGTTTCACAGTTTTGAAGAAGCAATTTTTGCTTTACTTTTGCTGAGAAATACAGATTTAAGCTACTGCCAAACGATGCAATGAAAGTGCTTTCCGAAAGTGTCAAATCATTGAAAGAACTTTCATGAGTATCCACACGACGCAATGAAAGTGCTTTCAGAAAGCACTTTTTACCTCCACTTTCCGAAAACTTTCAGGAAATACTTTTCGTTTGTCCACACGGTGAAAGGGAAATGAGTTTTTGAAATTACTTTCTGGCAGCTGTCAAATTAAATTCAAACAGCTGTGAGAGCAAGACAGATGTAGGAGAGCAAACAGCTTGTTGTTTGACTCACACAGTGTGATGATGCTAGCCACACACCTTGCAATTTTTTATACAACTTGAGCAAGTTGCGCTGGGGCTGTTGTATGAAGTTGTGTATCGGTTGTACGAAAAATCAAAAAGTTTTGATTTTTTGGCAAGTTGTACAACTTGGTTGCATCGTTTGGGGGCATGTTGTTCAACACTTCATTTTATGAGAATTCTTGAAGTGAGCACATCAAATTAAAATAAGTAAAAATAAGCGAATTCAACACAAAAAACATAAATATTTGTAGAATAAATAACGCAAAATGGAAAGCTTGCAGGAACCACTTTTTGTAATATTTTTTCCTACAAGCGCAATATTATCCTATTCCATGTTCACTCAAAGTAATTTTTTACAAAATGAGATTGTACAACATGGTTGTTCAATAAATTGCACCGTATGTAGGCAAACAGTCCAACTCGATTGCAACCGAGTTGGGTCAACGGTCGCACCGTGTATGGCTACGGTAAGAGCAAACAGCTGTGCGTGGAATGGTGATGGTGGGGACTTTTGTGTTTTTTGTGTTGATATGAAAAATATAATGTGATAATTAATTATTTTAATAATTGTATTTTGTTTATACATATGTATTTTTATAAAGAAAACATTTACATGCCAGTTCGATCATTTAGACAACACTCGTATCAGCTAGCAACTTTCAGAAAGTAAAACACTTTCAGATGTAACAATTGAAAATGAAAAGTATTTCTGAAAAGTATTTTTCTCGCAGCTAGACGATGAAAGTTTTTCGTAAGAAAGTAATTGCTGAAATTTCGGAAAACACTTTCAGAAAGTACTTTTTTGGTGGCTACACGAGAAAATTTTACTTTTTCACTTTCTGAAAGCACTTTCATTGCATCGTCTGGCAGGAGATTTAGTTTTACATTTCTAGCACTATGGCTGTGTGCCAATCGGTAGAAAAAATGAAATTTTGACATAAGGGAGTAAAATTTTGGCAGTATTCGTGGTGAATTCTAGTGTCATAATTTTACCTAGCTCAATGGGCTAGGTAAAATTTTGACATTTTGTAAGTACATACACATACAAGTAACACAAATATTTAAAAACAAAATAACATGAGATGATTACATGAATACATTTCTTCTGTTTCCATCAATATTGCCATCAACAATTACATTCATTTTACCAAGGCAGATCTAGGAAGGTAGGCCCGGTGGCGAATTGAGAAATTTCCCATGTATTTTGTTAGTGTAATCGGTAGAGTGTAATGTCAAAATTAATGAATTCGCTTCGGGCTCGTCCATCCCTATTGGCCATGATGTGAATTCGCTTGGATTTTGACATTACACTCTACCTTTGCATATAAAAAAAATAGTTTCTGAATTCGCCACCGGGCCTACCTTCCTAGATCTGCCTTGCATTTTACGTTTTAAAATTGTATCGTTGTCCGTTTTCGCCCAAAAGTTTATCTTTGTAACTGTCAAAATTTTCTATTCTGTTTGGCACAGCAAAATTGTGTTTTTTATCTCAACATGGTAAAATTTTCTACCTCATTTTCCCATAGAGAAAAATGTTGCCGATTGGCACACAGCCTATGATTAATATTTGTTAATACACGGAGAAAACTATATGGATGTTACATCCATAGTTTATGGATCAGGTAGGAATATCCTTATATGTATATGGATGTGACCTCAATATAGTTTTTTTCCGTGTACGCATCCAACATACACTAGTTTAGATATCGATTAGATAATGACTCGAGTTACGCAGTTTTATCACATATCGAACGTTGTAGAGGACGATTCGAGAGACAGTGGTGAATAAGTAATTCCCAAATTGAGTTCTTAAAGAGATTCTAATGAGATTTTCCATTAAATTTCATAGACATTGAGATTTGGCTCTTTCTTGTAATCAGTTTCCAATTGAATTAGATTTAGTTTTCTACCCTCGCTATCTTTTAGAGATTAGTTAGAATATTACATTAGTTAAGTATCTTAGGTGTATAATAATAATATAATAATACAATGGCGCTATTATAACTCTGACGAGTTTTATGACCGAGCTTCTCTCCCAATTCGAGGTGTGCTCCTTTTGTTTTTATTACAGTTTTATGTCGGCTCCGAACGGCGAATGGATTTTTTTGTGAGAAGCTTTTTCATGGCAGAAATACCCTCGAAGGGTATGCCGCCAATTGCCGGGAGGTGATCGCTATTCTTAAAAAACCTAATAATTGCATTTTTACTAATTAGAAAAATTTGTTTGTGTTTGCTTGGACTGGGTTTTGAACCCCAGATCTCTGGCATAGAAGGCGAGTACTCTACCCACAGCACCACAGCGGCCACTTAGGTGTATAGTCTCTAAAAATTCTTTCACATTAGCGACTGTGCTTGCTGGGAAATGCCAACATTTTGCACACACACACAGATGGAACATTGTCCCATTTTGGCTTTTACCTACTGTATTCAGGTGTGCATACAGTAACGTATGTAGGTATTTATATTTGCTCTCTGTGTATTGGTGCACATAAATAATTGGATTATGAAAATGGTTTTTCATTTTAATGTTTTTCTAATTTTCTTTTGTATATTTTGAATTTCCCTAAGATACCTTCACTAAAAACAAAGATACAAATAAACACGCCCATAGCCACATAAATATCGTCTACATATGTGCATAGGTATGTAGCTGTTTGTAAACTGCCTTTTATTGTGTAAATTAAGTAACAATGCCTACATACGCACGCATAGGTATGTACATACTATGTATATGAACATACTTGTGCGTATCTACTAGACATATACGCCGCCGATTGACGCCGCCGCCGCCGCGCCGATTATCTTCATAATCGGCCGCCGCCGCCATAATCCGTGAAATCGGCGTATCGGCGCGGCGGCGTGCGCTGGCGCGCCATACCCGTATGGAGCGAGATGTGTACATATTTTCCTAGTTTTGCTAACTGCAAAAGTTCTTCAAAATTAAAAAAAATTAACCAATCGACGTGTTTTGACCTCAGGAACACGAAGCAGAATGTGGAAATGTTTTGTTTTTTGCCGGTTAAAAGTTATCAACAAAAACTTTGGCTGTTCCCTACTTTACTAGCCTCAGTCCTAAAGAATTTAAGCTACTGGAAAATTTCAGTTAATTGGCTTACATAATTTTTTCTCAGATACTGAACTTTTCTGGGATCTCTTCCATTTAGTCCTACTTCTCGAGGTCTGTTGCTAATTGTTCTACTCAAAACTGCACCATTTCAACCCTCCTTAATATCATTAGATGCCGAAAATGATCCCAAACATGCCTCCAGAATCGAAAACTCATAGTTTGAACTTAAGAAGGTTGCTGTTTTTGAGTAGCCATCACAGTCGTCGAACCTCAGCCCTATAGGGAATATTAAAGAAGACGATGGGGTATCAAAAATGGAAAAATAAGCAAGAGTTATGGAAAAAAAATTAAAGAAGCTTGGTACTTAATACCAGTTGCAAATTGCGCTGATTTGGTCAACCCTATGCCACGAAGAAGTAAGGAAGTTATAAAAAATAAAGGAGCTTCAACTAAACATTGTTTAAATCTAGCTGCAGCAGTAATATTGTAGTTTATTTGAAAAAACAATCGAATTTAAAGTTTGTCCCTATTATTATTTCCAACTTAAATTATACATTTCATTATTTTTATTCATAAAAATTAAATTATTATACAAAAACCACCCCAGAGTCATTGAAGCATGTCCACTCCGTGTAAGCATCAATATATGGTAATTATTAGGGCATGGAATTTCATGTACTAAAAAATAAAAAATATGCGCATAAAAAATGCAACAAAAACTGAGAAATATGCATGAAAATTCAAAAAAAAAAATGCATTAATTCAAATTTTTTCAACTTCAGATAATTCATGTTTATTGAAGTTACAATAGTTAAATAAATTAGGTACAAACATTTTTTAATTGTTGCTCTTACGTTGTAAGTTTATACATATCGTTAGCTTAGAGTGCAAACTGTGTAAGTCCACTTTTTATGAAAAACTGTATTTTTATGTAGAACGCTAGAAAAATCAAATACGCACCACGCTAAACAAGTCTGTGATACTTGTCATATTTCTAATCGTTGTTATTCAGTGATACGCAAATTGTGTAAGTCCAAAAAGCGAAGAAAATTGTGTAAGTCCAAAATATTTACATGAACAGAATTTTTTTTTTTTTCATTTCGAAATTTGTTAATTTTTTGTTTTTTTTTTCTCTCCTACAATGTTTGAAAAAAGGACTTACAAAATTTGCACTCTAAGCTAGCAATATGTATGTATGTTTTTATAGATATGTACATAAGTTCAGTCTTGAACATTTCATAATTTGCAAAGGTTAATCCTTATTCAACGATTCATTAGCGTACACAATGAAATATTTTTTCATATTCTCAAAAAGAAAACTTTGCCGATTCGGTCGAAAAAAGCTCTTATACATAGAAAACGAACGTTCTACATCCACAGAGGTAATAGGAGCATGTTTGAAAACGGCTCTTTGTCGACAGGTATGCACCGTATCGAAAATACTAATAATAGCCGTGTTTACACGAAACTCTATTCGTCGTCAGATGACTGTTATGCATGAATTTCGTTTTTATAAAACTGTCAACTAGCAAATTACAAAAATAGGCAATATAATGCGAAATATGTAATAAAAAAATGCAAACAACGCAAAATATGTAAAAATATGCATATATGACCAAAATATGCAAAATATGCAAAAACATTTAAATGCCATTTTTAAGACAATTTCACGATTCGCAAAGATTGTTTATTAATTTTGCTCTACCTAAATCTAAGAAAAACATGTATTTGCATAGATTTCCATGCCCTAGTAATTATTATTTGGTCTTAAAATTGCAAAATTTTGTCCCTATTATTTTTTCCAACACTGTATATACATATATTTATTTTAAAGTGCCTTCCTTATATATATATAAATATGTACATATGTAAATATATGTATGCATGTTTATTATCATACAAAATAAGCAAATGAATTTAAATTTACCCTTACATATGGATTTGTGTATATTCTTTAATATTTATTTTCTTTATTTTATATTTTAGTTTATGTAACAATTGTTTTTTGCTGTTAATAAAAAAGTTTCAACAATTTAAGGTGGAAATTAGTTTATTTATTCCATTCAGCCAGCGATATTAAGGTAACTAAATAAAATTAATATTTGAATAAGGATTGTGATTTGTAGATTTGGGGCAGGCGCGCCGGCGCGAAAAAGCACGCCGGCGTCGCCGCCGCCGCCGAAATTTATTTGGAATAGCGCCGCCGCCGCCGGAATCAATGTCGGCGTATATGTCTAGTATCTACATACCTATATACATACGGACAAACTTCATTTACCCCAAAATTCTTAGGTGAAGTTACAAATTTTCCAACTAATAGTTAATTCACTTTTCTCACCTTCTGTTCTTCGTCTTCTTTAGTATTGTAGGTATATTTGTTTTTGTTATACTTAGTTTTTGCTTTGTATGTATGTATGTATTTCTCCCTTCTTCCCCTTTCACAAACATATTTTAATGATTTATAGCTCTAAATTGCTTAAGATGCCATTAATTTTTGGGAAAGCTTTTCCATGAGATTTCGACTTTGTATTTAATTGTGACTTAAAGCTAAGGTTTCATGCGTAGGTTTATATAATTATGTTAGGTACTTATATGTACATATATGTATGCACATAAGTAGGTGCATGCATATGTACATTTATGTACATACATATGTTCGTATAAATATGTGCACGTACATATATATAAGTACTAAACATATGCATAGAACATACATATTTGTATATACATAATAGAACTTCACTAAGTATTTATGCGCTAATTTATCATTCGCCTGGTAAATGTCGGCAATACTCAGCGGGCTGTTAATAGACTGACATAGTATAGATATGTGTGTATGTTTGTCGATATGCACTATAGATATATACCTACATATGTATGTACATATGTATATACAGAGGTACATACCTAGGTATGTACATATATGCATTTATGTTTGTTTATAGGTATGTAATACTATGTATGTATGTAGAAATCTAACTACATATTTGTGGGTTGGCACATTATGTCTTTGGGTATCTGAACTGATGTTCTCTTACCACATACATACATACATTTGTATGTAGTTACGTACATAGTACATTCTGGGCTGTTAGATTTCACACTTTGGGTCATGAAATGTCATTTGAGGGAAGGCTAAACATTATTCTTAGATTGGAAAGGTTGTGTTTTTCATGGTATCTAATATTTGATGGCAGCAATAATTCTTCAGAGGTGTGAGGAATTTTCTTGCTGTTTGCTTTTTTTTTTTTTTTGAAGAAGAATAATTGACCAGCGTTCTTGTACCATCTCTCCACATAACGTGTTTCGCTCTTTTTTTTCTGCACTCGCTCTCTCAATCTTGTTTCGACCTCAAAACGAGTGCCGAAACTCGCCAATTTTCATACAAATTTCTGAGAGCGAGTGAAGATTGAAACGCTTGTTTCGTTCTCAATCCTCTTGGCAACCCCAATAATATTGATGCCTTCTCTAATTTTGTATCGAAAATCTATCGAAATTTCACACAGACCAAAACAAAAACGCAAAAATAAGCAAATATACAAACATTTAAGAAGAACAAGAAAGAGAAATGTTAAACTGAATAACGATCAGCCACGTGGAGACGGGTTATTTAGCAAGATGTTTTGCTAGATGTTTCGCTGGCGAATCAAGTTATGTGGAGACGGGATTTTAGATTAAAATTGACAAACGTTTATACGCGTGCTAATGTTAGACTGTGTTATTAAAAAAAGAAGCATAATGCTTGATGCATCCAAAATCCCAAACAGCATGCGTCTACGTTTTGGGGTATAACTCTTAAATTTTTACAGCTAAAATTCTAAAATTTTGGTTTTTGGAGCATAAAATAAGGAAAAAAAGAGTCATAGATATGAGTCCAATAGGAGTCTTTTATGACTCTTATTCAGGCTCATATGCTGTATGAAATTAGGCTCAGATGGGGCGACCAGCTTAAGAACAGAAATACATACCTACATACCTACATTTTGGACTCCAAAATGAGCTTATAATCAGTGTGAACGCTCCGGTTCAGGATTACTTCGTGACTCTTTTATGACTCCGAATGTTTACTGCGTCAGTCCTTTCAATAGGGTATTTCAATTTTCCGTTTCCTTACCCCAACCGCTTATCCGCATCTTGTCGCCCTGCTGCAGAGACGTCGTGCAGAGGGGAATGGCTTGTTTTAGTGTTAAGCTCTCACCTTACTCGCTATAACTACAGGGTATGTAAGAAAATTGTTAAAATTGTCGCTTATAATGAAGTTACAGCTTTTGTTAAATATGCAACACATATGTATGTATGCATTTAAGCAAAGACATTAGAAGACACATAAATTGAACACAATTCTTTATGTTGCAAGAAATTACCGTTGCGTGACTTTAGCCACAATGGTCTACTTAGCATGCGAATACTACAATATAAAAAACCATAAAAGCCTCTTTATTTCGCCACCAAAAGCAGACAAACCAAAATTGCCTTCTATTACTTCTCTACAAAAAAAAAAACAAAAACTTCCATTGTGAGCAAAAACTGACGGGGAGTTAACGTAGGAGGACAAGATCTGTCATGTGGTGGTCGCCGCATACAAAGGAAAATAAAGAATTAAATGTGTATATTCTTTTTATTATGCGTTTCGAGCAAAAAAACACAATGGCCTTAATTTCACCGCAGATAACAATTGTTGAGCAAAAAAAAAAAAAAAATTAAATGAAATAAAACAGACACACCATCACTTTTGACTGCCACCCCCTTTGAGACGCCACACATTCACACACACACGCGCAAACTTTTTGCTGCTCTTCTCCGCCTGAAGTTATGATGAAATTAACATAAATCACATTTGCTTTGTCTATCGATTTTGGTTGTCGCGACAAGATAATATATATATTAGAAGAGAGCATAGCAGGGTACGGAAAAACTCACTCATGAACGCTCAAAAATACATTCTACTCATATCACAAACAAATATTCAAAGAAAAATGTATAAACACTCAAATAGCGAGCGAACTAAAGCACAACAGCAATCGATCGCTCATAGCGGTGGCGTTAAACTCAATGCATAAATTCACTCAAAAATGAATTATCGTACAATTTCTCTGGTAAATTCACTCTTTGAGTTTGAATTTATAATTTTTTGCGCTAGCGATCATTTTTTGAGTTTATCATTTTTGATCGCTCTTTGAGTTATCATTTTATGCGTTCACAAGGGTTTGTTGTGAGGTTTAAGCAGCTAATGGCATTGTGAAGGCGCAGTTTTTGGATGATGGCGTGCGTTTATTAGACCATAAATATGATGTATGTATGTATGTACATACATATTCATGCATGTGTGTACGTATATATGTATGTATATATTTATAATATTTTAAAAAGCCTTAGGTCTTATAGCGATATATATGTACATATGTATATTGAAGTTGCACTTTAACAATTTTATGTATTTATTCAATCTAATAAAAATTTTATATATGCATGTGTTTACATACATATGTATTTGTGTTCATTCGACACATACATATGTATATATGTATGTATTTCTCTGCAATAGGGCGTTTTGAATAATTTTCTGAAATAGGACGTTATTGAAAAAAAGTCTGAAATAAGACGTTTTTCAAACAATTTTTGAAATAGCCATCGATATGTAGTCTATATAAATATTTTATTTAACATACATATCGCACGTTTTATGCAATAGGGATTTAACTCAAAAAAATTTTTTTTGGGAAAACGCAAATAAAGTTTTATAATTTCAAATAGTTTCCTTCTACGGCTAACTACAAAATCACTTCTATTTCCGCCATTTTTATCTTTTTGAGTATTTTATAAGACTAGACTCAAAGGCACTAACCAGTTATTGAAATATATGGCATATATATTTTGTACTTAAAAATATGCATATGCACATATTCACATATTGTAATCTTGCATGAGCTTTCCGAACAATAGCAAATTTATAATTTTTGGTTAAGATTGTACCGCCCATCATTAAGTAAAAGGACGAGAGCAAATACCAACATGCGTATGTGTGTATGTTCATATGCGTATGTCCCACATCCCGCAGTTTTCACGATAAGATATTTAACCAATCTCCTGTATTAGTTTCTACATCAGACATGAAGAATTCGCTTTTTGGGCCATTTATTTTAACGAGGAGCCCCATAGTGAAGTTGTATGCCGAATAATTTTCTAGAATATGTTAACCTTGAAGCAACCTCCAAAAGGCCATTTGTCGCAGTAGTTTTTCTCTTTCTAGTTTTCTTTCATATGACACCACAAATTTAAAAATCAAACATAATGTAGCCTAAAACTGAATTTTTGAACAGGTGGCAACCCTTTTTGTAAAAATTTTAATAAATTACTCATTTTCAGCTCAAGCCCTTTCATATGCTACCTGAAATTTAAAAATCAATCAAACTATACAGGAGAATTAAATTTTTAAACAGTTGGTAACCCTTTTCAGAAATATTAAACCTTCCTGCACATCTACAGGTCAAGCCCTTTCATGTGACACCCCATTTTGGAAAATCGGTATAAAGGTGTAAAAGTTATGGTGCGTACAAAAAATCGCTTAGCGTAATATATATAAATATGAGTTTAATTTATTCTTCCTATTTCACTTTCAGAAACAGTTTGTATTAATTTGTTATACCTTTTTCTGGTTTTTTTTTCTAATATTTTTTTTGGTTTTGATTTTAAACCAAAAATACTGTGACGGTATTATAATATATTTCTGTGCCCGCAAATTAAAGTAGCCTAACTCAAAATATGGTGAACGGAGAAAACTCAATGTTTTGTCAAAATTCAAACCATTGGACCAATTCGGGTTTTTAAAAGGGGAAATAATGGATTTGTAGTGTTAGAGAAGGAATAGTTGTGAACCAGAAATCTTAAAGCAAGGTTAATTGCAAAAAAATGTCTTTTATAACTTAAGTGCTTTTATTGGATGCAATTTTTACGAAAAGCAGAATTAACTCGAGTTAAGTTCTTTTATTGTGTCGAATTCTTCCCAATAAGGTTTTTTTTTCCATTTAACTCTAGTTAAGTGTTTTTAAGCGTAGACCTACGTTCGAGTCGAAAACGACCCGAAACGATAATTTAAGTGGATATAACTAAGTAAGTAGTGGAATTAGAAGTCTTAGAGTTTTTGACTTTTAATTTTTGTTTGAAATGAATGAAATAAAATAAAAATCGTTTCGCTAATCATTGTTGTTTGTGCCTGAAAAAAATAATCCATAATCCTACGCCGCGGATCGTTTTCAATCCGAACTGAATTTGCGTTTTATTTTACCGAATACTGAAAAAGGCATGGTACTAGGGAAATCACCACAAGAAGCTTGGTTTATCCAGAATTGATTAATGAAGATTCCCAGGCGAGAGGTTCAAAGCTATAACATCTGGAACCGCCGAAAAAAGGGGCGCGGTAGCACTACTGTTTGATAGAAAATAGCTGGTAATTGTGATGGAATCGACATATAGATTTATGTGCAAAATACATATGTTTATAAACCCAGTGATGAATCTTTATATTCGTTTGTTTTTTTTTTTTCGTTCAATTAAGGCATGTCTACAGCACACTCCATATGCGTATGACCATGAACCAAAAACTTGTGGTAAATTTTGTCAATGTTAGTATCACCTTGCATGAAGATTTAAAACATAGTACTAATAAAAGAGTTTTTGTTTTGGTCAGGACAGCAATCGCTATAAAAAACGACATGTTTAATATTGAATTGTAAACTATTTAAGTATTTGAATAAGCACGATGCTATTCCATTGCCACCACAATTTGCAAGGGTCTCATGCCACATATAACACGTAGGTTGTCCGGAAACACAGTCATGTAAAGTTAAATAAAAAGTGTATAAAGCGTTTATAAAAATATTCAGAAGATCGCAAAAAGGTGTAGGAAGGCATTGGCTAATCAGCACTATCTGACCCCGTGTCCGACTGACTATCGTTAAAAAATGAGTCCTTAATTGAGTCGTCGCTACTATAATCCATATTCAGAAAGTCTTCTTTCTCCATGTTACCAGGATCCATACCTTGTAAAAGGCTACACGATTAAAGTTTAATAATAATAACTAGCCGAAGGCCTGAGTTGTCAGTGCTATATAAAAAATATCTGTTAGTTTCTAGCTTTTAAGCTTAACTATCAATATTAATAAATAAAAAAAATAACAATAATAATACACTGGCGATATTAAAACTCTAACGAGTTTTATTGCCGAGCTTCTCTCCCAATTCGAGGTGTGCTTCTTAACTATTGTTTTTCCTACAATTTGTGTGGACCTACAGTTTTATGCGAGCTCCCAACGGCGAATGCTTTTTTGTGAGAAGCCTTTTCATGGCAGAAATACACTCGGAGGGTATGCCGCCCACTACAGAGAGGTGACCGCTATTTATAAAAACCCAATAATTGGGGTTTAATCAATTAGAAAAATTGTTTGTGGTGTTTGTCTGGACTGGGTTAGAACCCGAGACCTCTGGTATAGCAGGCGAGCACTCTACGCACTACACCTCAGCGGCCACATTAAAGTTTAATTGATGAAAAAAGGTGTTTTATGTATACAGTGTATAATAATTAATTGAATTTCTATAATATATATCCTTGAAAAATCTCTTATCTCAGTTTATCGTATCCACTTGCTTCCAACAAAAAAACCTAACTGAAGATAATAACGCATGAAATGAGAATAATATTCTAACAAAAAAACCTAACTCGAGATAAATTGTGTAAAAATAAAAAAAAAATCACTTAAAATAACCTATTTCGAGTTAGGCTATGAAAACAAAATTGACAAAAAAAATTATAATTCCTAACTCAAGTTAGGTTTTTTTAATAAACTGAAAACGCAAATAAATACGTCCATGAAGTACCCACATAACTCTAGTTAGGATGTTTTAATAAAACGATTTTTCATACAATACTAGACTTAAGAGATTTGCTAGAAGATAAGTTGTTTTAACTGGTGCAAAATGTTTCTATCTGAGTTAGGATAATTTTTATATCTTAATAACTTTTTAAATATTACTCCAATTTAAATGGGGATAAGACAGATCGATGGGTTTTCCTCCAAAGATTAACACTATAACAATAACTCAATTTCGCATTATCTCGAGTTAGGCTACTTTAATTTGCGGGCACAGATTTAATTCCAGGAATGATTAAATTAAGTACCAACTGATATTAGAAATAAACTATCCTTTTTTACTGTGTAGGTACAAAAAAGGGCAATAATGTATAAAAAACCTGGAAAATATCAATACCTACATTCCATCATTGAATAGACATACATACATATTACATATGTACTAGGGCTGATGATTTGACCCGGGTAATGAGATACCCGGGTACCCGGGTAGTGAATGAAGCCCTACCCGGGTAATGCCCGGGTACCCGGGTTTTTTATTACCCGGGCAGGCCCGTTCGGCCCGGGTAGCCGGGCATCGAAAAATTACCCGGGTACCCGGGCGGCCTCGAAACTGTTAGAAATGAAATTTTAAAGACTCCGTATGTATAGAAAGATCGTACAATATGAGTATCAAACGAAAGGAGATGGCTTCTGGTTTCATTTGGACTTCGATATGTTTCGATAAATTAATCGATAACTGAGTTATCGGTCAAAATGTTATTGCCCAAAAACATTAAAATTATACTACAACATGGGTATCAAACGAAAGGGGATGGCCCCAGGTTTCATTTTAACTTGGTTATATTTCGATAAATTTATCGATAACTGAGTTATCGGTCAAAATCTGATTGCACAAAAACCTTAACATTACCTTACAATATGGGTGTCAAACGAAAGGGGATGGCCCCAGGTTTCATTTGAACTTCGATATATTTCGATAAATTTATCGATAACTGAGTTATTGGTCAAAATGTGATTGCACAAAAACCTTAATATTACCTTACAATATGGGTATCAAACGAAAGGGGATGGCCCCAGGTTTCATTTGAACTTCGATATATTTCGATAAATTTATCGATAACTGAGTTATCGGTCAAAATTCGATTGCACAAAACCTTAATATTACCCTACAATATGGGTATCAAACGAAAGGGGATGGCCCCAGGTTTCATTTTAACATCGATATATTTCGATAAATTTATCGATAACTGAGTTATCGGTCAAAATGTTATTGCCCAAAAACATTTAAATTATACTACAACATGGGTATCAAACGAAAGGGGATGGCCCCAGGTTTCATTTGAACTTCGATATATTTCGATAAATTTATCGATAACTGAGTTATTGGTCAAAATGTGATTGCACAAAAACCTTAATATTACCCTACAATATGGGTATCAAACGAAAGGGGATGGCCCCAGGTTTCATTTGAACTTCGATATATTTCGATAAATTTATCGATAACTGAGTTATTGGTCAAAATGTGATTGCACAAAAACCTTAATATTACCTTACAATATGGGTATCAAACGAAAGGGGATGGCCCCAGGTTTCATTTTAACTTCGATATATTTCGATAAATTTATCGATAACTGAGTTATCGGTCAAAATGCGATTGCACAAAAACCTTAATATTACCCTACAATATGGGTATCAAACGAAAGGGGATGGCCCCAGGTTTCATTTGAACTTCAATATATTTCGATAAATTTATCGATAACTGAGTTATTGGTCAAAATGTGATTGCACAAAAACCTTAATATTACCTTACCATATGGGTATCAAACGAAAGGGGATGGCCCCAGGTTTCATTTGAACTTCGATATATTTCGATAAATTTATCGATAACTGAGTTATCGGTCAAAATTCGATTGCACAAAACCTTAATATTACCCTACAATATGGGTATCAAACGAAAGGGGATGGCCCCAGGTTTCATTTTAACATCGATATATTTCGATAAATTTATCGATAACTGAGTTATCGGTCAAAATGTTATTGCCCAAAAACATTTAAATTACAACATGGGTATCAAACGAAAGGGGATGGCCCCAGGTTTCATTTTAACTTCGATATATTTCGATAAATTTATCGATAACTGAGTTATCGGTCAAAATGTTATTGCCCAAAAACATTTAAATTATACTACAACATGGGTATCAAACGAAAGGGGATGGCCCCAGGTTTCATTTTAACTTCGATATATTTCGATAAATTTATCGATAACTGAGTTATCGGTCAAAATGCGATTGCACAAAAACCTTAATATTACCCTACAATATGGGTATCAAACGAAAGGGGATGGCCCCAGGTTTCATTTGAACTTCGATATATTTCGATAAATTTATCGATAACTGAGTTATCGGTCAAAATTCGATTGCACAAAACCTTAATATTACCCTACAATATGGGTATCAAACGAAAGGGGATGGCCCCAGGTTTCATTTTAACATCGATATATTTCGATAAATTTATCGATAACTGAGTTATCGGTCAAAATGTTATTGCCCAAAAACATTTAAATTATACTACAACATGGGTATCAAACGAAAGGGGATGGCCCCAGGTTTCATTTGAACTTCGATATATTTCGATAAATTTATCGATAACTGAGTTATCGGTCAAAATTCGATTGCACAAAACCTTAATATTACCCTACAATATGGGTATCAAACGAAAGGGGATGGCCCCAGGTTTCATTTTAACATCGATATATTTCGATAAATTTATCGATAACTGAGTTATCGGTCAAAATGTTATTGCCCAAAAACATTTAAATTATACTACAACATGGGTATCAAACGAAAGGGGATGGCCCCAGGTTTCATTTTAACTTCGATATATTTCGATAAATTTATCGATAACTGAGTTATCGGTCAAAATGCGATTGCACAAAAACCTTAATATTACCCTACAATATGGGTATCAAACGAAAGGGGATGGCCCCAGGTTTCATTTGAACTTCGATATATTTCGATAAATTTATCGATAACTGAGTTATTGGTCAAAATGTGATTGCACAAAAACCTTAATATTACCTTACAATATGGGTATCAAACGAAAGGGGATGGCCCCAGGTTTCATTTTAACTTCGATATATTTCGATAAATTTATCGATAACTGAGTTATCGGTCAAAATGCGATTGCACAAAAACCTTAATATTACCCTACAATATGGGTATCAAACGAAAGGGGATGGCCCCAGGTTTCATTTGAACTTCAATATATTTCGATAAATTTATCGATAACTGAGTTATTGGTCAAAATGTGATTGCACAAAAACCTTAATATTACCTTACCATATGGGTATCAAACGAAAGGGGATGGCCCCAGGTTTCATTTGAACTTCGATATATTTCGATAAATTTATCGATAACTGAGTTATCGGTCAAAATTCGATTGCACAAAACCTTAATATTACCCTACAATATGGGTATCAAACGAAAGGGGATGGCCCCAGGTTTCATTTTAACATCGATATATTTCGATAAATTTATCGATAACTGAGTTATCGGTCAAAATGTTATTGCCCAAAAACATTTAAATTATACTACAACATGGGTATCAAACGAAAGGGGATGGCCCCAGGTTTCATTTTAACTTCGATATATTTCGATAAATTTATCGATAACTGAGTTATCGGTCAAAATGCGATTGCACAAAAACCTTAATATTACCCTACAATATGGGTATCAAACGAAAGGGGATGGCCCCAGGTTTCATTTGAACTTCGATATATTTCGATAAATTTATCGATAACTGAGTTATCGGTCAAAAACCTAATTTTGTACGATATATCGACCAAATTTTTTGTGTCACTTTATATACTTTTGTTGTAGAAACTAAGCACATTGTATGCCAAAAAAGCAGTACTATATTAATTTGAACTCTTTCCTATATAATACAGCCAGAAATATCATAATCTTTGTAAATATGTTCTGAGAAAAAAACACGCATGTAGCACAGTACACGTGATGGAAGTTAACTTATTACATTAAGACCAGCCACAAATGACAGCAGAAAACGCGCAGAACTTGGGCAGGCAGAAAACGCCGGTTTACAAAAACCCTCGATTTCCTTGTACTTCTGCCAATGGGCACACATGAAGACGCGCGTTTCTATGGCTTTCTGCCCAAGTTCTGAGCGTTTGCTGCCGTCATGTGTGGCTGCAAGCTTCTGCTTTTGTTTAGAAATTAGCCACACAATATTGATGAACCAGAAACTTTGTTTGATAACCTTTTGGCTTGTCGGTAAATTGTAAATATTTAAACCATTTGTCCCGTACAAACAATGTAAAAAATTACATTACAGCATTTTTAATTCTTTTGGAATAAACTTATTTCTAATATTTTTTCTGTTTGAATAAAACTTGATATTAGTGCTACCACATTTACTTTTTTATTTTTATCGAATACAATTAATTTGCCAAAAATTGCTCCTGGTTTGCATAAACCAAGGATCATGGTAGACCAGTCCTATCACGTACAAACACATAACTTTTTTAAGATTTTGCATGCATACACGAATATTTCAAAAGCAAGTTTCTGCTTTTAATAAGAGTATTATCAAACAGTAATAATGCACCAGATATTCTGTTGGTTAACATTTTGGTGTGCCTTTAATTCAAATCGAAAACTGTAAAAATTCGTACAATTTGTCCCGTAAAAACCTTCATTTGATACCAATATTGCTCAGAAATATTCCGTGGTTAACCAATACCCGGATTCTAGAAATTGCCATCGCTAAATGAGATCGCCATCCCCTTTCGTTTGATACCCATATTGTAAGGTAATATTAAGGTTTTTGTGCAATCACATTTTGACCGATAACTCAGTTATCGATAAATTTATCGAAATATATCGATTTTAATGAAACCTGGGGTCATCCCCTTTCGTTTGATACCCATATTGTAAGGTAATATTAAGGTTTTTGTGCAATCGCATTTTGACCGATAACTCAGTTATCGATAAATTTATCGAAATATATCGAAGTTCAAATGAAACCTGGGGCCATCCCCTTTCGTTTGATACCCATATTGTAGGGTAATATTAAGGTTTTTGTGCAATCGCATTTTGACCGATAACTCAGTTATCGATAAATTTATCGAAATATATCGAAGTTCAAATGAAACCTGGGGCCATCCCCTTTCGTTTGATACCCATATTGTAGGGTAATATTAAGGTTTTTGTGCAATCGCATTTTGACCGATAACTCAGTTATCGATAAATTTATCGAAATATATCGATGTTAAAATGAAACCTGGGGCCATCCCCTTTCGTTTGATACCCATATTGTAGGGTAATATTAAGGTTTTGTGCAATCGAATTTTGACCGATAACTCAGTTATCGATAAATTTATCGAAATATATCGAAGTTCAAATGAAACCTGGGGCCATCCCCTTTCGTTTGATACCCATATTGTAAGGTAATATTAAGGTTTTTGTGCAATCACATTTTGACCAATAACTCAGTTATCGATAAATTTATCGAAATATATCGATTTTAAAATGAAACCTGGGGTCATCCCCTTTCGTTTGATACCCATATTGTAAGGTAATATTAAGGTTTTTGTGCAATCGCATTTTGACCGATAACTCAGTTATCGATAAATTTATCGAAATATATCGAAGTTCAAATGAAACCTGGGGCCATCCCCTTTCGTTTGATACCCATATTGTAGGGTAATATTAAGGTTTTTGTGCAATCGCATTTTGACCGATAACTCAGTTATCGATAAATTTATCGAAATATATCGAAGTTCAAATGAAACCTGGGGCCATCCCCTTTCGTTTGATACCCATATTGTAGGGTAATATTAAGGTTTTTGTGCAATCGCATTTTGACCGATAACTCAGTTATCGATAAATTTATCGAAATATATCGAAGTTCAAATGAAACCTGGGGCCATCCCCTTTCGTTTGATAACCATATTGTAAGGTAATATTAAGGTTTTTGTGCAATCGTATTTTGACCGATAACTCAGTTATCGATAAATTTATCGAAATATATCGAAGTTCAAATGAAACCTGGGGCCATCCCCTTTCGTTTGACACCCATATTGTAAGGTAATGTTAAGGTTTTTGTGCAATCAGATTTTGACCGATAACTCAGTTATCGATAAATTTATCGAAATATATCCAAGTTGAAATGAAACCTGGGGCCATCCCCTTTCGTTTGATACCCATATTGTAGGGTAATATTAAGGTTTTTGTGCAATCGCATTTTGACCGATAACTCAGTTATCGATAAATTTATCGAAATATATCGAAGTTCAAATGAAACCTGGGGCCATCCCCTTTCGTTTGATACCCATATTGTAAGGTAATGTTAAGGTTTTTGTGCAATCAGATTTTGACCGATAACTCGATAAATTCTTGTTTTTGAGGAACAAAAGCAAACGTCTGAACATCCAAACATCGCTACATATGTACATTTCTCGTTCATCCATAAACGAGCGTCCTATTGTGGTAAGCAGCGTTTGTCGCATTAGCCGGCATCAACAAGAATGCCCGGGTACCCGGGTACCCGGGCATTACCCGGCTGCCCGGGTAGTAAATGGGCCGGGTACCCGGACAATACCCGGGTACCCGGGCAATACCCGAAAAGCCCGGGTACCCGGGCATTACCCGGGTACCCGGGTACACGGGTATCATCAGCTCTAATATGTACATACATTCATTTTATATACATACATATATATTTTTGTATGGCAAAACAACGTTATTTAAGGGTAATTAACGCCGAAAACACGATTTTTGCCTAAAACACCCTTAAATCATGCTCGTGTGCGGAGGCTTTTGGGTAATAAATAGAAAACACTTTGCTAAGGAGAGTGATTACTGGGCGACGTGAGTGTAGTTTCAATATAAAATGTTTTTGTTTGCACAAACACGTGTACATACATACATATGGGCTAATCCTGGGTAACGCACGCGACATTCGTACGCATATAATCAATGATCAAGGAGGGAAACAACGAGAGGATTACATGTTTATTTTATCTAATGCAAAGCACTACCAGAGTACTACATTCACGAGAAAATTTAAGCTGGAGTAACAGTGAAGTTCTGATATGCACGCAATTATATAGTGGTAACACACGCGACAAAAAATAGAAGTTATTTTTTAATGCGTCTGGAAGTATGCAAAATTTAGCGAATTTTGCACAATAACATATTTACTAAAAATGAGGAAATGAAGTTCGAAGAGTACCTTAGGTTCGTAGATTTACGAAATTTTAAAAATATATCTCTAATTTTGTTTATGGACTATAATAGTAGTACTCACGCGACAGTAACGCACGCGACAAAATTTCCCAATGAAAAAATATAAAACAAAAATTTTTTTTAATTCTCATTTTTAATGAATTTTTAGCAAAGAATGAATAAAAAAGTACATTTAAAGTATTTTGATAGAATAAGTAAAAAATAACTTAAAACTAGGTACGTTGTACTTTAATTTTTTCTTCGGCGAATAAGCTGTTCGAGCAACCTCAATAAAGTCGCCACCGATAATATTTGGAACACTTTTCCATAACTTAGAGAGATAAAGTTTGTATCGGATATGCCACGCCCCCTTTTTGCAATAGCTCCCATTTGACATTTTTTATGTCCCTACAAATTTCCAGGGTCCTACCATGAACACTTCCAGAGATATTGAGTATAAAAAATTTGGGGTATATGGGAGGTGCCACGCCCTTTTTTGTAATAACGCTCATCTCTATTTGTGAGCTTGGCATCTCGTTAGTATTGCATCCCAAGTTCTAAGCCTTACAAAGAATATTTTCAGAAATACGTATACAGTATGAAACGTTTTGTTTGTATGGGAGGTGCCACGCCCTTTTAACTTTTTTGAAATTATTTTCCAATAGAACTTTCTCCAGACAATACTAAACTCAAAAAAGAATGAATTATCGAAATCGTTCCATCCGTTCAGGCGTGATGCGATGACCAAGGAAATAGTAATTAATTTTTTTATATATATAGACTGAATTTTTGCACTTACGGTAACGCACGCGACAAATTTAAAACACACATAAAGTGGTAACATTCAGCTTTCGGACAACACTGATTTTATTTTTGGAAAAAGGTACACAAGCTTACTTTGTCACAGAAATTTCTTTTTATTTCAAGTGGTTTCCTAGGTTTAATAACTATTTATATAGTTTTTTGGTAACGCACGCGACAAAAAGGATAAGCGAAATTTTAAAGTAAAAAAAACTCCTTTATTCTTACTAGCTTCGCAAATTTTATACTCTTATATTAAATTACGTTCTAACTAGAATGATTAGAGCGTGTAACAATAACATAACTCTCTTTTCAATAAACTAAACCCGCGAAGAAAAAAAATGATACTTTGCTAATAAAAAAGCCTTAGTGAAAATTATTTTTTGGCGATTTTTCTCAGCCTGAGTTTAAGAACGAATAGAAAATGCTTATGTTTTTCTAACATATACATGTATTATCTTCACTAACAAATACCAAAAAAAAAGTTCGGACCATTTTTAATTTCATGCTCTTGGTTGACTTTTTCAGGATTAGCCCATATGTATGAACGTTATCACGTGTGATTTGGATGAAGATGATGGTACTGGACACGAAAATAACCGTCGTCTTCACTTACCAGCTTTCAGTTAATCAACAACGTAATTCTGATATATATTTGTAATTCTAGAAGGAAATAAAAGTGCTAGTACATTAACTCTCAAGGTTTATTTCGTGTCCCATCTTCGATAAGCAGGCCATTCTCAGGCAAAGTCAATGAGCTGGTTGAACCTTATCAGTGTGGCCTGAGATCTGGCAAGTCTACAATCGACCAGAATTTCGCAATGAGCCAAATTTTGTAACAAAAATGCGTGAAAAAATAATCGACAAACACCATCTCGTTGTCGCTTCAAAAGTCGCCATCTATGAATTTAGTTTATCTGCAAAACCTATACGACTAAATCAAATGAGGTTGATAAACAGCGCCGGCTCCGTCAGAATTGGGAAAAATCTCTCCGAGTCGTTCGAGACCAAAATAGGTTTCAGACGACAAGGTGACTCCCCATCATGCGATTTCTTTAACGTGTTGCCAGATAAGATAATTCCAGCGGCAGAATTCAATCGCTCAGAAGGCATCTATCTCTATCTTTCATTTGCCTTAACGATCACGCTGTATGTTTTGCATTTTTAAAGCTCGACAAAGAGACCAAGATAATAGGTAGAGCGGTCGATGAGGACAAGTCGTAGTACCTTCTGTCATATGATGAAGAGTCAGTGCATCGGCGTCTTGGCTGCTACGCTACAGTTACATATTTGAAAGCGTTAAGGGCTTCGTATATTTGGGAACTAGTAGGTATCAACACGGAACTCCAAGGAATAATCACTCTTGGCAACAAGTGCTACTCTATATCTACTAAGTAAGGTTTGCGCACGATGAAATTAGTGCACAAAATATTTGAAATAACTTGTAAGTTAGATAATATATTAAAAGTTAATGCACGGGATTCTAAAATAAATTAAATTTATGTTTATAGTTATTAAACACATTTTTAAAATTAATGCGTTTTTATGCACAATTTAGCTTTTTTCAATATGCCTCCCATTAGCCTTCAAACTGTAACTTCGGAAACTTTTTTGCTTGAAGATAGCCATTTTTTTACAAAATTGTTAGTGGTTTCAGTAACTTGTTTTGTGCCCTTCATAATCCTTTTTACTAGAGCCAAATATCTTTCGATGGGTATGAGCTCCGGGCAGTTAGGCGGATTGGCTTGTTTGGGCACAACAACTATATGGTTCTTTTCATACCCCTGATCTACCGATTTGCTATAGTGGCACTAAGCTAAGTCAGGCCAAAAAAGTAGATACGTCATCCTGTCTTATGAATGGCAAAAGTCGTTTTTGCAAACACTCCCTTTTATATAATTCACTATTAATTGTTCCCATTGTAACAAAAGAGATGCTTCTTTTACCACAGCTACAAATGGCTTGCCAAACCAAGAATTCTTAGGAAACTTTGTTTTATTTTGGGTCTTGAACTCCTCCTGCACATTCCTCTACGGTCTACGGCAAAAAAATCAACACCTGGTAGTTGTGAAAAGTCTCCATGCACATACGTTTCAAATCAATCAAAAATTTTGAGAAAATCTAAGTGTAGTGGTTTGGCCCGCTCTTTTGCCGTGTTGTTCTTTTTTGAATTTCTGTCAGGCACTTTCTGTACTTTATAAGACTTAAGCCCTTCCTCCTTCTTAACCTTCCTGATGAATGCCTGGGAGCATTACACTTTTTCAGCCACTTTTCTACCAGATATGTTGGGATTTTTCCTGAGAAGGGTTATAATCCTTTTGACGACGTTCAGATCTTTAAAGCCCTTGTTTTTACCACTTCCACCTTTCCTAACGACAGTTAGACGTTCATTATATGTTTTGATAACACGCGACCCTGTATTTCTGGAAACCTTTAGTTTCCTAGCGATTTTTTAAATGTCCAGTTCGGATTTTCGTTATGAAATCGAATTATTTTTTTCACGCACTTCTATTTCTCTGTTCATATTTGCCACAAAACGTTTTTGAATCTTTAGAAATTTGGCACTAGTATTTGTATACATTTAGTAAAGCCATCTTATGTTACAACAAGTAAGGAAGCCTAAGTTCGAGTGGAATCGAACATTAGATACTCAGCTGTATGCTTTCATTGTTTGTTTGCGTTTGATGAAAACACGTTGTATTTTATATAAAGCGAGTGCTGCATAAAGTGGGCGTAGCCACGCCCATTTTCAACATTTTTATCAGTCATCCAACTAAGCATATGAATATTATTCTTTGTGCAAAATTTCATTCCTTTATGACTTCTAGTTACAAAGAAGTCTTGTTACAAATTCCCAAAGGGTGTTCCAGAAATATCTTTGTTAAAAAGTAGGCGTGGTCATAAACCGATTTCAATAAATTTTTGCGTGTCTATTAACACAAGTTATAAAAGTGTATAAACCAAGTTTCGTCATAATATCTCAATTATTTGTCGAGTTGTGGGCTCTGAAATCTCGTTGATTCCTTTGTCTGAAAAGAGGCGGTGCCACGCCCATTTTCCGAAATTTTTCTATTTTTTGTTTCCGATCTATTGTAGAACTCATGCCACAAAATTTCAATGAATTATCTTTATATTTGACAAAGATATCGCTTAAAATGTTTTTATTAGGCCACTTTATGATACCCATATATAAAAGTGGGCGTGGTCGTCAACCGATTTCGCTAAAATTTCGAACATGTATTACTACAAGTAGTGAAAGTGTATAGACCAAGTTTCGTCATAATATATCGATTATTTGTCGAGTTATGGGCTCAGAAATCTCGTATATTCCTGCTTCTAAAAGGAGGCGGTGCCACGCCCATTTTCTAAAATTTTTGTATTTTTTGTTTTATGTCCATAATTGGACACCTTCCATAAAATTTCAATGATATATCTTTATATTTGACAGAGATATCGCTTAAAATGCTTTTATTAGGTCACTTTATAATACCCATATATAAAAGTGGGCGTGGTCGTCAACCGATTTTGGCAATTTTTCGTCCAAACATTTGCCTAAGTAAGTATATCACGCCTATCAAATTTCATCGATATATCTTCAACGGTTTCTGAGTTATGACTCATAAAACTTTCAATGTTTGCCCCTTAATAAGTGGGCGTGGCACCGCCCATTTTCCAAAATTTCACCATATTTCTTCATAAGGGCCTGAGCTCAATACGTGTGTGAAATTTTATCACTCTAGCTCTATTAGTGACCGAGATAAAAAATTTCCGATTTTTACTATATAGGGGAGGTGGGCGTGGTCATGGTCCGATTTCACCCATTTTCAATACCATCCGTTCCTGTCTTGATACCAACTTACATTTCAAATTTCATCAAAATATCTCAATTTTTGCGCGAGTTATCGTGCTCACAGACGGACAGACGGACAGACGGACAGACGGACAGACGGACGGACATGGCTCAATCGATTTCTCTTTTCACCCTGATCATTTTGATATATATAAGTCTATATCTATCTCGATTATTTCATTCTGTTACAATCCACCGTTAGGAAATCAAAACTATAATACTCTGTGTACTAGTACAGCTGAGTATAAAAAAACTAAATTTGGAGGTTGAAAATTTTTACAAGTCGAAATGTATGCACTAATTTCATCGTGCGCAAACCTTACATACATACATGTGTACAAATAAATAAAATGCGAACTTATTTTTTGAACGCTCAATTGTTGTATTCTAGTTTTCAAGTAAGAACTAAATACCTATGTTAAATAAAATATTTAACAACCCTTAACTCATACATATAGACTACAAATGTACATCAATATAGTATACATAGGTACATCGGTATGTAAATATAAATTTTTATAAATATCTATTAATTTAAATAAATTGAATAATTTAATTAATTTAAATAAATACATACTTAATAAAATTTAAACTCGATATACCTACATACATATGTACATATACATACCTATCGCTATGAGAGCTAAGGCTTTTTAAAATATTATAATTATGTACATATATCCATATATACGTACACACATGCATGAATATGTATGTACATACATACATATATCATATTTATGGTCTAATAAACGCACGCCATCATCCAAAAATTGCGCCTGCACAATGCCATTAGCTGCTTAAACCTCACAACAAACCCTTGTGAACGCATAAAATGATAACTCAAAGAGCGATAAAAAAATGATAAACTCAAAAAATGATCGCTAGCGCAAAAAATTATAAAATAAACTCATAGAATGAATTTTCAAAAAATGAATTTTCAAACGATTTCTCATTTTAAAATGAATTTATGTAAGAGCTTATCGCCACTGCAGAGACCCATCGATCGCTGTTGACGTGCGTTCATTTGCGTTCGTTGTCACTGTGTATTTGCGCTCATGAGAGCATGGCATAGCTCAGAATTATAGAGTGATAATTCGTTTGAGTGAGTTTATTTTGAGCGTTCTTCGCACCCTGGAGCATAGCCTGGCATGGCAGTATACCAATGTATGTACATATGTATGTTTGTACGAATTTTCTTATTGGTAGATAATAAATCTGCAATAAAGTCATCCGCCTCCATTTACAAATTAAATGGTTTGCAAGCAGCAAGCAAACGCAAGTCAATGATGAAATTACGTACATAAGTAGATATCTATCGTATGGATGGATATATTTTGTGGACAGCAAAGGACAACAAAATGCTCAAGCGTGTATGGTGTTGTATGGTGTTGTATTGTGTGGGCATTACGTAAGCGCAATTCGCAACAACAATAATGCGTATGCAAAATAATATAAATTCGGTGCGTTTCTGTTTTGCTCTTTTTTTCCTTCTAAATCAGCAATGAGTATATTTAGCTTAATTTATGGTTATACATATAAATTATTCAAAATTTGACTACACATGTACCTACTTAAGTTAGGGTGTTCCTGATAACACTGCTCTACAGCCAAAAAATACTCTGAACGCAACCATCCTTTCTATATGTAAAATCGGTCGCTGATTCCGAAAATCGGGTTCATTTTTAATTCTATGGGAAGGTTTTTGAGATATCGGCAATTTACCGTTATTTGGCCAATGTGTCCACTTAATCCTGTATATCTCTTTAACACAGTGAGTTATATTCCTTAGGGTGACACCAAACGAAATAAAATTAAATTTCCTTTTCACGGCTCCTATAACATTTTTCTCTAACTCTTATAGTTTCTGAAATATTGACGATTAAATTTGAATTTTTTCGATTTTTTACGATTTTTTTAAGAAAAAATTGACTTTGTCAGGCAATATCTTTAAAACCAATGTTTTCACCTTCGGTTTTACTCCTTTACGTGAAGCTTCATTCCATTAGCAAAAAAATAAGCTACAGTCGAGTCTGGATATAGTGAACTAATTTTTGCACGGCCTGTTCATAGTATCCAGACTGTTCACTATATTAAGGTTGACATTTTTTTTAAATAAAATAGTTTATTTGATAAAAATTTATGTCTGTAAATGTAAGATTAACATATCATTGGAATTAGTTAATACTTTGGAAAATACAAATGTTTATATGAATTTTTATTTAAAGAATTCGCGAATATGTAGATGTTTGCTTCTTGTGTTCGGAAAGTGATTTTTGGACCACGTTCTCGCGCAGGCTTGTCAATGCTAGTAGCCAACAAATCAGTGTTGGCTTCAGGTCATGCGATTACGAGAATTTTTTTTTTCAAAATTGTGGATTTGGCTACACCATACGTATTTGCCAAGGATGAAACACTAGTGCCTCTTTCGATTTCCCCAACAATTTCAGCTTTTTGCTTTAACGAAAGGAATTTCCTCGCAGGCATAATAAAACTTAATTTATTAACACATAAAAACTTTTAGAAACAGATAAAACAGCACACATTCACTCAGAAGCGGTATGCATCCGACAGGAAACAAATAAACACTGACATCAAATTGAATCAGATTTTCTAGGAATAAATATAAAATGAGCATTTTCGAGGAATACCCGATTTTACATACATATTTCTGGTTAATTTATGTTTTTTTTTTGTCACTTTTGCTTACCGTTGCGTTTAAAATTTTGTTCACTATTTAGAGGCTTTCGATAGTTCACTATTTAGAGTACTCTATGTAAATATTTCGGTGTTCACTATATCGAGTTGTTCACTATTGCGGAGGTTCACTATATACAGACTCCACTGTATCAACGAAGAAAATCCATGGTAAAATAGAAAAGTTATAGGCGATCAAATAAATACAGCCAAATCTCGCAATGCCACTATACGGCACATTCTATGCATATTTTACCAATACCTACACATCTGCAGTAGCAGCGTATTGGCAGCGCAGTAGATACGAGCCCATTTACGGGTATAACATACATATGTTAGGCATATGCCTAAAATATACCCGTGTAGTAGCATTGTGCGACTTGGCTGTATTTACTTGATCGCCTATAACTTTTCCATTTTACCATGGATTTTCTTCATTGATAGCTTATTTTTTTGCTGATGGAATGGAGCTTCACGTAAAGGAGTAAAACCGAAGGTGAAAACATTGGTTTTAAAGATATTGCCTGACAAAGTCAATTTTTTCTTAAAAAAATCGTAAAAAATCGAAAAAATTCAAATTGAATCGTCAATATTTCAGAAACTATGAGAGTTAGAGAAAAATGTTATAGAAGCGATAAAAAGTAAATTTAATTTTCTTTCGTTTTGTGTCATCCCAAGGAAGATAGCTCAATGCGTTAAAGAGATATGCATGATTAAGTGGAGCCATTGGCCAAATAACGGTAAATTGCCGATATCTCAAAAACCTTCCCATAGAATTAAAAATGAACCCGATTTTCGGAATCAGCGACCGATTTTACATATAGATAGGATAGTCACGTCCAAAGTTCAGACAAAAAATTTCATTTTGTGATCCAGTGTAATCTAATGTATTTCGTAACGAACTCTTTTTTTGTTTTTATGTGCACTTGTAAGAATTAATAGAGGCATCTAAACGCTGTTTCGATAAAGCATTATTTCAATGGCGAAGATTTTTACACTTGAATCAGTTATTCTAAAGGGATTATTATATGAAAATTTAATGAAAAATTATACACATCTATATATATAAAAATGATTTGGTGTTTAATTGTAACGCTAAAACTTGAAAACGGCTTAACCAAATCAAATACTTCCTTAGGGGGGTTTGTTTGTTGTTACCCCGCGAAGGTTTAGTCGAAGAAAAAATTAAAAAATGTTAGGGGGCCGTGGCACCTCCCATACAACCTTAATTTTTAAAGCTGATTATCTCTAAAACAGTTTAAGGTAGGGAGCTGAAAATTGGTATAGAGGTAGGTGATATCAAAACCCTTCTCACTCAGAAAAGGGGGGTTATCAGAAAAGGGGGCGTGGCAACTCCCATACAACCTTAATTTTTAAAGCTGATTATCTCTAAAATTGTTTACGCTAGGGGCTTGGAAATTGGTGTGGCGGTAAACGATAACAATTCCATATTAACGCAAAATAATAGGAGTTATAAGAAAAGGGGGCGTGGCACTTCCCAACAACACTTAATTTTTTAAGCTGAATATCTTTAAAAGGATTTAAGTCAGGGACCTGGAAATGGGTACAGAGCTATATGATATCAAAACAATTTTTGCGCATAAAAGTGTAGGTTATCGGAAAAGGGGGCGTGGCACTTCCCATACAAACTTAATTTTTCAAGCTGAATATCTATAAAAGCGTTTAAGGTTGGGACCTGAAAATTGATCAGGAGATTAACGATATCAATAGCGTGCTTATGAAAAAAAACAGTAGTTTAGGGAAAAGGGGCGTGGCACCTCCCATGCGTTCTTAATTTTTAAGGCTAAATATCCTTAAAAGCGTTCATGGCATGTACATAGAAATCACTATGCAGATATACGATATCAATACCATGTTCACCCCAAAAAAAAAAAAAGATTTATCGAAAAATGGGGCATTGCACCTCCCATACGTACTAAACTTTTGAGGCTGAAAATATATAAAAGGGTTGGAGGAGGGGCCTGAAAACCATTATGGAGGTATACTATATCAATCCTCTTACTTACTTAGTGAAAATAGCCAATACTCAGTGAAAATAAATATCCGGAACAGAAAACTAAAAATGTTGTGTATCGTGCAGCCTTAAACTGAATACTAAAATTATATATTTTTGAAGTTGTATACACAATGAAGTAGTGAAAAATCGTTAATTTTCTATTAAAAACAATATCGGTGTAATAACAATTTTTGAAATGAAATTAATAAAAAAATCTATTTTGGGCAGAACGAAGTTTGCCGGGTCAGCTAGTTTTGTATAAAAAATAAGTAGCTAACGTTTGAGCTTTTTAAAGCTTCTGTGATGATGTTTGAAAAATATTTAGGCCGAAGATTTATTTCAAAAAAAATATTCGCTAGATTAATTTTATGTTGCCGCACACGGAATAAATATATACTAGTATTCCCGTGGTCGAAAATTCGACCAATTAGATTGAAAGCGGAGCAATTTTAGAGTGGAAAGACCATATTTCTTATATAATATTTCTATAATAAAATATCTATAAAATACAACATATAGTTACTGGTTATATTGTCCGAGGAGACATAGTGAAATTCTAAACCTCTAGCGACCTCCAAAATTCCATTTTCCGGACTCTTCTTTCCCTTTCCAGTTTCCTTCCTTTTGCTCTTATCCTGTCCTTTTTGCGTTTCCTTTTCGCTTTTTTCCTTTCTACTTTCCGTACACTTTCCTCTTACCTTTTCCCCTTTCCTTAGCTTTCCTTCACATTCATTTCCTTTCTTTCCTATAGTGAAAAAATGTCAACAAAATTTTTCAAATAGGTGGCAACCAGTTTTGTAAAAATTTAATTTTATTATCCATCTAGAGAGCAGCCCTTTCAGATGACATTTAAATTTAAAAATCAAACAAACTATACCGGAATATTAAATTTTTTGACAGGTGGCAACCCTTTTTGGAAAAATGATAATAAATTACGAATTTTCAGGTTAAGCCCTTTCATATAACACCTCAGACTTAAAAGTCAAACAAACTGGAGCATAAAAATAAATTTTTTAACAGGTGGCAACCCTTTTTGTAAAAATTATAATAAATTACTCATTTCATGCAAATCCCTTTCAAATGACAACTCAAATCTAAAAATCAAACAAACTATAACGTAAAACTGAATTTTTGAACAGGTGGCAACCCTTTTTGTAGAAGTTATAATAAATTACTCATTTTAAAGTAAAGCCCTTTTATATCTCAAGGCAAAGCCATTTCATATGACACTTAAAATTTAAAAATCAAACAAACTGTAGTGTGTTTGTAAATTTTTTAAAAGGTGGCAACCCTTTTTGTAAAAATTATAATAAATTACTAGTCATCAGGCCAAGCCCTTTCATATGGTGTCAAAAATTTTAAAAGCAAACAAACTATACAGCAAAATTAAATTTTCAAACATCTGGCAACCCTTTTCAAAAAAATTAAACCTTCCTGCACATCTACAGGTCAAGCCCTTTCATCTGACACCACATTTTCGAAAATCGGTATAACGGTGTAAAAGTTATGGTGCTTACAAAAAATCGCTTAGCGTAATATATATAAAGATTTTTTTTTGTAATCGGTTTTTGTTAATCGGTTCCTTTAACCGGTTTTATTGTACTTTTTACAATTTTCGTGATGTTTTCCTAAAATAGGTTCAAAATTTAGTGATTTGTGTTTACAAAAGAATCGGTTTTTGCAAATATCGCGAAAGCGGTTATATCAATATATTAAATAAAAGCATTTTTTGAGTTCTGCCGCCTAAAATTTGTCTAAAAAAATTTTTCAAGCGATTCAGGCCTTTTGCTGTTGGTAACCGGTTTAGTTAAACGAATTTTTGATACGGTTTTTTGCAAAATTTCCTCAAAAAGGGTTCACAGTTTGAATGTGCGTTAAGTATTTGCATTTACAAAATAACCGGTTTTCACAAATATCACGGAACCACTACTTTCACAACACTAAATAAAATCAATTTTTTTTTGTTTTTTTTTTTTGGTCTTGAGAGCTCAATAATAAAGTAGTTGTGAAAATAAAAAACGACCAAAAACCAAAAGTAAAACTAAATAAAATCCATTTACGTACGTTTTACTGAACATGAAACTAATTTTTTTTAAGTTTTGATAGGCAGCCGGTTTTTGCGTACTTTAAAAAAAAGCTCCATACTTCTAAAGGTTCCGGTTTTTCGCAAATATCACACAATCGCTACTTCTAAAACACTAAATAAAATCCATTTGCCTTTTACTGAATACGAAAGTCATATTTTTTTGAATTTTGGTAGCCGGCTTAAATAACCGGTGTTTAAGTTTTTTTTTAAAAAGCTCCACAGCTCTAGCGGTTCTTCGCAAATATCACGAAAAAGTAAGGTAAAACTAATTTTTGCCTCCATTCTGCTCAGCTACATAGAATTAGGTTTTTATATCACTACGCATTCTACATTCGAAAAATTGTGAATGTGCAACCCTAGAAATACATATGTACCCTAATGTATCATACGATTGCTTATGGGCGATTCCAGAATGGCGAACGTGACGTTCGAACGCCTTCAAATAAAGTATGCATAGCATTAAATATTCTTCTTTTTACAAGCTTTTATTTTATTTTTGGAGAGCACTTGAGTGGCACTACAAACGGTGCAAATAAGAACTACAACCGATTTGAGGTCTCTGAGATATTTTACCATTTAATAGGCGATGGCGAACGGGACAAATATGGCAGCAATTTTTAGCTGCTATTAGAAAAGTGCAAAACTCTGCGAATTTTGATTCAATATTACAAAATTAATGAATAATGATTAAAGTTGAATAATGTAGCCCTCCATTGATGGTTGTAGCGAGAAAATATATGCACTCGTTCGATTTTTATAAGCTCGGGAAAAATTTCGTTTATAACGATTAGCTCAAGTAATTAAAATTCAAAATAGCTTAAATTAACAAAATTTTCTATTTTTTCGATGAAGATAATTGCATACTAGCACCTATAGTGAATATAAGTATAATAGTTAAGAATAACGCGTAAAATCGCGGAAAAGTTAAATTTTACATTGTCGAATATTTACTTATTTCTATTGTTAATTCAGGGGCTATGTGGTTGAAGATTATTTGGAAATATTCTTGTAGATTACATGAGGAAGCTGTACGAAAAGAAAGCTTTATCTGAAAAATCGCTTGTAAGGCAGCTATATGTTATAGTGGTCAGATCTTGGCAACTTTCACTAGAATAGTTAAGATCAATATGAGTTCAAATACTACAAAGTTTCAAGCGCTTAGCTGTTTAAATGTAGAAGTTATTCCCCAAAATATATAATCTGAACAGCTAGTATATGTTATAGTGGTCCGATTGAGCCGATTCCGACAAATGATCAGCTAGTCATAAAAATATGCACACATACCAACTTTCTCTAATATATGTCGAGAACAGCGTTGCCGTTTTGTGGGTAATTCCCCAAATTTGGGTAATTTTTTAATATTTGGGGAGTGCTATGATTTGGGGAATTTTGGGGAATTCGCCTTTTAATAGTTTTATATGAATAATAATACCTATAAAAAAATTAATTATTTTCATGAGTTTCTATTACATTCGCATTGTGTGAAAGTGTGCATGAGTTTTTGCAGCATTTATTTAATCTTGAATTGCCGGCTGGTCGAACATGTACAAGCAAATTTCATAACCCCATTAAAGTAAGAAGTTAGCTAGGAAAAAAATAAGCAATTTTATACCTTTCATGAACATGAAATGGTATTATAACATTGAGCTAAAACAGGTTTGTTGAAAGTTCCAGAAGGAGAAAAAGTAGACCCACCAAAATATATACCGATATTATCAGAATCATAAGCTAGTTTCTGAGTTGATAAGATACGCTGATCATTTGTCGGAATAGGCCAAATTGGACCATTATAACATATAGCTCCCCTACAACCAACCATATATTTTGGGGTAAAACTTCTCCACTTAAATTGCTAAGATCATTACAATATTTTTTTTTATAAATATTTGCATAAACAACCCACAGAATTGGAGGTACCTATAAATTAAAGAAACTCGGACTATTTAATGTTTCATTTCTATCTTACTTGTTTTATGTTTCTTTATAACTTTTTTTAACCACACATATACATACATATGTGTACATGAATTTAAAAATACAAACCGGTTTAAAGTAAAATAAATTTGAAAATACTTGTTTATTGGAAATCTCTTGATAACACTACCCGACAAAAAAATATCCTCGACATTTGATTGCTATGTATTCCTGCTGATTCCAAATATATAATCAAATGGATCAAAAGTAGAACAGTTTTAGAGATATTTTGAAATTTCAGTTTTCGCGCTAAGAAGAAAAGGAGGATTACTAATCTGTCAATATCTCCGCCATTACCGCCTTGAGTTTTATATTATTTCATTTCATTTGGAGAGGATGAAATACCCTTTCCAATTCCACATAAAATCGACGTTAAAGTGACGGAATTATGGCGGACAAAAGATTTGTTTTTATGCAAAAATAAGTTAAATACAAGATGTATAAAATGTCGAGGATATCAAAATTTTTGAAATTTTGTCGGGTAGTGTAATTTGAAAATTTGTATAGGGAATTTTGGGCAATTATGGGTAATTTGAATATTTTTTTGGGTAATCTCAAGAATTTAAAACGGCAACGCTGGTCGAGAAATACCCCTTGATTTTTAACATTTAAATTTTTCGTCACCGTGTAACTTTCTACGGAATCGCCCATATGTAATAGGCATAAATATAATTTTTGGGCATTACCATATTCATCAACCAAACAATTTATATCAACGACTTTTTTCCATGTCACGCTTACTGATTTTGAATAACCAACAAAAATTAATTTATCATATGAGTAGATAATATTACATATGTACATACATACATGCATACATACATATGTATGTACTTACTGAGTTATTTTCATTTGCGAAGACTCCGGCATCAGATTAGCGCCGGCCAAATCCGGCATTTGATTGTCGCCCAACGCAAATCATCAGCCAACCACCAGTCAACCACCACCACCCACTTTACTCAAACAAAAAAAAAAATGAAAGGAAAAAAGAGAAAATTCAGTTTTTATCTGAAATTGCGCTGCGCTGCCGCTGACTTACTTGTGCTGCTTGTGACTTGTAATTTTTTTCTTGATTAAATGCATGTTTTTGTTGTTAAATTTCTCGTGTTTTTTGTATGTGCTTTATTTCAAGTGACTGCGACTAATCTTATTTACGAGCAATGCCAATGTTCCTGAAACTTCGAAAATTGGAATACCGAATCCAGAATTCAGAGTCGCTACTATTTTACTATGTAGTGTTTTACGATGTTATACATACATATGTACATAGATATACATATGTATGTATGTATGTGTGTTTGCATGTATGGTTTAGTAACTGTTTTGCGTTTGTTGTTGTCGACGTCGTTTTCCACCCCATTTAGCCATTTTTCACAGCGCCGTCTCGACATTTTCCGCTGCCGCTGTTTGTGACTTTTTCCAAATATTATTATATATGTATATATTATTTTTGTTGTATTTTTATATACCTTTCATGAACATGAATGATATTTATGTATTTACATTAATTTTTTTTTGATTAAATGTTGAGATTTATTGAGTACGAGTTGGAGTTGCTAAAAGACACACACACACACACACGAATAACAACACAAATTAGTAAAATTGCGTACACTCAACGGTGATCTGAGTGTTTCTTTTATGAAACAGCTTGCCACAAACAACAGCGGCTTTGACAGATGCCTTTCGAGGCTGGGATAAAAGAGGCGGCTTTTCAAATTTTTTGTTGAAATAAAATTAAGAAGCGCGCCATAAACTCGAGCACAACTTGTTAAGAGTTACATACATTCTGAGCTGAGCTCAATCAATCACATATCGCACGTTTTATGCAATAGGGATTTAATTCAAACAAATTTTTTTTTGGGAAAACGCAACTAAAGTTTTATTTCCGCCATTTTTATCTTTTTGAGTATTTTATAAGACTAGACGCAAAAGCACGACCCAGTTATTGAAATATATGGCAAAATCCCAGAAATCGAAAATTTCGAGTTAAATCCCTATTGCATAAAACGGGCGATATGTACATTAGGCCGTATCGCAAAAAATAAAGTGCGCCCTACGTCCCCGCATATGATGTCTTTTTGGATAAGATTTCCGGAAAAGTTTTTTATTTTTTTTGGACGCCGCTAGATGTCGCTAAAATTTATTTTTCTCATATCTTCGGAATTTATAGTCCGATCTCTAAGTTTAATACACCAATGTCTTTGGCTTGAATGGGCAGCTTATACTATGGAATATTATTAACCCTATGTGCGCCATTGGGGTCACTACCACCCGGTACATAGTTTATACCACCCTAATGTACCTTTTTTATGTCTGCATGTTAAACGTAGTCAAAAATCATCAATCCTTTGCAAAATAAGTATTTCGGTAGCTTGAGCAGAACCCGAAATAAAACACGTTCAACATTCCGAGGAATATAGGTTTTTCGGTTCCTTTGTTCTTTTAGGTTAATTTTACAGAAAAATTTTCTGAGGAGACCCCTAATAAAATTTTATGCCAAATAATTTTCTAGAACATTTTAACCCTCTAGCGACCTTAAAAATACTATTTTTCCTGATTTTCTAAAAAAGAGGGAGTCAAAATAACCCTTTATTGGCGGTGATAGAGGGTTAAAATGTTCTAGAAAATGATTCGCCATAAAATTTCAGTAGGGGTCTCCTCAGAAAAAATCTTTGTAAAATGAACCTAAAAGACCATAGGAAGCGAAAAACATATATTCCTGGGAATGTTGAACGTGCATTATTTCGGGTTCTACTGAAGCGATCGAAATACTTCTTTTGCAAAAGATTAATGATTTTAGACTACGTTTAACATGCAGCCATAAAAAATTGCATTAGGGTGGTATAAACTAAGTACTAAGTACATAGGGTTAATAATATTCCATAGCATAAGCCGCACTTTCAAGCCAAAGACATTGATGTATTAAACTTAGAGATCGGACTGTAAATACCCAAGATATGAGAAAAATAAATTTTAGCGGCGTCCAACAAAAATTAAAAAATTTTCCGGAAATGTTTTCCAAAAAGACATCATATGCGGGGGCATACGGCGAACTCTATTTTTTGCGATACGGTCTAATGTATGTACATATGCCTATTCTTTGAGAACAAACTATTTTCCTTTTTTTCACAACTTCGCTGTAGACGCAGACAGTGCTGCGCTTACTTGTATTTTTCGTTTTTTTTTGTTTGTTTTTTTTTGTTTCCTTTACATTCCCACCGATCGCTTTTGTGCGCGCTGTTCCTGGTTTTTTGCCGCTTTTTTATACTCAGCTGTACTAGTACACAGAGTATTATAATTTTGATTTCATAACGGTGGATTGTAACATAATGAAATAATCGAGATAGATATGGACTTATATATATCAAAATGATCAGGGTGAAAAGAGAAATCGATTGAGCCATGTCCGTCCGTCCGTCCGTCCGTCCGTCCGTCCGTCCGTCCGTCCGTCCGTCCGTCCGTCCGTCCGTCCGTACGCACGATAACTCGCGTAAAAATTGAGATATTTTGATGAAATTTGAAATGCAAGTTGGTATCGAGACTGGGACGGTTGGTATTGAAAATGGGCGAAATCGGACCATGACCACGCCCACTTTTCCTATATAGAAAAAATCGGATATTTGGTATCTCAGCCACTACTATAGCTAGAGTGATAAAATTTTACCCACGTATTGAGCTCAGGGCCTTATGAAGAAATTTGATGAAGTTTTGGAAAATGGGCGGTGCCACGCCCACTTATTAAGGGGCAAACATTGAAAGTTTTATATGTCATTACTCAGCAACCGTTGAAGATATATCGATGAAATTTGGTATCCGTAATTTGCTTACTTAGACAAATGTTTTGACGAAAAATTATCAAAATCGGTGGACGGCCACGCCCACTTTTATATATGGGAACTATAAAGGGGCCTAATAAAAACATTTTAAGCGATATCTCTGTCAAATATAAAGATCTATCACTGAAATTTTGTGGTAGGAGTCCAACTACGGACATAAAACAAAAAATACAAAAATTTTTGAAAATGGGCGGTGCCACGCCCACTTATTAAGGGTCAAACATTGAAAGTTTTATATGTCATAACTCAGAAACCGTTAAAGATATATCGATGAAATTTGGTACGCGTAATATATTTACTTAGCCAAATGTGTGGACGAAAAATTATCAAAATCGGTGGACGGCCACGCCCACTTTTATATATGGGAACTATAAAGGGGCCTAATAAAAACATTTTAAGCGATATCTCTGTCAAATATAAAGATCTATCACTAAAATTTTGTGGCAGGAGTCCAAAGACGGACATAAAACAAAAAGTACAAAAATTTTGGAAAATGGGCGGTGCCACGCCCACTTATTAAGGGTCAAACATTGAAAGTTTTATATGTCATAACTCAGAAACCGTTGAAGATATATCGATGAAATTTGATATGCGTAATTTTCTTACTTAGGCAAATGTTTTTGCGAAAAATTATCAAAATCGGTTGACGGCCACGCCCACTTTTATATATGGGAACTATAAAGGGGCCTAATAAAAACATTTTAAGCGATATCTCTGTCAAATATAAAGATCTATCACTGAAATTTTGTGGCAGGAGTCCAACTAGGGACATAAAACAAAAAATATAAAAATTTTGGAAAATGGGCGGTGCCACGCCCACTTATTAAGGGGCAAATATTGAAAGTTTTATAAGCCATAACTCAGAACCGTTAAAGATATATCGATGAAATTTGGTACGCGTGATATATTTGCTTAGCCAAATGTGTGGACGAAAGATTACCAAAATCGGTTGACGACCACGCCCACTTTTATATATGGGTATTATAAAGTGACCTTATAAAAACATTTTAAGCGATATCTCTGTCAAATATAAAGATCTATCACTGAAATTTTGTGACATGAGTTCTACAATAGACCGGAAACAAAAAATAAAAAAAGTTTATAAAATGGGCGTGGCACCGCCTCTTTTTATACAAAGAAATCTACGAGCCTATTACTCGACAAATAACTGAGATATTATGACGAAACTTGGTTTATACACTTTTATAACTTGTGTTAATAGACACGCAAAAATGTATTGAAATCGGTTTATGACCACGCCTACTTTTTAACAAAGATATTTCTGGAACACCCTTTTGGAATTTGTAACGTGAAGCCTTTGTAACTAAAAGTCATAGAGGGATGCAATTTTGCACTAACAATAATATTTATATGCTTATTTGGATGATTGATACAAAGTTTGAAAATGGGCGTGGCTGCGCCCTGTTTATGCAGCACTCGTTTCATATAAAATACACCCTATATCGAACAAACGCAAACAAACAATGAAAGCATACAGCTGAGTATCTAATGTTCGATTCCACTCGAACTTAGGCTTCCTTACTTGTTTTCTTTCAAATTCATCCACATGAGATTGCTGTGCGGGTGAGTGTAAGAGCATCCCTGTATCCGTGTCTGTGTGTGGACAGGATATGAAAAATGAATTGTTAACAAAAAATCACGCATTATATTTTCAATAAATCTTTGCGCAAGAGTCCAAAACAAAGCGGAAAATCAAAAAAAAAAAGCAAAGTTTTGGAAGAAAATATTATAAATCGTATGCGCTTAATGCTGACAAGTGGTAATTCGTCGGTCGGTGTACGACGAATGACTTTCATCACCGCGAGGGTGGCGGGCGGCGGGCGGAGTAAGGTGAAGAGGCAGCAAGCGCTAAGGGATAAGCCAGCGAAAATATTAAATTTTTCTTTTTTGCATTTTTACTGCGTAAATTCTTTTTACGTGCCGGTTACTTTCATAAGATTTGCTTGAAACTTTACTTGAAGAAGAGATATTGTTTAGTTAACGCTGGCGCAGCAACAAATTTTTGCATCATATCGTTTTGTTTTTTATGTTGTGCAATTCAATACACTCGGCCATTAGCGTGCAGATGCTGTGTATGCTTGTATGTATGTATATTAAGGTGGTCCGAACAATTAAAAGCCAAAAAATCTTTGCGAAACAAGGTTTTTTACGCCGCTGTGGGTAGAGTGCTATGCCAGAGGTCTCGGGTTCAAACCCCAGTCCGAGCAAACCCCAAAAACAATTTCTAATAAATTAAAATCCAATTATTGGGGTTTTGGAAATAGAGGTCACCTCTCGGCAGTGGGCGGCGTACCCTCCGAGTGTACTTCTGCCATAAAAAGCTTTTCATGCATTCGCAGTTCGGAGCCGACATAAAACACTAGGTCAACCCAATTAGTAGGAAAAACAAAAAGTTAAGGAGTACACCTCGAATTGAAAGAGAAGCTCGGCCATAAAACTCGTCCGAGTTATAATAGCGCCAGTGTATTATTATTGTTATTCCTAAACACAATATGTGTACCATTTTTTTAATGATAAAAACGCTTTTCTTATTCATTAAGGAATTTGCAAGAAATTACATATGTATTAGAGATGGCCGATCCCGTGATTTTTGAGGAACGGAGTGATTCGTGACTTTTTAGTAACTGTGATTTTTTTCAGTGATAGTGCCTTTTAGGGTTCCTGACAGGAACCAAGACTTTTATTCGCTTTTCAATAAAAGTAAATTAAATGTGTTTAATCGAATTATATTTGTCAAGTCCAGTAATAATAGTAAGTTTGTCCAGATGCCTTTTTAGTGTAAAAAATAAAAGTTTTTCCAAAGAAAACAAAGCAAAAATTGATATATATTGTAAAATAACTGCATTTGACTTAGTTCCCTAAAAATGTCTTTGGAAATCTTTAACAAAATCAATTGAAAACAAATTTAAAAATAAAAAAACGAAAACTAAAAATTTTTGAAAACTGAAATTTGCGTGCTTTCAGAATATGTGATTTTGTCAACGTGATTTTGGAAATCAGTCACGGCAGTGACCAATGACTTTTGAGGAACGGTGACAAAATCACTGTTACGCCAAATATTTGCCTACTCTAATATGTGTGATCACTAATGCAAAACGAAAGAGAAATTTGGAGGCATTTGCGCGACCCCAAAAATATAGTCAAAATTTTCGGCATGGATATCCGTTATACGGTTGCATGAAATGCATGTTGTTGCGCGAATTTTGGGAGAGCTTTATTTTCTCAAATACAAATTTAGACCACCCTAATGTGTATATGTACATTTGCTTAGTAAACATCCAATATTTGCCTGCCGCATGTAATTTATTGAATTTTTTCCCTATTCTCCTTCTCTCGCTCGGCTCCCCTAAGGCAAGACGGAAATTTGAATATTAAGCTTTAGTTGGTTTAAAACTTAAATATTTTAATGGAGAAAAAAGTTTAGCAGCTTAAGATTTATTAATCGGATTTTAAATTAATTGCAATTAAATTTCGTTAAGATTTCAAATGGCATACATGTTCGAACAATTTCGCAAAGTTGTTAAATTGACCTTGAATTTATGTGTGTTTTGAAAACACATTGGGCGAGTTCCCCTGGCTGTGATCCAGATCCTCCTAAAAATGTTGCATGCAAATGGAACAACAATTTTGTGATCCTGATCCTGGATCCATTTCGGGTCCGTATAGATTGTAATAAATTTTTTTTTAACCAGATAACCATCAGGATCAAAAAATCGTTGTTGCAGTTGCTTGAAAATTTTTTGTCCAGATCACTGACACGGGAAGTGACCTATTAATAAAGCATTAAAATACGCAGTAGAACTTGGCATCATCGTTTTATTAATCGGGGAGTACTTGTCAATAGACACTCTATTACTCCCTATATGTATTTCGTGTATAAGCATACAATTTTGTATACTCGTTTTTAACATTGTATGTCCAAGGAAGGGAAGTAATAAACACAAACAAAATAAAACAAAACTGAAAAAATTTTGATATTGCTCAGAAAGGATATTAAATAGAGTACTCTTCTGCTCTCGCTTGGGGAGATCTCGCTACAAGTTCTTCTGGTTAATCTCGTAATTTTTTTAGCTTCTTTTTTAGCTTTAATTTTTTTTTTTTGATGTGTGAAAGAATTTTCTTTAGCTGTTTTTAGCTTTTTTTTTTGAGAATCTAGCTGAAACTCTGGAAAAGTTCTGGCAACACTGGAACAACGTTGTCCAATCGTTATTCGCTCTCAGAATTTTGTATGGAAATTATCGTCGTTCGGCACTGGATTCAAGTTCGAACAACGATCGAGAGAGCGACCACCGATAAAAACTGCGAACAACATTATGTGGAGACATGCTTACAGGCTAAGTTCAGCATAGCACATGGATCAGTCGAAACTTTTAGATATGCTTGAAGTAGTCAATACGTTTCTCAACTCTCATAAGAGAAGTAGTTTCACCATTTTCAAAGCATGACTTAATAATGCTAATTACGCGATTAAGCTCATGCCTTAGCATCTACACGAGGGTTGGCTTGGAATACTGAAACGGTTCAAAACTGTGCTTATCCGTTCAAGTCGGGGCAAATTGCTCTGCACCAATCGTCTGAAATTATTTGGCTACTCCATAAATGCAATATTTTCGGCATCTGCCATTGGAAAAGCTTAAAAGTTCAGTTCGTATCTGTTTTCGTATTCGTATCGTGTTTACGAGCATGTTTAACTCTATCTACGCATTTTCTATTTTAGCTTTAATTTTTATTTTTAATTGCTAGTAAATTTATCTTAATTTTCTTAAATTTTTTTCCACCTTTAGTTGATTTCATTTCATTTTCATTACCGAGAAAAACTTACTTTGAACGCAAATTACTTAAAGCAAATTCGACAATATTTTGCAATCCAACCACACTCACACACATTTTTCTACGAACAACTTTCAAAGCAATAACCATATTATTATTTTGTTGTTGTTATTATTTTTCTTCTTGTTTTTGTTGTTGTTATTATTTTTCTTGTTTTTGTTGTTGTTGCAATCATTCACTTATTCATTTCCGTACCATTTTGATGAAAGCAAATTTCTTAGCCAAGACTTCCTTTTATCCTTCCTGCCTTGGGGCAATGCAAATGGTTCAAATTGTAAGTAATTTATATATTTTTGTATGTACATACATATGTACATACATTACATAAATCTAAAAATATTTTCGAACATATGTATGTATGTTCCTAAGAGCTTTGGTTTGCATTTCAAAAATTAATACACCTCCAAATGGTGTGAGTTAAAGCAATCAGATAAATTGAATATTCCAAAATAAGTGTCCTTATTTACTCTTTTTATTTGAATTTTTTGACATTCATCTTTTTTCTGCTTCTGCACAGCACAACTTGTTGGTTTTACAACTTTGAAAATATGTACATACATACATATATGTATATGTACATTAGAGCGTATCGCAAAAAATAAAGTTCGCCGTACGCCCCCCTGTCTATTTGGAAAACATTACCGGAGAAGTTTTCTATTTTTTTTTTTTTTGGACGCCGCTTGATGTCGCTAAAATTTATTTTTCTCATATCTTCGATATTTATAGTCCGATCTCTAAGGCTTGAAAGGACGCCTTATACTGTGGAATATTATTAACCCTATGTGCGTCATTGTGGTCACTACCACCCAGTACTTAGTTTGTACCACCCTAATGTACCTTTTTTATGTCTGCACGTTAAACGTAGTCAAAAATCATTAAACTTTTGCAAAAGAAGTATTTCGATCGCTTGAGCAGAACCCGAAACGTTCAACATTCCGGTTCCTTTGGTATTTTAGGTTCATTTTACAGAAAAATTTTCTGCCAAATAATTTTCTAGAACATTTTAACCCTCTAGCGACCTTCAAAATACTATTTTTCCTGATTTTCTAAAAAAAGGAGCTCAAAATAACCCTTTATTGGCGGTACTAGAGGGGTAAAATGTTCGAGAAAATTTTTCGCCGTAAAATTTCAGTAGGGGTCTCCTCAGAAGAAATCTTTGTAAAATGAACCTAAAGGACCAAAGGAAGCGAGAAACATATATTCCACGGAATGTTGAACGTGTTTTATTTCGGGTTCTACTGAAGCGATAGAAATACTTCTTTTGCAAAAGATTAATGATTTTAGACAACGTTTAACATGCAGACATACCACCATTAGGGTGGTACAAACTAAGTACTGGGTGGTAGTGACCACAATGACGCACATAAGGTTAATAATATTTCATGTATTAGGCCTCCTTTCAAGCCAAAGACATTGGTGTATTAAACTTAGAGATCGGACTATAAATACCGAAGATATGAGAAAAATAAATTTTAGCGACATCTAGCGGCGTCAAAAAAAAATATAAAACTTCCGGAAATGTTTTCCAAAAAGACATCATTTGCGGGGGCGTACGGCGAACTTTATTTTTGCGTCCCTATAAGGCGAGACGGCCTAATGTACATATGTAAGTTAGTAAAAAGGGTCGCCAAACAACTTGCACAATCAATCCGGCAGCACCCGGCCGGCTGCCATATTTTCTCAACTCACAAAGGTCAGGCAGAAATTGTTGAAAATTTACCTTACATAAAAATGAATGCCAACAGAGAATAATCGAAAATTACAAAAAACATGCTTGTAATAAGCTAAAACTAAGATTGAGCACATTCAATGCTATTTATAACCAATTGTGGCTTAGAGCAATAAATAAAGGGGAAAGAAATGCTTTTGCTTGGCTGAGCGGACCCCATGTTTTTGCGCGTCATGAGAAATTAGTCTAGAGTTTTTAGAGCCTCTGTAAAATATTTTTTAGTGGCAGTTGATGGGTTTGAGAACTTTACTTTCTTGGATACTTACCACACAACGAATCGAAATTGCATTGCTTTAAAAAGTTTATGTATTAGAGCCAAGTTTGTTGCACAAATGGCTATAGAAAAAAGTTTTAACAACACACGAGGAGACATATCTTTATTCCATACACCACTTGATGTTACATACATATGTACATATTTACATAAATATGCATTCATTTCCTATTCCCATTCGCCCATAAAAGCCATAAGAAAATTGCCACCACACTTTAACCAAAAATCAATTTCTTTTCTACTTGGCCGAGGGCTGGCTGCTGGTTGCTGGCTGCTGCTGCTTCTGCTCTGTTGCTCGGCCTTCTACAGCTCGCTTCTTTCATTTCTTCATCATCACTTCGAACTCGTTCATCAACATGCTGCAACAACGATCAAGTCCAAAGCCAAACTGAAAACCTAAACCAAGCAATACGAGGAACATTTCATTTCATTGTGGTCAAATGCACTGGCAGACCAGCACGAAACGTGCAACATGATTGAAAATGGCAACAAGCAATTGCAACAGCAATGAAACAAAAACCAACAGCAACAAATACATTATAACAACAACAGCAGCAACGTGCAACAAAGTTTATTTTGCTGCTGAGCAAATCGAAAATTGAAAAGTCAAACGAGCGACGAAAAGATGACAAAAATGGCAAAATGACTGAATGGCAGTTGACATTTTCGGTTAGCAAACAAAATTTTTGGTTCTTTTGTCGGTAGTTATTGGCGACAAGCCATAGATACATACATACATACATACATACATACATACATACATACATACATACATAGGTGTTTGCCGCTGGAGCTCTCTAGGCTAGCGATCAGCAAATAACTTCTTTCCTTATGCGGGTTAGCTACAGAGCAGCAATAAAACGTGTCGTAATAAGCCGTGGCCGCTGTGGTGCAGTGGGTAGAGTGCTCGCCTGCTATGCCAGAGGTCTCGGGTTCAAACCACGGTCCGAGCCAAACACCAAAACAATTTTTCTAATTAGTAAAATCCAATTATTGGGTTTTTTAAGAGCAGCGGTCACCTCTCGGCAGTGGGCGGCATACCCTCCGAGAGTATTTCTGCCATGAAAAAGCTTCTTACAAAAAATGCATTCGCCGTTCGGAGTCGGCATAAAACTGTAGGTCCACCCAATTAGTAGGAAAAACAAAAAAGGAGCACACCTCGAATTGGGATAGAAGCTCGGCCATAAAACTCGTCAGAGTTATAATAGCGCCATTGTATTATATTATATTATAATAAGCCGTTGGAAGTGAATTTTTTGCCGCAAGGCAACAGTGATAGCAGCAGCAGTAAGTGGAATTCCCTAACCACGTACCAATTGCTCTCTTCTGCATGACATTCTCAGAAATTTTACATCAATTGATATCCTTTGCATTACAATCAGAGTAGCCTTCCATCTAGGGTTGCCAGACGTACTGATTTGATCAGTACAATACTGATGGCTTTACAAACCTTGAGAAATACTGATTTTTTGCATTTTGTACTGATTTGTACTGATTTTTAGCCGACACTAAAAAGTTAATTTTTATCACCCTGATCTGTTTTTAATTTTCCAAATGTTTTCATTTGACGTTTGTAATGCCGTGGTTATGCTTACGACAATTGTATTGCAATACTCGACGAGCAAGGTGTAATTGTTGTTGTGCACTCCGATGAGTGGGATGAATTTTCGGACTCTCACATCGATCAAATTTGCTGGGTGAAACAAGCACCCAGGACGCCGAGGTTTCGGGGTAATAATGTGTTATGTTGTGTATGTGCGCTCTAATCATCGATTTAAGCGTAACCACCTCTCACCGATGACGAAAATGTGTCCGAATTTCATCGGTGTTTTGCTCGTAAGCATAACCACGACAGAACCATGAAACAATTAGGAAGGAGGCAGCAACGCAAACGTCAAATGTCATAGAAACATGATTGACAGTTAACGATACGGAAACAAAAACAAAATGTCAGTAATAAAGACGATTTTCTCCGCATATATTGTATTTTTTTTTTTTTTTGGAAGGCAATGTACTGATTTTTTTGGGAAAGGGATCTGGCAACCCTGCTTCCATCAGGCGTAGAGCTCAAGCAGAAGAAAAGGAACACATACTTTCTGCATTACATTGCGACCACTTTTGGCACAGTTCACTTGCTCTGCCTTACATTCCTTTACTTATTTTCATTGCAGCATTTCAGAGCATTTGCAACAGTCTTTGTTTCAGTGTGCATAGATACCAATTTTTGTATCCAAAGTTAGCCAAAAAGAATGCTGTTGATGATGAGTTTTGTGGTTGCCACAATTTGTGCAAAAGCTGCGTTGTGAAATGTGAATGTGGTTACAAAACTTACTGTCTGTCTGTCTGTCTGTTCATGAAGATTATGATGAAAAGTTTCAACAACTTGCTGACTGACTGACGAATGACTTACGACTCACTGCTGAATATTATATTCCTTTGAAGAAGTTTGGTTCTATTACTTGCTGCGGATTTGCTGCTGTTTTGATCGTCACGTCAGTGGTAACATTAAGGCTAACGACTCTGACGATTACAATTCGGCGGTGAAAGAATAAATTCGATTTGCAAGTTCTGTTCGACAACCAAAAACAAAAATGAACTTACATACATAGAAATCATGGTCGAAATCCGCAATATTGTATCTACTTAAACAGATTTACGGTTAGCAAGTACTTATGTACATGTGTGTAAGGATTCATTCGCGCACACACAGAATGTATGTACATTAGGGTGGGGCGATTTAGTAACCTATATCGCGCCATTGAAATTCGGATTCCTCTCATTTTTCTGCATAGAAACCACCTCCATGACATTTGTCTAAAATTAATTTTGATGTTCCGGAATTTGGTTTTTATGGACCAAGACGAATTTTCGAAAATAAAAATTGGTCAAAAATCGACAAAAAAAGAACCAGGCCAATGTGCATATCGAGTTTAAGCAGAATTTTATACTGAATCCAGATATGAAATCAGAATGAAAATCGGATGATCCGTTTTCGAGATATAGCCTGATTTCCGGTTGTGAAGTCTGAATGCCCAAAATCGCATATTTTCGCAATTATCTCTTGCTGTGTACAATATATGTTACATTTTTTGCGAATTTCTTAAAGATAAGTCAATACAATATAGGAACATTATTTTTATACTCAGCTGTACTAGTACACAGAGTATTATAGTTTTAATCACATAACGGTGGATTGTAACAGAGTGAAATAATCGAGATAGATATAGACTTATATATATCAAAATGATCAGGGTGAAAAGAGAAATCGATTGAGCCATGTCCGTCCGTCCGTCCGTCCGTCCGTCCGTCTGTCCGTCCGTCCGTCCGTCCGTCTGTCCGTCCGTCCGTCCGTCCGTCTGTCCGTCCGTCTGTAAACACTCTAACTCGCGCAAAAATTGAGATATTTTGATGAAATTTGAAATGCAGGTTGGTATCGAGACTGGGACGGTTGGTATTGAAAATGGGCGAAATCGGACCATGACCACGCCCACTTTTCCTATATAGAAAAAATCGGAAATTTGGTATCTCAGTCACTAATATAGCTAGAGTGATGAAATTTTACCCACGTGTTGAGCTCAAGCCCCTAGGAAGAAATTTGATGACATTTTGGAAAATGGTGCCTCGCCCACTTATTAAGGGTCAAACCTTGCAAGTTTTATATGTCATAACTCAGAAACCATTGAAGATATATCGACAAAATTTGGTACGCGTGATTTACTTACTTAGGCAAACGTTTGGACGGAAAATAGTTAAAATCGGTTGACGGCCACGCCCACTTTTATATATTTGTATTATAAAGTGACCTAATAAAAACATTTTAAGCCATATCTCTGTCAAATATAAAGATCTATCATTGAAATTTTGTCGCATGAGTCCAACTATGGACACAAAACAAAAAACACAAAAACTTTGGAAGATGGGCGGTGCCACGCCCACTTATTAAGGGCAAACATTGAAAGTTTTATGAGTCATAAATCAGAAACCGTTGAAGATATATCGATGAAATTTGGTACGCGTGATATACTTACTTAGTCAAATATTTGGACGAAAAATTTCCGAAATCGGTTGAGGGCTACGCCCACTTTTATATATGGGTATTATAAAGTGACCTAATAAAAACATTTTAAGCGATATCTTTGTCAAATGTAAAGATAATTCATTGAAATTTTGTGGTATTATTTCTACAATAGACCGGAAACAACAAATAGAAAAATTTTGGAAAATGGGCGTGGCACCGCCTCTTTTTACACAAAGGGATATACGAGATTTCTTAGCCTATAACTCGACAAATAATTGAGATATTTTGACGAAACTTGGTTTATACAATTTTATAACATGTGTTAATAGGTACGCAAAAATTTATTGAAATCGGTTTATGACCACGCCTACTTTTTAAGAAAGATATTTCTGGAACACTCTTTGGGAATTTGTAACGTGACATCTTTATAACTAGAAGTCATAAAGGAATGAAATTTTGCACAAAGAATAATATTCATATGCTTAGTTGGATGACTGATAAAAATTTAGAAAATGGGCGTGGCTACGCCCACTTTATGCAGCACTCGCTTTATATTAAGTGCACCGTGTTTCCATCAAATGCAAACAAACAATGAAAGCATACAGCTGAGTATCTAATGTTCGATTCCACTCGAACTTAGGCTTCCTTACTTGTTAAATATTAATTTATCTTCCGGTATAGGAGAACTAGAATGCACTCTTTTTTCCTTATCCTAAAATCGCGGTATGGGTTCTCTATGTTATAGTCATCCGATACCGATGATATTCGCCGACACCGCACAGTGGGGGCACCTCCATACAAACGCGGCCAAAAATAGTAATAATTGAGCTAGAAACTTTAAACTCGGAACTTAAGCTTTCTTGATTGAAGATAGTAAACTGTGAAAATTTGAACAAAATCGGCCCACAAATACACCCCCCTCCCATATAACGGTATTTTTGAAATTTCAATATTTTGTTAACTATTATAGCTAAAATGCTCAATTTTAATAAGAGCACACATTTTTTAAATATAAATAATATACAGTAATCATTTTGGAAAAAGCGCAAAGTATTCCATGGTTTTTAAATTAAAAATATATGCACTTTTGAGCATTTTATAAGCATTCATCATAAAATTTTCCTTCAAAAAAATCACATTTAAAAAAATTTTTATACCACAAATGAAACTATACTTTTCTAAAGGATTTCAGTGTGCTGAATCTGAATCTGAAGTCAGAATTTTCAAATTGGTTCTAGTTTTTGAGATATTCATGTCCAATTAGGCAAAAAAACACGTTTTTGACTATATTCCCTGCTTGATATCTTGTATGTAATATTTTTTTATTCAAAATCAAATACACCGTTAGAAAGCATAAACCATCCCCCTGAATATGGCGTTTAAATTTTTCAGATATCTTTATTAGAATTGGAGAAATTGTTCTTTAAGTTTCATTAACTTGGCAAATTTTCCGCATACAAAATTACACTGGATCACAAAATGAAATTTTTTGTCTGTACTTTGGACGTGACCATCCTATCTATATGTAAAATCGGTCGCTGATTCCGAAAATCGGGCTCATTTTTAATTCTATGGGAAGGTTTTTGAGATATCGGCAATTTACCGTTATTTGGCCACTGGCTCCACTTAATCCTGTATACCTTTTTAACGCAGTGAGCTATCTTCCTTGGAGTGACACTCAACGAAAGAAAATTAAATTTCCTTTTCATCGCTCTATAACATTTTTCTGTAACTCTTATAGTTTCTGAAATATTGACGATTCAATTTGAATTTTTTCGATTTTTTACGATTTTTTGAAGAAAAAATTGAATTTGTCAGGCAATATCTTTTAAACCAATGTCTTCACCTTCGGTTTTACTCCTTTACATGAAGCTCCATTCTATTGGGAAAAATATAAGCTATCAACGAAGAAAATCCATGGTAAAATGGAAAAGTTATAGGCGATCAAGTAAATACATCCAACTCGCGCAATGCCTCTGCACGGGTATATTCTATGCATGTTATACCCGTAAATGGGCTTTTATCTACTGCGCTGCCAATGTGCTGCTACTGCAGATGTGTAGGTATTGGTATAACATGCATAGAATATACCCGTGCAGAGGCATTGCGCGACTTGGATGTATTTACTTGATCGCCTATAACTTTTCTATTTTACAATGGATTTTCTTCGTTGATAGCTTATCTTTTTCCCAATAGAATGGAGCTTCATGTAAAGGAGTAAAACCGAAGGTGAAGACATTGGTTTAAAAGATATTGCCTGACAAAATCAATTTTTTCTTCAAAAAATCGTAAAAAATCGAAAAAATTCAAATTGAATCGTCAATATTTCAGAAACTATAAGAGTTACAGAAAAATGTTGTAGCAGCGATGAAAAGGAAATTTAATTTTCTTTCGTTGAGTGTCACTCCAAGGAAGATAGCTCACTGCGTTAAAGAGGTATACAGGATTAAGTGGAGCCATTGGCCAAATAACGGTAAATTGCCGATAACTCAAAAACCTTCCCATAGAATTAAAAATGAGCCCGATTTTCGGAATCAGCGACGGATTTTACATATAAATAGGATGGTCGCGTTCAGAGAATTTTTTGGCTGTAGAGCAGTGTTATTAATACTTTTTGAAGCATACTTTTGGGGATTTTGTATGGGAAAAATGTATGAAAACTTAGAAAAACTCACTCCATAAAAAAGTTCATAAAACAAAAAAGCGCAAACGAATTTTTAAGATTTCTTCACCTGTTTATAAAGCACGTTCACTAGCACCAAATATTAAAAATTTGGAGAGGTCATATTTTGTATTTTTTTTTTATTTCATGTTGAAATTTTCCAATTTTTACACAATTTTTTTTTCTGTTCGAAAAGAAAAAGGCTGCAAAAAAATAATGATAACGCTGATAAAAAAAATTCTTTCATAATTTGAAAGTGTGAACCATTGCCTACAACACGGTGAACAAACTATTCGATTAGTCGCCTAAGAATAAGATTTTTCATAATGTCAAAAGTAGCCTAATTATTGCGTTTTGAAAAAGGCACTTTTAGTCAAATGGGAAAAAGATTATTTAAGCGAAAAGCGCAGGTGGATTTCAAGAATTAAAATGCAGTTTGATTAAAAATATATCATTTCAAAACATATGAAAAAATTGGGGAGGTCATATTTTTTATTTTTTTTATTTTTTTGTTTAAAGTTGAGCAAAATTTTTTTTTACGACTTTTTTTGTCAATATTTGAAAGTTCATATAAATCTAAGAGTTGCCGCTGGTTACAAAAGGCTTATTGTTTCTAAAAGGCCAAATCAATATCTATGTAATGATGTATCACTCGATTACATACGTTAATAATTGAATGAGTTACAGCATTTTGTATAAGGTGTAATTGTTGAGAAATAAAAGGACCTATTTTTTGCTCAGTTTTTAACACCCTGTACGGCTAAACAAAACGAGACTCAAAAAATTTTATATAAGCTTTTTTTTTACAAATTGTTATATCTGTCAATCACTTTCAAAAAAATGTGATTTGCTAATACTTTAATTTCGATTTTATTTTTGGCCGCTATCACCCAGTGTGCACCGCTTTGTGTACAATAAGTGCTCCAAATCCTAAATTTTAGAATTTTAGCTGCAAAAACTCAAGAGTTATTCCATAAAACGTAGACTTATGCTTCTGAAATTTATTTTTTACTTCCAATAGTACGCTATGGCGTATGAGTAACCTTGAGTTTTTTTTTTTAGTTGAATAAAGTAAAAAAACAAGTCCCAAACAGCATACATTTACGCAAGAAATAATCGCGAAAATATGCGATTTTGGGCATTCAGCCTACATAACCGGATATCAGGCTATATCTCAAAAACGGATCATCCGATTTTAATTCTGATTTCATATCTGGATTCAGCATAAAATTCTGCTTCAATTCGATATGCACATTGGTCTGGTTATTTTTTTTGTCGAGTTTTGCCCAATTTTTATTTTCAAAAATCCGTCTTAGTCCATAAAAACCAAATTCCGAAACATCAAAAATAATTTTAGACAAATGTCGTGGAGAAGTTTTCTACTCAGAAAATTGAGAGGAATCCGAATTTCGATGGCGCGGTATCGATTAGTTTCCCTCCATACAAATTGCCCCACCCTAATTTACATACATCCGCAATAGTTTAGCCAAATGTGTGGGTAGCAAGTATAGTTATTTGGCTTATTTGAAACCAGTCTTTAAAAGTTAAATGGCCTCAAAAATATGCCAAACGATTTAGCACCGGTTTAGTGACTCGCTTGCACGCGCTCTTTCTCCTTCTTCTCTACTCTTGCTCAGTGGTGCCAGATTGAGGGAAATTTCCCTTTTTGAGGGATATTTAACTGCAAAATTTTTAAAAAGGGAAAAAAGGGACATTTTGTTGTCGTCCATATAAAAAAGGGATTTTTTGATTGCACAACTGTTTACATACCTACATACATATGTATAATTTATAGTATTACTTAAGATAAGCACATCTTACACTGAAAAACTCCCATTCAGAAAGAATTTTGGAGAATTGGGGCCACTTAAAAATTCAAAACAAGGCTTAGATTTTTGAAGTACATTCTTAACTTTTTCAATGAATTTAACGCATTGTTCCAAAGCCGAAATGTACTTATACACCGACTAAGTCAAGGAGCTAAGACACTTGTGTTGGAAATTGCAAGAAATTTCTTAAAAGCCGACTTTTTTACAATTCCGTGGGGATTACTGCTAAAAGTTTCGGAACTTCCAGCTCCATATTTACTTGATGTGCATAACGTTTACTTTGGTTATGAATACGAAGATATTTTGTCAAATTTAAATTTGGAGGAAAAGATTGTATTCAAAAAAAGTGTTTGCGCTTTTATGAAGCTTCTACTTTTCAGATAATATCACGTTTTCCATTTGACGGTGTTTTCGAAGAATTGCAGTTTTTAGATCCCGATATTGTTTTTGATTTCTCTAAAAATAATCGTATATCACTTCTTGCTCTAAGTAAAAAATTAAATCTTAATACTGATCTCACAGAATCGGAATTCAAAAGTATTTGTATAGTTTTAACCGAAACACAAAAGGACGATTTAAAAAAATTACATGTTGATGTAATGTGGAGTAAAATAATAAACTTTAAAAACTATAATGACAATTTTTTGTTTCATAATCTTAACCAATTGGTTGAGATTGTACTCACGTTATCCCATTCGAACGCTGAATCAGAAAGAATATTTTCAATTTTAACGGACGTTAAACGTAAAAAGCGAAACAAACTATCTAGTGATATGTTAAATAGTAGAAGTAAAGTAAGAGCTGCCTTTCAATCCAAAAATATCAATTGCTTCAACTTTAATTAAATCAACAAAAATCATATCCACTTGCACAATGCAAATAATTTGTACACCTGATACTTTTAGCTATTAAAAAACTGTATTTACCTCTTATATATTCTTATATTACTGAAATAAATGCTTTAAATTCTGTGGGAATTTTGTGGGATTTTTTTATTTAAAATGTGGGAAATTAGGCATTTTTTTCCATTTTCTGTGGGAATTTTATCGGAGATTATCTGGCATCACTGCTCTTGCTCGCTCTATCTCTGCACCGCGCTTTTACATGTGTAAATGTGCTGCCCAAAATGTTGATGAGTGCAGATTGCTCTCAAAAGGGGCTGCGCTGTTGCTTTAGTGTATAGGATTTTCTGCAAATGGTGCTGAGCTTTGACACATAGCGTCCGGCATGGTCATGTGACTAGGTCTGGCTCCTGTGACTTTTGTCTAACGATAGTTACCGTCCTATTTCGGATTTATAACCAGCATTTGAGTTTCTACCCAACAGTCGGGCGACTTAACCAAATATTTAATTAAATTTCATTGAGCAAAACACTCCAATATGCGAGTATTTTCTATGACTGGCGGTACTAGCTGTATTTGTATCTACATTTTCCCTCACAAACTGAAATTCCCCTTTAGTTTGCTTCCAAGTCTCGAAAAGTAAGCACACTTGTCCCATTTTAACCATTCCTTACATACATACATAGATATGTGGAGGTATGCTATTTATTTAGTAAATGCCCATAAGAGAGCTACTATGTCTACTCTCAAGTGGGCAAGCCTACATACATTCATATAAGCGTGCAACTAGCTAAGTAAACGAGTAAATTGCAACAGGGGAGAATGCCCGGATTTGCTTAAATGAAACTTGTTTCAGACTATTGAAACGATAGTGGAACACATAAGCACCAGTGAGTATAAGCGGTTGCAATGGTAGGTACTGTGTGGTGTTTGGACGAAAATGCTGCATTAAAAAGTATGAAGGTAAAAGCTGCAACAATATACGAGTATGAGGCGTTTGCTATCAAAACCAGCTCATTTCCCATATCTTTTTTGAAATCCACTTGTTTGCATATTTTAGAGGGTCCTTCATAACCTTACTAAGGGGTAGAGCTCAGATCAAACTCATAAAGACACACAATTACTAACTGGTAACCCACATAGCATTTGGAAGACTGTTTTATGAAAACTGACTGTACCGAGTCTTTTTCGATCACCTTTCATGATCAAAAACTGATTAATTAACTCTGCGATTAGAATAAGACTCGAAAATGAGTCACATCAGCGATTGAAAAGTGATTTTATTTTTTATCATATAAAAATCACCTAGCTGAGTCTTTTTAGATCCCCTTTGCTGATTAAAGAAAATAATTTATCACAAATTGTGCATGCTAAAGATCGAAATGTGATCGTTTAACTTGCTTTTTAGGAAAAAAAAAATTAAATATTCCATAGCAAGCCTAGTACATAAAGCTATAATTTTTCAAAAAAAAATTTCAGAGAATTTTATATTAGATTTCGGTATTGATGGTTTCGAATGTTGTAGAGCAGGAACATACGGATGTATGTCTTCCGTGTTGCCCTGTATGAAAGTGCCAAAATGCGCATGTGGTCAAGATCGCGAAAAATGTAACAAGAAAAAAATTTTTTTTGTCGAAATATTATATAAAACGGTGTTTAATATGAAATGTTATTCCGCAAAATACCTTATAAAAGTAAATTTCAGGAAGTTAAAGATGTTTTAACACGCTTTAATTAGCTTCACCTGTATGTATGTATGTATGTATGTATGTATGTATGTATGTATGTATGTATGTACGTATGTATGTATGTATGTATGTATGTATGTATGTATGTAACTTCATCCCATCCTAAAAGTTGCAACATTTAACTAAATTATTATATCTTTCAAACATTCACTTTTTTGTGTTCTCTCTATTATTTCTATTCTCCTCCGGATTCGAAACATGACATCACCAGCCCAACGGCATCATATAGTAGGACATTCAACATTATACTTCATGCTTCATTGCGGCTTTTAAGTTACCTTTCCTCAAATTTCCTCCTTGCCTCTATGAATTTCAATTAACTCCCGTATATAAGCCAATAAGTAACAAGCTTTCAGGGTACGGAAAAACTCACTCACGAACGTATAACCACTCAAATAGCTAGCGAACTAACGCACAACAGCCAGCGATCGCTCATAGCGTTGGCGATAAACTCAATGCATAAATTCACTCAAAAAAAATGAAGCTTGTAGCTTTCTGTTTTGGGTTTGTTGTATTTGCAATGAAATCAGCCGCATGTACATACATACGTATGCAAAGCAAGAACTGGTTTTGTTTGTAATTCATTTAATAGTAAGTGCTGAATCAACGAAAAGGAACCCTAATTCTATAATTGCATTTCACGTTTGGAAAGCAATTTTTATACAATGTTTTGTAAACGTGAGGTGAAAAAAATTTCTTTAAAAATAAAAAAAAAAAAATAAAAAAAAAAATGCGCCTCTCGGGACTTGAACCTGAGCTCCTTGGTCCGTAGGCAGCATACCTCACCATTACGCTACAAACGTATTCGGAACTTTGTTGTCTAAATTCGAATTTATTCAATCAGGTTTCTTTTTTTTTTGTTCTTTTCAAATGCTTCACCTCAACTTCTCTTCACTTTCTGATTGTAAAATATAACAAAACGTTTGGGAAATTTTGTATTTCCAAACTAGTTTGAAAAACCTTGAATAAAAGGGTTTGGAAATTATTGCATAATAAGCTAGTTTATATATATAGGGATTTTTGGTAGAAGTTATAAATACATATGTATGTAGATCTATTTCGGAGAACACCACATCCCATCAGACTTCTTTTTACTTTTATTCTTGCGTCCGCATAAAACATCCTTTAATGAAAAATTTCACTAAAAAGTCAAAAATAAATAATACTTAGCTTAAAAAACTAAAAAACACGCTTTAATCTTAAAAATCGTACTAAAAATTGAGAAATAATTTAATTAGAAACAAAATGATGAACGAAAATATAAGTATTTAAGGAAAAGCGTGGGGGTGCTCAATAATATTTGAACATGAAAATATTCGATTCGTACAACTAGTACAAAAATATACCTAGTTGCGAAATTAAAGAGTACGATATATGAAATCTGAAAAAAGTCAAAATAAAATTATTAGTAAAAAAACACCGATTTTAAATATTTTTTTCCTTAAATACTTATATTTTCGTTCATCATTTTGTTTCTAATTAAATTATTTCTCAATTTTTAGTACGGTTTTTAAGATTAAAGCGTGTTTTTTAGTTTTTTAAGCTATTATTTATTATATGATATTTCTTCATCTTCGCACACTTATCTCAGAATGTTCAAATTTTTAAGAAGTTCATCATCAGAGTAAATGGCAATTAAATTCTGTCCTGTTGGTTTATTTCGTATTATATCCACTTTTAGGCCTAGGAAATGATTGTTATTATTTAAATCCAACCAGATAAAGAGCGAAATGTCTTTGGTTTGCATGTTTGGCTGAAAAGATTAGGGTAGCAAATTTTGTGTACCGTTCCAGTCAAAAATACATATTTTTCTTTTTTTTTTTAGCGGAATGCATTTATATAATGCAATGTACTATATATTTCTTAAACAGGCTTCTTCCCGTGTTGGTGCCGGTAGAAAAAAAAGCCTGGAAAAAGGCCGGCAATATGGAATAAAAAATGACCAAACATGTGTAACGTGGCAGTCTTTTTACAGGAAAAATTTTTAATTTTATTAACTAAATTTAAATTTTGTTGAATATGCGAGATTGTTTCGCGAAGCACCCGGCACCTCTCATGGCAAGGGGTGACAAATGTTGGTAGTTGACATATTTATTGTCCATTTTAAGAAATTTGATTCAGAACTGAAAATATATGGTCAAAAAATCGACTCCGGGTAAAATGGTAAATTATGTTATAATTTCGTATTTATTTTACTTTGATTGGGAAAGTTTATATCTTAATAAATAACTAAGGTAATTATAAAATTGTTCCCAAAGTACCAGATTATGAAAACGGTTTTGTAATGCAATTTTTATGTGATGCATCTTCAGTCAGCTGTTGGTATGGGGAGTGTAATACATGCGCTGGAATAACTGTTTCGCAGGTGACTGTTTTGGTGGGTGACGTTAGTCTCGATACGCAAGTATCGTGGATGAAATTGAAAAAAAAAAAATTGTTGTGTGAGTCGAACTGAAAGACGAGAGCGAAACGGACTATTGGCGGATTTAATTTTTCACATATCTGCGTTGGCAATTTTTGGTACATAGCTTTAATAACCGTGAGCAGTCTCAAGTATTTAACTTGTACGTTCGCCCAAAGACGAGGTGCAGAAAGCCCATTGGAATCAGCGACAACTTTCCCTTTTCACAACGAAACTTTTAAAGCAAAATTATTCGTATCAAACAACTTATCGCATACAAAAGAAACTATTGGAACATATTTGTATCATCTGTTAAAAAATTTTACCCATCCTCGCAATTTAAAAACAAATTTATAGCAAGTTTAATCATTCACTTTGAAGAAATATTCGCAATAGTGATGGGCGAGTCCGAGATGTTTTATTCGATTCTCTCCATTGTTGAAACATCTCGAATGCTCTCGATGGTTTTCATTCGTATTCGAGTCAAGTCGTAAATGGCCGTCAGTCGAAACAATCGCTAAAACATCTCGGAATCGCCAACGATTCCTCTCGTTTTCAAAGCAACCCTACAACATCTCGGACTCGCTGCAAAAAATACATAATAATTGTTGTTGCCGCTTGAATATTAAAATTGCTTTACAAAACATACAGAGTGGTACAAATCTATTGACGTTGTTGCTACTCGTAAAATTCATTTGTTTCATAAGCGTCTCACTTCAGAAAATTTATTAATGTTTAAATAATTAATTATTCTTATTATGCACGACACTGTTTAGTTGTGATTGCAATAATGCAGCGTCTATGTATAGCATATTTTTCAATTTGGTTAATTTATTTATGTATTTGCCTCACTTCCATTGAAAATCCTACTTTCTTTATCAACAAACCTCATTCAGTTTATTTTATCAACTAAAACATATCATCAAAACAACAGCCGGCCCGCCGACTCGGACAAATCGCAAAAACATCTCGCTTGTGTAGTCGAGATGTCATCGAAACAACCTACGACTCGCCGACTCGGAACAATCGCAAAAACATCTCGCTTGTGTAGTCGAGATGTCATCGAAACAACCTCCGACTCGCCGACTCGGAACAATCGCAAAAACATCTCGATTGTGTAGTCGAGGAGCGAGTCAACTTTTGACTCGATTGTGATTTTGCAACGATGGCGATTCTCTCGATTGTCTAAACATCTCGGACTCGCCCATCACTAATTCGCAATTAAAATTGTGTGGAACTATTTTGCAACATCACACGGAAAAGGATGTGTGGATGGAATAGGTGCCACCGTAAAAAATATTGTTTCAAAACACATTACTGTTGTTGTAAATAATGCATGTGATTTTGTACTTGCATTTCATGAGTGCATCCAAAATTTCTGTTGAGGAAATTACGGAAAAACAAATTGACTGTGTTAATGATGAGTTGAAAGTTGTTGAGCTTTTCTCAAAAACTAAGTCAATAATAAATATATTCAGTGCTCACCAAATACAAACGATTAGCAAAAAGATCATTACTTTTCCTAAATCCAAACAAGGATATTTGCAAACTTAAAATGAAGACTTAAAAATGTTCTTTTCTAATAAATTGAATTATTTACTGCTTTTTTCATACAATGTATCGAAAATTCGTACGCAGACAAATTCTTGTAACGTGGCAGTCCGCACCTTATTGCTCATAAATCATCTTAAAATGTATTTTTTAGGTACACTGAACCACTCTTTCTATGGGTTTACCTCTTATATGGGACATATAAGAAAAGCAAAAATATCTGTTGGTTATATTCGCAGATTTTTCGCAAAATGTACAGTAACATCGGAATACACTTCCAAAATTATGTAACGTTCCAGTCCGATGAAATTTGGCTTAACATTTTAGTTACGAAAGTTACAGAGAAATGGTAATATTCGTTATGATGCCTCTAGGGAGACTCACGATATGCGCTTACAAGATCTCATTTTAAAAATTTGCTTCCCGAGTTATGAGGTTAAACAGTGTACGATTGTAACGTGGCAGTCAAAAATCTTGACCATATGCATTTTCATTGGAATTACTTTATGGATTGAAATTTTTAGATCTTAATTGAAATTTTTAGATCTTAAACTCCTTATTTTCCATTATTTTAAACGTGCATAGGGATCGAAAAAGAATATGATCAAAAAATTCATAAAATGCTATGTGGGAAACCGGAAAAAAATTAGTTTCCGAACTGTGGACGTGAGAAATTTGTTGTCTCTCCTGTAAAATTTCCAAAAAAGGAATGAGTTGGTTTTGATAGCAAACACCATATTCATCTAGAAAATACTAATAGAGTCTAAGAGAATCAAAATCTTTTAAAAAATATGTAAAAAATCAGGTCACAGGCGATTAAGATTATTTCTATGGCATAGACCGGCAAAAGTAAGCAGAAAAGTAGAAAATCACACACATTTTAATTAATGAAGCTCAAATTAGTCTGCGCTCTCCGACATAAATTCTCTCAGAATTTTGCCGTACTATGGTCTATGGACTAAGTTCTTCTTCTTCTTCTTAGTAACCGGAACCATGAGCGTCCTGTGGAGCGTGATTTTTGCTCGTCGAAAGGGGACTTTACTTTTCAATTGCCTACTTAGTCCAAAGAAAGAAAGTATTTCTATCGAAACCAGCTAAATGCAGAAGAAAAAGCCTCCACTGCGCTGCGTTGGGAAGATCAGGTGGACAGCGACGCTGTCTGTCTCGGTATTTGGAATTGACGCCTGGCAGCACGAAACAGAAACGACTAGGGCGTTCTATTAGACTCGGCCAAAGTCGTCTAGATGGTTACGCGCCAATCAGGTAGAAGAAGAAGTTAGCTCGTCTACCATAGTCGATGAGAGCCCGATCATCTTCATCCATTCGAATGAGCAGTGAATGCTAAGGTCCGCTGTTATAGTTAGGTAATGTTTTTCATGAGATCTTGCACACTCCCAACACACTGTGCCACAATGCCTCAAAGCTGAGATCCGCAAGCATTGATGCTGTTTGATGTTTATGCTAGAGATGTTAGTTTAAATGGCTACGCTCTACAATCTACGCTCTTCACACTCTCTTTGAGCAAAAAAAAAACGTTTCGCTTTTGTACAAGTATTTGCTGAAGTAAATAGGGAAAACTGGCAGGTTTTTAGAGAAGAAATGGGAGGGAGTCATGGGGGTATGTTGGTTTCTGCCTGCTGCTGATGTTGATGCTGATGCCTTTAACTCGCTGTGCATCACTGCTTTAGCTACAGGAGTGGTTTTACAACTCGACAATAAGAAGTGCAAGGGAATGTGGAGACAGTGTTGGTGTTTGTTGGATGATGCCAAAGCCTCACAGTCTCACCACAAGCAAAAACGCAGAGCTGGAATTGCAGTTGAAAAAATAAGTACATAAGTAAATGGGAAAGAACTAAAGCCCAAAAACCGAAAAGGATGTGGAAATGAGAATTCTGTAATAGAGTTTCTAAATAATTTGGGTTTCTCTGCCTTTTTTCACTTTTATTTTTGCCAAAGGGTTTCTTTTTCATTCCTTTTATACGAGTATGTATTTTTGAAAAGCGATGGAACAACTTTCGGCAGCAGAAGAGCGGAGTCAGTAAACAGACGACGATAAATGTAGGCATACAAAGACGACATACCAACAGAGTCACAGACTCTAGCAAATATTTAGAGGAAAAGCAGTAGAATGGCGAGGGTGGCAGGCGTGTACCTGTAGGCAGACATAAAAAACGAGTCACGGCATTCAATGTCCCAACAAAAAAAGTACCTATGGAAGGAAAAAAATTGTTCAAAACAAACAAAGGTATGAATCCGAAATCATATTGAAGCTAAAGAGCCCAATGCGGCGCGACGCCAAACAATTCACAATTCAAGAAATTGAACGTTAAAATTGAGTTAGAGAGGTACCTATGCCAATCAACAAATAAATAGTGAAAAGCGCGCTCTCGATGAATTTGTGGTACACAAACTTTTTTTTTTTTTGCTCTTCTTCATTGCCAGTGGGCAAACAAAGGGAACCCCTCAAAAGGGGGCTACGATATATGTAAAAGCATGAGAGTTGGTGAAGGAGGTCGTGTTCGTTTTTGTCAAATGTTTGTACGAGAATGGAGGTGTCGTTAAACAACTCGCAGGCGTGCCGATCGAGTTGAGTTGAATTGCGTCGAGTCGAGTTCAGTGCAGTTCAGTTGCGATTGAATGAAGTGTAAGGAAAATTTTTTTTCTTTTTTTTGATAATTTTTCATACGGAAGCACAATTTCTGCGCGGTTGGTTGGATGCCAGTGTGAATGCGAGGTAATTCCGCTAGCGGCAATGCGTGATATTTGTTTTTAAAAGAGGGTGATTCCTATTGATTTGACAATAAAGCAGAATTTGGTACAGGCCGATTTTTTTGACTGTAATGGAATCACCCTGTAGGTATATGCATATGATTGTGCCATTTTTATGTGGTTTGGGGGTAAAGGAGGCAGCAGTTTGTGCTCCAAACAACCCAAAAACCGAAAGCCAAAAGCCACAAAAGCCTTGTACCTACTACATGCAAAGTCATCGAACGGTTTTTTTGGCGTTGTTGGTCACTATGAGCACTCGCAACACAACTACCACCACCAAAGCACTTTTCGTTGGTGGAATGTTAGATGGCCGACAGCTAAAACGGAATACATTTGATTGAGTGGTGGCTGCCCTGCTGGCGGCTAAAACAATAACAACAACAACAACAAAACATTTATCGTTGTGTTTGGCTTTTATGAAATTTTTGGCTATTAATATTTTTTTTTTTAATTTAAATTCTTTTGCTTGTTTGTTTTCACAACCCGAGTATACTACATATTTAGTAGCAAGTTTCTAAGAGCAGTAATAGTTAACCGTAGGCAGGAGCGGATTTACATAGGGGCAACATGGGCAGCTGCCCAGGGCGCCATTTCAATAGGGGCGCCAAAACTAAGACAAAGAAAAAAAATTTTTTATTTACCAAAAAAAATTTTTTTTTTTTCAATATTACAACAAGAATGAAATATTTTTTAAATTTTTTACAGAGAAAAAATTAATCAAAGTACATTTCAGAACATTTGTACAGTTCTTAACCTTCGCCCCAGTGGGACTTACATGTCGCTCATTTGCTGCATTTGCACTTTTCAAAATACACAACTTTTCAGGAAGGGATATTTTGAGATTCAACCGCCATATGGTGGGCATGTAAATGCAACATTTGGTTTGTATCTGAAGCGCTTAGTTTTCAACAAATCATAAAGAATTTTTTACTCAAATGAAGTATGATGTAACTAACTATTCTGCAGCATTAACTCAAAAATCACGTTTTTTGATTTATGCCGGTCCTGCAGCAAATGAGCGATATGTAAACACCAAGTTTTAGCAGCTTGTGTGCAGTAAATGACGTGAAAGATTCAAATTTAATTGAAATTTCAAATTTAAAAATCAAGTAGGCATTGAAGTATTTTTTCGGAAAAATGCGCGAGCTCACTTTTTCAAAGGAGACTAAGATCTGAATATTTTCTGCTTCTGGTTAATTTGAATAGTTCGCGCCTCTATACAATGAGCTGCGTATATTTTATGTAATCTGAAAAGTCGTTCCGAGTTACAAACATCAAAAAAGTGTCAGTGAATTAATGTTTTTGTGAAAAATAGAAGAATGAGTGCAAATATGAAAAAGTTAATCGGTGCTGCATACAAAAAACGTGCAGCCCAGAAAGTGCAGAAAGAAAAAGATTTACTGTCGAAAATCCCTAAAGTTGATTGTTTTTTTTTTTTTTCAAACTCCTCGAAAAGAAAATGGCTCCGTTGTTGATCATAAACAAAAAGGTAAAAATGCATAAGTCAATTGATCGACAGCTAGGTGAGCCCAGGTAGATTCTGGGCCAGAAAGCTAGATTTCGCTACCTGAGAGGCACCCTGCTGTCAAAAATTGTGAGTTTAGTTTCAAGACGAAACATTTTCACTATAAAATTGTTGCAATTTAATGATATTGCGAAATCTGTGCCACCTAATAATGAGGGTTTAAGATCAGATCATTTTGAAGGTTAGAAACTGCAAAAAATGTGGTGCCTATATAAGAATCGAATAAAATTTTTTCAATCCGTAAAATATATCAGTAATGAAATGTCACCACACGAAGGCAAGTACGGTTTTTTTTTTTGAAATATTGGGGCGCGGCTTGTTTTCCCAGGGCGCTTCTAGAGGTAAATCCGCCCCTGACCGTAGGGTATACATAAATTAAATGTGGGGCAAAGCGTTTGTTTATTCATTAAGTAAAATGGTGGATGGTTTGAGCGAAGAGTACATACATTCAATTGAGCCATGGTCCGATACTTACATATATCTAAAATGATCGTATCTTACCGCCATCATAGTGCTTTGGCAGATAGCTCTTAGATCCTCGGGTGACATTTCTGGTGGCTAAAAACTTGTTCTACTTGTTAGTTTCAATATCTGCTTACAGTAATAATAGCCATACACAGTAAAAATTTTAGTTTAATTTTAATACCATTTTGGTATTTATATATAACAATGCCAAAAAGCATAAAATTAAAACCATTCTGGTTTAAAAAAAAGAAGAGAATATTGAGAGACAGAAATTATTCTTGGTGTCAAATTAATACTTTCTTGGAATTAAATCAAAACCATATTTTCATTATTTTTAGAATATTTCTGGTATTAAAAATAATTGAAATGGTATAAGATCAATCCAAAATTGGAATAAATTCTATACTTTTATGGAATTAAATCAAAACCAAATTTTGATTATTTTTACAATATTTTTGGTAATAAAAATATTTTAAATGGTATTAAATCTATCCGAAAATTGGAATAAATTGTATACTTTTTTTGGATTTAAAAATAAACCCCCATAAAATTTCCAGTGGATATACTGCAAATAACCCATTATCCCAAAGATTAATGAGAACTTGAATAACGTAACGTAACATAGAGTATTTACATAAAAATCCAAAACAGTAGTAGCAAACACTAAAGTACCTTATATATCGAGCCCTAATCCTCATAAAAGTGTATCCAACAAAAAGTAAATTTTACCGGACACAGTTTTTTTTAATTTGTTTTGCATACAGTTTGTATGCAGCCTTGAAACTTATTTAGTCTCTAACTTCGAAACTGCATATTTCACAGCCATGAAATTTTGGAAGTTGATGCATGTGATAGTAAATTGTTGATTTCCATAAAAAAGCTGAAATCGATACTGTTGGATACACTTTTATGGCGGTTAGGGCTCGATATATATACATATTGTCACTTTTATACTAATATTTTGAAGATTTCCAGGGAAATTTCGGTTCGGTTTCGGTCGCTGTTCTTGCAGTGATACTGCCTTATGACTGAAAAAATAAAGCAAAATTTACCCTCATGATATTTAATTAATCTCCTGCATTACTTACTTGGCCGCTGTGGTGCAGTGGGTAGAGTGCTCGCCTGCTATGCCAGAGGTCTCGGGTTCAAACCACGGTCCGAACAAAACACCAAAACAATTTTTCTAATTAGTAAAAATCCAATTATTGGGTTTTTTAAGAGCAGCGGTCACCTCTCGGCAGTGGGCGGCATACCCTCCGAGAGTATTTCTGCCATGAAAAAGCTTCTCACAAAAAATGCATTCGCCGTTCGGAGCCGGCATAAAACTGTAGGTCCACCCAATTAGTAGGAAAAACAAAAAGGAGCACACCTCGAATTGGGAGAGAAGCTCGGCCATAAAACTCGTCAGAGTTATAATAGCGCCATTGTATTATTATTATTATTACTTACTTGATACAATTATTAGATTCGGTCCATTTATTTGAGTATATTTGATTACTCCTCCGGATTGCAGTTTCGAAAACATTTTGTTTGATTTTATTTTTACTTTTTTCTGAAAATTTTTTTTTAATATTTTTTTTGGTTTTGATTTCCAACCAAAAATATTTTGTTGGTAATATAATTGGGAAAGAGAAAGTTTTTTATACTTTTCAGGATTTGTTTTTAAACCATAAATGATAAAACTTCTTTAGAGAGGATTTTAATACTTTTCAAGACTTTATTTTGAAACTATTTTGGAATAAATAAAATTTTAAAACTTCTCATAGTTTAAAAATAAGACTTTTTGGCATTAAAATTCAAATTTAATTCCGAGAATGATTAAATTAAGTACCAAATGGTATTAGAAATAAACTATATTTTTTTACTGTGTAGTACCTATTAATTGGCAAAAATATTACGCTCTTCATAAAGCACCTCAGCCGCTGGCTGCAGCGTTATCAGCTTCGTTAAAATTGCTCAAAAGTAACAGAACAAAGTCAAGGGATATCGGTACGGTTCTTAGGTAATGTGAGCCACCCCTAAACTGAATAGAAAATAAAAATTCTTTGCAGCCCTTTAAAAAATTGTTAAATGCCGGAAATCAAGCGCCATTATAAATCAAATTAAGTATAGTTCACACATTAACTTATAATTACCATACACTTGGCATTGGCGGTATGTAATAAACCACGCCTTTTCCACACCCACCCAGTGATGCCAATATTCTTGGACCAAAAATCCCTACGGCATGCCCAAAAATTCCCTACTTTTCCCTACGCTAACAAAGTTTTTCCCTACAAATTTCCCTACGCCGAATGCAAATGTGATTTGCACTACCATTCAATAGTGAATGCGAATGCAAAGGTGAATGCATTCCCATGCATTGCATTCCCACTGCAAATGTGATTTGGACTACCAATTAAAAATGAGGGCGAGTGATTTGGACAACCATTCATCATTTAATAGCAGTTAAAACCTGTGATCATAGTTAAGGTATTAAGTGGCTAATCTATTTATTAACGGAAACGAAGTTTATGGGATATTATAAATATGGAATTAGGCTTAGCAAAGTAAAGGGAAACCAACACGGCATGGTAATATGTACATATCGCTAGCTTAGAGTGCAAACTGTGTAAGTCCACTTTTATGAAAAACTGTATTTTTATGTAGAACGCTAGCAAAAACAAATAAGCACCACGCTAAACAGGTCTGTGATACATATCATATTTCTACTCGTTGTTATTCAGTGATACGCAAATTATGTAAGTCCAAAAATCGAAGAAAATTGTGTAAGTCCAAAATATTTATATGAACAGAAAATTTTTTTCTCATTTCGGAATTTTTTTATTTTTTGTTCTTTGTCTCTCCTACAAAGTTTGAAAAAAAGGACTTACACAATTTGCACTCTAAGCCTCTAACCACCTAGTCGAACTTGTTTGAAAAAAAAAAAAATTTGCTTCGAGGCCCTGTAGGCAGGTCGAAGAATATATTGCCAGATCAGAACAAAGTACAATTTTGAAATATTGCACTCAAGCATGCAGAAACAATTTATTTGTAGTTTTAAAAAATTTTTGGTTCTTAGAAAAATTTAATTCGTTTCAAAGGAAACGAAAATTTCTGACATCAAAAATTACCTACATTTCGCTAATTTTTGAAAATCTGTCCTTTTTTCCCTACACTGCAAATTTGGGGTCGAATTTCCCTACATGTAGCCTCTTTTCCCTACACTTGGCATCACTGCACCCACCTACTCACATCTATTATATGAATAATAAAATAAAATAAAAAGTTCACACATGTACTGTTATGTACAATAACACCATGCAACAGCGTTTGCATCATGCTTTGGCGGCAGAAAAGTTGGAGAATTGTATTGCATCGGCATCGCCAAAAATGCTGTTGCACGTTGTAGTGTTTACCAGTGGCGGACCCAGCATAAATTGTCTGGGCAAGCCTATGTGTGAAGCATAACCATTAGTCATTTATGTAATTTTCTTTGCTGTATTATCTAGAAGTCTGATTGCGTTCCGTTATTGAATTTGATTTAGAGCTCTCGCTTTTTTTAACATTTTCGAGTAGCACGGATAAATGCTTTTCAAATTCTCGAACACTCCTTTGTTTGCTTATTACCCGTATGTTTGTACGGGCATTCGAACAATTCGGGTATTTGAAGTTTGTGTTTTCTCGTTTATTTTTTTTTTGTTGTCTTCATATGTATTTTTTTATCTTTGTTTTCCTGATACACATTTTTTTGTTTGTACAATCAGAGAAAAGGAATTAAAAATAAAATTTTTATTTTTATAATGCCCGATTTAAACCAAGTCATTTTTATTTTAAAAATGAAAAATTTTTAATTTACAAATTGAATTTTTGAAATTAAAATATATTTAGGATTTAAAAAGAAACATGTTTAAATTAAAAATGAAAATTAATGGAATAAAAACGAAAGTTTTTGATTCAAAATCTCATAGCGCTTAAAATAAAAATAAATATTTTTAAACTTAAAGCCTAGTACTGAGTTCACTGCCGTGAAATTTCGCCAGCAACATGCATTTATTTTGCTGTGAAATGTTTCAAGAAATATTTGTTGTCAAGTGAGAATAAATGCCAAAACGAAAACTAAGCAAATGTAAAAAGAAAAAATTTGGAGCATCGCCTCAGAACCAACTTTCAAATTTTGGCCAATAAAAAATTTTTATACAAAATATAAATTTCAATTTCAACAAATGTCACTTTTCACTCGAAAATAAATGGCATTGTATATTTTAATTGTCGTGAAAAAATGTTGCTGGCATAATGTTGCTAACATGTTGCGCAACTTTTCACGGCAGGAACTCAGTACAACTTTGTCGTGAAATATCTGTGAAATTTCACACATGTTTCACAACCAGTTTTTTTTGTATGAAATTTGACAGCAGTTTCACGTGAAACTCGAACTCAGTACTATGCTTAAGATATTTTTTCTTGATAGATATAAAAACGTGTTTAAAAATAATGTAAATACAATACATTTTTAAATTTAAAAATCTTTATTTTTATTTTAAGCACTATGAGATTTCGAACAAAAAACTTTCGCTTTTATTCCATTAATTTTAATTTTTAATTTAAAAATTTTTATTTTTAAATCCTAAACACATTTAATTTAAAAAATTTTATTTTTTAAATAAAAATGACAGTTTAAAACGTGCACTATAAAAATAAAAATTTTATTTTTGATTCCTTTCCTCTGAGTATAAGCTCGAATGTTGGTACGGGAATTTGAACAACGGGCTTCAAACAAACACGATCTGTTCGAATTGCTCGATACCCGGGTATCTAGAGCTCTACTTTGATTATATTCGGTTTGCATATTTGGTTTGTTGTTTATATTCATAACATATGAAACTGAATGTATTGCATTAAATCGAGAAAATGAGGATGATAAAGAATTTTTAAGTTTTTATATACAATGAATATTATGAAGATATGTAGGTACATATGTTTTTGACTTTTGGTATTTTAGCTGTAGCTACTTTTGGTCAGCATATCAACAAGCCTGGCTAAGTCGAAAGTAAATTCAAGTTTTTTACCATCAGAATTATCCACAAAAGCAGAGGAGAAATTATTAGAATAAATTGGGAAGAACTCAATTGAATTGATTGATGACGCCAAACTTATAGGGAAATCTCACACGAAAGCGCAGAGGTATTTTTAGTTTCCTTATACCGACGGAAATTTTAGTAGTAGCCACTTGCTACACTTTGCTTATTATCTAATATCTAAAATAAAAATAGGTAAAAAAAACTTTTTAAGTTAAACGGTTTTATGTTATACATACATTGCAATGTTTAAGATAAATGTACTAAAAACCAAAAAATAATAAAATAGATACAGTCGTGGGAATTATAAACATTTGCATAGACTAGACTAAAATAAAACCGTGGGGCACGTCAATTGTCTACAATCGTTGATTAAAATGTTTGTTTTGTAATGTTACACTATAATTAGGCAGTTGTTCAACCGACAACGATGGACGTGTGATAAGTAGGGCTAGAATGTGGAAAAAAGCTAGCAAGCTCGATTATAAGCGAGTTTTAGGGTTTCATAGTGGTGAGCGAGTAGTACTTTTATCATATGTTTTGTCGATTAAAGACAAACTACGAGCAGTGAAACGATTCCTCGTGTGAATGTCCAACGATAAACTAGTTGAAACATCTCTTTTATTAACATGGAGTGTATAACTATTGGAATTTCCATGAGCAAGAAAATAGTAAGTATTTTCCTCACCGTCTGCGGGCCAACTGCCTAACGACGAATTAAACGATTCTTCTATCGAACATTAAGTCGATAATTTGTAGACAATTGACGTGCCCCCCGGTTTTATTTTAGTCTAGTCTATGCAAATGTTTATAATTCCCACGACTGTATCTATTTTATTATTTTTTGGTTTTTAGTACATTTATCTTAAACATTGCAATGTATGTATAACATAAAACCGTTTAACTTAAAAAGTTTTTTTTACCTATTTTTATTTTCTAGTTTTTAGTTTTTATTTCGCATTCTGTTTAATTCATTTAGTGCTTCATTATTGCAAGGTTTCTTGCCCGTTAGTTTATTGCAGTCCAACGCCTCTATAGCGACCCACGCGCCACCTATCGGAAGTTTTTTTTAGGAAAATATTTCCTTAGTAATACATGTTCCGAATTTCAGCCAAATCGGACCATAAATGCGATTTTTGTAAATATAGCGACCCACGCGCCACCTAGCGGAATTTTTTTTTAAGAAAATATTTCTTTTCAAGGTAGTAATACATGTTCCGAATTTCAGCCAAATCGGACCATAAATGCGATTTTTGTAAATATAGCGACCCACGCGCCACCTAGCGGAATTTTTTTTTTAAGAAAATATTTCTTTTCAAGGTAGTAATACCTGTTCCGAATTTCAGCCAAATCGGACCATAAATGCGATTTTTGTAAATATAGCGACCCACGCGCCACCTAGCGGAATTTTTTTTTTAAGAAAATATTTCTTTTCAAGGTAGTAATACATGTTCCGAATTTCAGCCAAATCGGACCATAAATGCGATTTTTGTAAATATAGCGACCCACGCGCCACCTAGCGGAATTTTTTTTTTAAGAAAATATTTCTTTTCAAGGTAGTAATACATGTTCCGAATTTCAGCCAAATCGGACCATAAATGCGATTTTTGTAAATATAGCGACCCACGCGCCACCTATCGGAATTTTTTTTTCATAATATTGCATTGTCATCGGGGTTATACATGCGTGCAAAATTTCAGATTAATCGGTTGACAGGAAGAGGGTGAAATTTGAATTACTAAATTTGACCCAAGAAAGAATAAAGAATAAATAATAAAACAAACGGGGTGAGCTAAATAAAACCGTTTAAAAATGGGTGCTTTAGTGTTTGAAAAACTGAGGTCCAATTACCAAAAGTCGTGAAATTTTATTTGATTTTGATTTCCGTCGCTTTTTAAAATTATCTTGATATTTTGCCAATAGTCGCCAAATATCACAATCAACGCTTTTATAATCTGGTATTTGATGCATGCACATGTAAGAAATTACGTGCACATGTACATGCACATGTAAGAAATTACGTGCATAAGTATGTATGTATGTACATGCAAACGAAAATCAAATCAAATATGCATATGGCTGTGAATACTGAATGCCGAAGCCAGCTTCACATTCGCATACAAATTTAATGTGAAAAATAAAAAAAAGTGCTTTGCTAGTTTTTTTTTCAATTTAAATCTGAAAATAAGCAATTGATTTCTCCTTAGAGAAAGCGAGAAAACAAGCTATGTTATCCTGTTTTGAAAGCCAGGTAAAAGCCAATGTGTGGAAACGTTAAGGCATGCTAACTGTGCTGTGATTGGCTGTGCAAACAAAATACACATTGTGAGGTCAAAGAACGTAAATCTATTTACGTTCTTTGGTGAGGTGGATTGGTGAGGTGGATTGGTGGTGTATTTGCGCTATTTTCTTAGAATACTTTTAGGCACCGTATGTTACAGTGGGGGCTATATTATTGAGAACTTGAATAGTAAACACATTTAAAACGTAAAATAACCAGATTTTAAAGAAATTCGTAAAATGAAATAAACGAAAATATGTACGCAAGCCGGGCTTCTCGGCTTGTATGAAGCGCCCGCCTCTGGTGTTTACAAGTTAAATTCAAAAGGCTGTGGTGATTTGCTCCATAGTTCGAGTGGAGTAACTTTTAAAGTTTGCATTTTTTGTTTTTCACTTCTTTTGTTTTTGTAAATATCGTTTTGTGCGCATGCAAATTAAATTATGTGTAAAGAGTTGAAATGGTTTACATGTAAACTTTACATGGTCAACAAACGAACACACACACACACACATGCACGCATACATACACCCACACATACAACCCCTGCAGCGAAAGTCCAAACTAGTCAGCCAACCTACCAGTTAACTGACTAGATAAATTATGGGAGTTGCCCAACTAAATTCATAGGGGACAAATTGAGATTAGTTATGAAACAAGAAGTTTTGCCAAAAAAAAGGGTTTTAAATTAAAAACGAATGTATCCGTTGTTTGCAAATTGTTAGATCATTAAATCAGGTGAATACCACAAATATAACATAGTTTGAGATGTTAATATAGCCCAGTATATTAGATAATACTTCAGCCATAGAAAAAAGTACATGATATGTTTGTATAAAGTCAGAAAATCATCAATATAAATGTCAAGCTTAGAATGGTCAACGTGTTACTTATTCACAATGTTAATGTTGATTTTCCTAAATATTTAATATGCAAGATCACAATCTAAAGTGCCTGAATTCTTTAATTTAAATAGCATACTCTAATAACTAAATAAATGTATTAGAAACTTTATTTTGCAATTTTTATTTTCATTGGAGTAGCATGTAAAACTAGTCAGTCAACTGGTATAGTTCTGATATCTACACTGACTAGTCAGCAAATTGGTATGATGCTGGTGTGTATACTGACTAGTCAGTCAAGTGGTATGATGCTGGTGTGGATACTGACTAGTCAGTCAAGTGGTATGACTCTGGTGTGGATACTGACTAGTCAGTCAAGTGGTATGATGCTGGTGTGGATACTGACAATTGCCATTTCCTAGGTCATCACCGTGTTAAAAATACCAGTTGCTAATATGGAAAAAAGATAGATGGCTGACTAGTTGAGCTGTATGGCCAACTAGTTGTCAATTAGTTTACAACTAGTTGATTTCGCTGCAGGGACCAGTCTACTACAAAACGGTGAAATGTAAGCCAATTAGTGAAGTTTTCAATAATCCGTTTGTTTGGCCGGTTGGTTGGTTGGAGTTTTTCATACACACATACATACATATGTACATCTGTACATTAGGGTGGTCCCCAAACAAAGACAAATTGTATATCATATTTCTTCAAACTCACCTGCTAGGTCGATGTTAATGTAGTCGAAGATACCACATATAGATTTTTGTCCCGATCGGAGACGGCGAAGTGGTGTCGCACAGGGGTCAAAGTTCAGAAAACTCTATGGAGACTCAAAAAATTAAATTTAATTTTTTTGTAGTATATCTAATGCCCAAAATCGATAGTCCTTCAATTGAGGATACCAAATATAAATTTTGGTTCGGAGCGGAGACGGTTAAGGGGTGTCGCACAAGGGTCAAAGTTCATATTACCTTTTGTGACCCTTGTGCGACACCCTTTAACAGTCTCAGATCGGGACCAAAATTTATATTTAATATCGTTGAGTTTGGGACTGCCGATTTCAGGCACTACGCATAAAAAATACAATTTAATTTTTTTTTTGGAATGCTGTTGTTACATTCATGCTTAAACATTTTTTTCTAGTTGGCTTTTCGATAAATAAAATTAATTAAAAAAATCTTCTGTGTACCTACAAAATAATTCAAGAATTAAAAATAAAAAAATAAAATATAACCTGCGTCTGTGCTCGTTAAATAAATAAATAATTAAAAATAATTTAATTTTTTAAGTCTTCTTAGATTTTCTGAGCTCCTTAGTCATCTGTGAGCGGGACCAAAATTTATATGTGACATCTTTGACGGTGCTGCTAGCGATCTGAGGGGTGAGACCGAAGAAAATCGCTAATTTGATTTTTTAAGATCCACCCTAATGTACATATGTATAGTCGATTTTTCTATTAAGCGACCTGCAACTGAGCGCCTAACTTGCTAAACTATAATTTTAGTTTCATATAAGCACTCCACGTTAGAGAGCGTCGGACGGATCCAAATTTTTGCCATTCACCACCAGAGTTCGGTTGTGTTGAGTTAGTTACCGGTAGAGTCCGCTGGCGTGGCGATTGTATAAAGCATACGATGCGTGTATTGGTAGATGTTTATGCTACAAGCATCTATGTATGTACATATGTCAGAGGAAGTTTTCTATTCACAATAGCTTCATTATTTTACTTGGCAACACTGCTCTTCAGGTCGACTAACAGTTAAGCGCTTTCAATTCAATTCGCTTAACCTAGCTGGCTAGCTTATGCTTTGTTGTTGCTTTCCATGTCGTTCGCTAAGCTAGCTAGTGTTTTTTTCGAGCTCGCGTTCAAAAGAAAGTGGCTTATGTTGTATGTTTGTTTAAAAGCGGTCGTGTTAATTGCCAGTGGCGTCGCCGTTGACTTCGAAAAATGTTTTTCATTTAATGTTTTATTTTTTAATTTTTTCCTTAAATTTTTCTAATTCAACTCTTTGTTGTTTTTAGTAAACAAGTTGGTTAGCAACGAACGGCAATGACTTTTGCCCTTTTGACAAGTAAGCACAGCAGAAGAAGGAGAAGAAGAAGAAGAAGGGGAAGAAGAGGAGGAAGAAAAAAATATGGCGATGAAAAGAAGGGCAAAGCGCATTAGTGGCACAACAACAAGAAAATCTAAAAAGGTTAAAGTTACAACAATTGCAAACGGCCAAAAAAATTCAGAAAAGTGTAAAAGTATTTGTAAAAAATTTCCATAGAGCGGGTTACCATAACAAAAGGGTACATACATAAATATTACCTGTTTTGAAAAAAAAAAAAAAATAATATGTAATAGAAAATGAAATATAAACTCCCACTGAATTTAAATTATCCGCAAAATTTCACAAAAACAAAAATGAAAAAGGAAAATAAGCTTGCTGTGTATTAATTGTTTTGCAATTTGCTTAAGCCATAATTAGAACAAAATATGTATATATATATATATATTTTTGTAGGTAGTATTACGTGTTGCTTTTGAGCAAAATATTAAAACAAAATGACTTAAGTTACATTTTTTAATTTAAAATTAATACCCATTCATCCGACGCGGCGCAACGCTGCCTACTTAGCTTTGTGGAAATTATTTTTGCGCTTCAGCAAATCTCATTTACTTGGTGAGGAGGCGGAAGATGATATTACGCCAATTAAATTTATTTGTGGTCTTTTGAATTTTGTAGCTTTAGATGGAGTGAGGTCAGGTCAAAGAAACGTTAGATGCCCGAAAAACACGTGGCATTCTTAGAATGATTATACATAAATTCGATTTCATAAATTTTTTTTAGAGCTTTTAAAAGCTTAGTGCACAAATGACCGTCGAAGCCAGCGATAACTTTCGCACAGCATTTTCTTTTCTACACAAAAATATGCTGCCATTTTGAGGTGCAAAAGTTTTTAAAAGCTGCAGTTAAGCCTTTGCAACTGCTGGCCGACTAAAAGCTTGAATGAAAAGAGAAAGAATTGTTGCCGTGTGATGTAAACAGCTGTGTTTCTGTCGAGCCAAATATTTGCACAATGTGTGCTAGAAAGAGACAGCATGCGTTTTTATACCTTTGATGAGAATGAAATGGTATTATAACTTAGTGCCAAAAAATTTTTGTCGAAAGTACCAGAAGGAAGCGTGGGGGACCCACCAAAATATATACCGATATGATCAGAATCACGAGCTGAGTCGATTAAGCCATGTCTGTCCGACTGTCCGTCCGTCCGTCTGTGTGAACGCAAACTAGTCCCTCAGTTTTTGAGATATCTGAATGAAATTCGGAATACAGGTATGTTGTTATATGCAGCTGATCATTTGTCGGAACCGGCCGAATCGGACTACTATAACATATAGAAAACAACCGATTATTCAGATATAGATGAAATTTTTGGATGTAATTTGTGCATAACTTCCCCATTTAAACAGCTAAGGACATGAAACTTTGAAGTAGACGTGCCCATTTTGGCCCAAACAAGGTTACCGAAAATTGTCAAGATCGGACCACTATAACATATAGTTCCACAACATCCGCACGGTAGGCAGGAAGCGACGATAGGTTGCATGAAAATGTCGAGAAAAAAGGAAAGTGGGGTTGTGTTATGTGATGTTTATAGATGGAACATCCGTTGAAATTAAAATCCGAGCTGCTCCTTTTTCAAGGATATCCACATTTTTTGTTTTTTTTGAAAGGATCAAATATTGAGAAAATCGAAAATTCGCCACCGTCCAAATTTTTCCGATTTCAATACATTATTTGGTCGCTAAGGGATACAAAAAAAGGTATTAAAAAGAAAAATGGACACCTGTAGTGGAAAAATCCAATGTGAACAGGACCTAAAGGATAACCACTGAAATATAAAATAACACAAAAAGTACCCACTTTAATTTGCGTATAACTCCTAACATGTTAACTCTACGTGAAAATTCCTTATAATATGTTTCATTCAGAATAAATAAAGGAATATTTCTTTGATATACAATTTTGATGTACCTGCAGTGGTTAATGCACTTTGGTCCATCTAAAGTGAAAATTTCAAAAAAAGTACGTTTTTTTTATGGTGCTATTTTAAGTTCAAATATTTTTCTAGTTTATGTAAATATTTTAATCTAATGATCCAATTCTCATTCTTACATATCTATACGTTAATATTAAAAAGAATTGGAGCTGAAATACGCGCTAGCTGTGCACGGTGGGCGGTAAGCAACAATAGGTTGCATGAAAATATCGAAAAAACGATCGCCGGCTAAACACTTACGTAAACTGATATTCTAATATACTTCATAAACACACAGCAAGCGTGAATAAAATCTCCAACATTTTTTTTAAACGAAAATTAGTACCAGCACACAGCTAGGCACATATTCGTTGGGCCATCGTTTTTACGATATTCCCATGCAACCTATTGTTGCTTCCCGCCCACCGTGCACAGCTAGCGCGTATCTCAGCTCTAACTCTTTTTTAGTATTAACGTAGAGATGTGTAGGAATGAGAGTTGGATCATTAGATTAATATATTTACATAAACTAGAAAAATATTTGAACTTAAAATAGCACCATAAAAAAAACGTACTTTTTTTGAAATTTTCACTTTAGATGCACAAAAGTACATTAAGCACTGCAGGTACATCAAAATTGTATATTAAAGAAATATTTCTTTATTTATTCTGAATGAAACATATAATAAGAAATTTTCACGTAGAGTTAACATTTTAGGAGTTATACGCAAATTAAAGTGGGTACTTTTTGTGTTATTTTATATTTCAGTGGTTATCCTTTAGGTCCTGTTCACATTGGATTTTTCCACTACAGGTGTCCATTTTTCTTTTTAATACCTTTTTTTGTATCCCTTAGCGACCAAATAATGTATTGAAATCGGAAAAATTTGGACGGTGGCGAATTTTCGATTTTCTCAATATTTGATCCTTTCAAAAAAAACAAAAAATGTGGATATCCTTGAAAAAGGAGCAGCTCGGATTTTAATTTCAACGGATGTTCCATCCAAAAACATCACATAACACAACCCCACTTTCCTTTTTTCTCGACATTTTCATGCAACCTATCGTCGCTTCCTGCCTACCGTGTCCGATTATTCAGATATACACATTTTGGTGTATAACTCCTCCATTTTAACAGCTAACGGCCTGAAATTTTGAAGTATTTGTACCCATATGGGCCCAAACAGGGCTACCGAAAATTGTCAAGATCGGACCACTATAACATATAGCTCCCCTACAACCGATTGTTCAGATAAGGACATTTTGGTGTATAACTCCTCCATTTTAACAGCTAACGGCGTGAAATTTTGAAGTATTTGTACCCATATGGGCCCAAACGGGATTACCGAAAATTGTTAAGATCGGACCACTATAACCTATAGCTACCCTACAACCGATTGTTCAGATATGGACATTTTGGTGTATAACTCCTCCATTTTAACAGCTAACGGCGTGCAATTTTTAAGTATTTGTACCCATATGGGCCCAAACAGGGTTACCGAAAATTGTCAAGATCGGACCACTATAACATATAGTTCCACAACATCCGATTATTCAGATATACACATTTTGGTGTATAACTCCTTCATTTTAACAGCTAACGGCGTGAAATTTTGAAGTATTTATACCCATATGGGGCCAAACGGGGTTACCGAAAATTGTCAAGATCGGACCACTATAACATATAGCTCCCCTACAACCGATTGTTCAGATATGGACATTTTGGTGTATAACTCCTCCATTTTAACAGCTAACGGCGCGAAATTTTGAAGTATTTGTACCCATATGGGCAAAAACGGGGTTACCGAAAATTGTCAAGATCGGACCATTATAACATATAGCTCCCATACAACCGATTGTTCAGATATGGACATTTTGATGTATAACTCCTCTATTTTAACAGCTAACTGCGTGAAATTTTAAAGTATTTGTACCCATATGGGCAAAAACGGGGTTACCGAAAATTGTCAAGATCGGACCATTATAACATATAGCTCCCATACAACCGATTGTTCAGATATGGACATTTTGGTGTATAACTCCTCCATTTAAATAGCCAAGACACCATTTTTTTCTAATAAATCTTTCCATAAATAACCCACAAAATTAAAATTATAAATTAAACTTAATCCGGCTATGTACATACATAGGTAACTTTTCATTTCCCCACTCATGAAAGGTATGAAGTCTTCGGTACGGCCGAAGACAGCCGCGCTTTTACTTGTTTTTATTTGCTATTATCATTTATCAGCTGATTAAAAGGCAAAGTATCTTCGCCGCCGTTGGCAAAGAGAGCAAGAAATGCAACTACGAGTATTTAGCTTATTTTGAAGGGTAGAATTGTTTTAGAAAAGATAGTCCAATCACTCTATTAAGTTTGCATACAATTGACAAGAGCACATGAACTTTTTTTTTTGAGGCGGAATGAATGCGATAGTTTTGTTTTCAAATAAAAAAAAAAACGCCATTACACTTTTAGTGATGGTAGCATTTCTGAGAAATTAACATTTCATGTCGCTTTGCCTCTACTTTTCCTAAAAAAATCGTGAAATGTTCTTTGCTAAGAAGCTTTTTCATATCAAATTCTCCACCTAAGGGCTTGCCCAACACTAATTGCTAACTTACGGCGGCATTTTCTTTTAATTTAACTCTCTATTAATCTACATACACAATTACCTTTGAAGTTAAAATTGATTAGCTTTTGTTAGGCTTCTATAAAAATGTCATGTCAAGTCAAGTCAAGTCAAGGATCAAAAAACTTGAAATTCCATGAATTCAGTAAGCGAGCGATAAACTAAAATACTCGTACGTACATCAGTACTTAGTTGAACTGTTGAAAGTTTGTGAAATGCGCTTTTGAGAAATTTGAAACGTTACATGTAACACAAAAAGATCCTCATTCTCATTCTCATTCCTCATGTAAATCTTAAAAGTGCTACACAAGTAATGCTATTGAAATTCCGCACGTTGTTGTTGCTTGGTTGGGCAGTGTTGCCACCAACACAAACTCGTACTCGTACATCCTCATATGTATGTACATATATTTATGTTTGAATTTCTGAAGTGCTTAATACTTTGGCAACAATATTTCAAATTACAAAGCGTGCGTCGTCCGAGTGTGCTTAGTTAGCAGCAGCGGCAACGTTGGCGTCTCACAAGTCAGAGAGCAGCAGCAAAAAAGTGTTTGTGCCTGCCTGGAGGCGGGTGCTACCGTAACAAACAACATGTCATTACTTACTAACGTTCATTTAAATATTCATACCTTAGTGCTTACTTAAAAGCTACTCGTAGTTATGTGAATACCCTGTTGGGTAAATGTGGTACACGTAATATGAAATAGGCTGAGGAAAGTTCCCAAACGAGTTCTGCTATCGGAACATCACACCTTATGCAACTATATACAGATATCTCAAAAAGCGAAGAACTCGTTTGGGTTAAAATAGACGGACAGTAAGACGGACATGCTTAAACGACTCAGCTCATGGCTCTGATTCTTGTTGTTGTTCTTGTTTTTCTGCCTTTATTCTTATTCTTCTGCCCTTATTCTTCTTCTTCTGCACTTCTTCTTCTTAATTGGCACTTAACCGTCCTGCCTAACGCAACCACCGTATTTTTATTCGCTGAACTATGTCGATGCCTGAATAAAGCTTATCATTAAATCTTCTTCGACTCTGACTTTGACCTTGATTATATCGGTGGCGGTTAGTGGTGGCTCCATTACCCTCTGGCTTTTACAATAATCATGCTTTGGATAAAAGTTACACTCAAAAAAATATTTACTCAGATTATGGAAAAATGGGAATGATGCGGCGCTAAAGACAGATTTTCATTGTTTTGAATACAATTTTCTTTAAAACGTCGTTTTATTCCTTGATTTGAAGACAATTGTGCATCAAAACAATGAAAATATGTCTTTAGCGCAGAATTATTACCACTCTGAAAAAAAAACGTTGTAAATCTAAAGACTTTCGCTGTTAAATCAACTACTTTCCGCAGTTGAAATGTGCCCCACAACGCACCGTTGTTGATTCAAAGGTGCGAGCGTTGTTGATTTAAGTCAACAACGGAGATTGTTGGAAAAAATTTTCACCTAAAAATAAATTTTTGTTTGCATTTTACTCTTCATCTTCTCTCCACCCGGGTCGCAACTGCAAATATGTAGCCTCCGCTTGTTCTCCTATTCTTCTCTCCTTCTTATCATTCACTGGTTGCTATCTTTATTTCTTATTCTGATTTTTGTTCTTTATTTTATATTCTCCTCCGGATTCGAACCATGACATCAACCTGAAATTCTATCCAATCATCACATAGTCGAACATTCAACATTATATTGAATTGTAGTAACCTATTTATACTTCCATTTCCTAAAAAGGAATCCATGAATTATTTGAATCATTGTAAAAACAAAATTTAAAAAAAATTTTGTTTACAACGGAAACTGTTGGGTCAAATACTTTTGCCTTTAAATCAACAACGGGGAGAAAATTGTTGCTAAAAATAAACTTTTTTTTGGATTTTTCTCTTCATCTTCTCTCCATCATTATTTTTTTTGTTGGGTTTCTCACAAAAAAATATTTTCTCACAAAAAATTTTTTAAAGGCAAGCAATTTTTTGAATCAACAACGCCCGTTTTTGAATAAACTGTTGGATCAAAAACTTTGCTGTAAAAACAAATACTTTTGCTGTTGAATCAAAGACGGAGATTCAACAGCCGAAAGTTGTTGGTTTAACTACGGGTATTTTTTTCAGAGCACTTTTCCATAATCTGAGTAAGTTTTTGTTTTCAGTGTATAATACCATGCTCACGAAAGTTAAAAAATAGCCAATTAAAACGGCTGCATTTTCCTACAGGGTATTGTCAAATATTTCCTATGCATGGGTGTGTTTGTAATTAAATGTGTGTGTGTGTGTGTGTGAGTGTCCGTATCGATGCAAAAATTGTTGCACTACTTGGTGCATTTTGCCACAGCCAACTAGTCATAAACTTGTCACATGTAGTCAATCATTGGGCTAGTGCCATGCAGCTACACCAGCGTATCTTGCTACGATTATCGCTCGTTTTTTTCATCATCATCATAGTTGTTTTGACGATCGTCCTGCAGAGTTACAACTGACTAGCCCAAAATCAGAAACATTTCATATAAAATACTTAATTTCTCCAATTAACACTGCGATATCCTAGGATAGGACCAGTCCCGCCATGCCTGTATAATCGCTAAGAGTAGTCACGGCAAGTTAGTTTATAAACTACATACATATGTACATAGTTTGATGCGATCGATCGATGCGCCAAGTGGTCTCGCCCTAAGAGATCGCAATATTAATTGGACCAATCTTTTTATATGAAATGTGGCAGTTTTGGGACTACCCCTGCAGTAAATATCCGTAATGAATCCTTAATGAATCACTGATGCAATTCACCTATGACGAGGAGGCATCAGTGAATACTTTCATATAAAGACTGATGAATTTTTCATATAAATGGTTTGCTTTCCTCAGAAAAAAAAACAAAAACAAATAAAAATATACTGAGTTATGACGACAGTGATGAATATTCAACAAAGAATCATCACTGATCCTTCAGCAGTGAAACAAATTTACTGCAGGGACTTTATTGCCACAAACGACTGGTTTATACATATATGCGTGTATGGAATAGTTGCGTTTTCTGCAGGTTATGTGCATCTAAAAAATGACATGGGGTATGTTTTGCTGTCACTGCCACTACAATCTGCACTTTCAACGTGCCAGTGGTGTGGCTAGAATGCCCTTTGGGGCTTCAAAATGCGACACGACGCGCCGCTTTCTGCAATGTGGCAAAGGAAAACGCGTTGCAAGGCGTCAAAAATTTTAAAGCTAAGTAATTTCAGTTTTTTTTGTTTTTATTTTCATTTATTTTTGCATTAGCAATGTATGTTTTTTTGTGTTGTTGTTGTTGTTGTTGTTGTTGTTGTTGTTGTTGTTGTTGTTGTTGTTGTTGTTGTTGTTGTTAATGCAAATTACAATACTGATAAGTTAAAAGCGTAGCTTAAGTTGCTTTAAGTGTTGGCCTAGAACTGCGTATGCATCTATGTATGTAAACGGCAATTGCTCGGTGCGTCGGCTGGCATTGGAATGCGCTTTCTTGTGGAAAAATAGCATTTTTACTATTTCTGCTTTTAGTATGTGCAACTTCCTACGCAAATACATACATACATACATATGTATATTTATGCTTATTTATGCACCTATCCCATCATCGCATGTGTGTGAATTTGTGTATGTTTGCTGCGTAAATGTATTGAAATGAAGTGAAATGGTGCAGAAGTTGAAAAGTTTGTTGTGCAACAGCAGCCGCCATAAAGCTGCGCCCCTTTTGTTATGAAAAAAAATGTAGCCAACAAAAACAACAAGCACAACTGCAACATTAGCTGAGGCAACCTTAATGGGGCGTCATGAAAAATGTGTTGTAATAAGCGTTTCAGAAGCGCATTTCAATGGAATTATGTTTATGCGCGTATGAAGACACATACATACATACCTACATATGTATGTATGCATGTGTAAATGCATAAAAACCCTGCAAAAAAGTGTGCGATTAATCCCGAAAGAGATTTCTCCCGGATCGATCTCTTTCAAGAACAATCGGTCCACAATTAGTCCCCGATTGTTCCCTTACGGGTATAAATGTAGACTAATTGTAGACCAATTGTTCCCGGACGGGTATAAATGTAGATTAATCGCTTTCATTCCGAACGGGTATAAATCTAGATTCCTTAAATGTAGAAGTTTTACAAAAATATGCAATGTATTTAAAAGAATGGAAAACAACGAGTAAAACGAATTGAACACCCTTTCTTTTAATAACAATGATGAATAATAATTTTACAAAATGTTGGCTAAAATATTCTATGAAAAATCCTTTACATTATGCTCATATAATCCATACTCAAAACTTAACATTTTTTTTTTATTTATTTATTGAGGTTTTTTTACAAAAGTTAAACATTATATAATCTTTATTTAAATATGCATGAACATTTACAATTTTTTTTAATACTGATTTCAGACAGAAAATTAATGTAGTACATTACATTTGAGGAGGTCCATAGCAAAACGCAATAATTCCACTTTTCAAATATTTTGGTTTTTTAACTAAATCCAAATCTAAGCATTAAAACCTATAGTAACCATTGCTATAAAACATACCAAAGGTCAATAATTTTACAGTTATTCAACACCAAAAATATTAGTTCAGACCAAAATGAAACATTTCCATATCTATCCAATTAAATTAATTTTATTTTTATGGTTGTTACACTCAGAGAAAAAGCAACCTAAATTTCAGTATAGCGGGCTTGAATCAAGCCGAAAACGTTATGAAAGTCTGTTAAGCTTAAAAATGCTAAAATCAAGAATATATTCTTAATTTTAGAACGGCATTTTTGAGAAGAAAAAGCTTATATTAAGAACTTTCCGGTTTGAAACAAGTTTGAATAAATTTATTTTAAGCATTGCTCATGATTGATTTGAGAAAGTGCGTTCTTATATTCAGAATATTCAACTTTGTTTTAAGAATGCTTATACTTGCTTTCCACTTTTTCGAAATTCAAATTTCGAAATCATTTAACCCACCTAACAAAAATTGGAGAGAACTTTTTTTTTTATTTCTTTGCATTGTATTTTATTATTTTTTTAATGGATGAGTCATATATACATGTAAGGAGATGCAATCCTTATTATCACTACATATACATATATAATTCAGTCTTTACATACATACATACTTATAAATAAGAAAGATCTACATACATATACATATCTTATACCGAACTCATTTTAGAAAAGTGTATACATTTTTCCGTAATCTTTTTAAAAAAAACCCAGTCAATACTTCCATGTAATATCCCTATACAAAACAATTTTGAACCGTTTCTTACCAACACCGATTGTCTGGAATCCAACAATTTTGGTCACGATTTAAAAAAGTCAACGGCTTCCAAATTATTCAAGTTTTGCTTTCGCGGTTCATACATACATGCCCACTTTACTTGTTTGGCCACTCCTCCACATTGGATGCAATTATTCATCTATATCAAATTATTAAAAGCCATATTAAAACATAAGCAAAATTCTCATCAGCGCGATAACTCTTACCTGTTCCTTTTTCCTAGCAAATGATTTCACGCGAAGCTCCATTCACAATCCCAGCGGGGGAATAGCTATTTTTTTTTGTTTTATTAATTTCTTTCACACAAAAATCAACAACTATTGAAAATTATATATTTTCTGGTAAACATTTGGCTCTGGTGCTCTTAAATTAGGAATTTCATTCTTAAACCAAGATTTTTTCAGTTTTTTATCTTGTTTCAAGAATGCTATTCTTGATTCAAAATTGGGGAAACTTAAATTTCATTTATTTTTCATAAATTTCTGTAATTCTTAATTCAAGTACGACACAGCTTGTTTTTAGCCCGCAACTTTTCTCTGAGGGTAGAAATATTCTTTGATTAAACTACCTTTGTGAATAACTACTTTGCATTTAATATTGTAAACACATTTGCTAATTCTTTTTATGCTAAATATTTTGAGAAAACTTTGGCGAACAGTGGTCCAAAATATCTGAGTTGGAGTATTATACCAAGATATTTTTAGATCAGTAGGGAAATAGTGCCAGTGGAACAGATGATATAACTTTATGTGATTGTTTGGAGGAGGACACTGCAATGAAAGTGTAATATAATGTGAATTTATTGTAATACTTGTATGTTAATATAGTGATTTAAATGCAATAAAAACCGTTGATATAAAACAGTTTTTAAGCAATTAAAATCAAAAAAAATTATTTAAAGCAAAAAGCCAAAATTCCGAACCTAGTTTATATCAAAATGCAACATTTCCATACATGTTCAGAACAAAATGAAATAAATACTATTGGACGGACCAAAACGCAACATTTCCATTTTTTTAATCTAAATAACTTAAAAACTAATTGCCAGATAAAAATTTTTTTATTATGATTTGTATTGTTTTTAGATAACTATTAAACTACAACAACAGTTTAAAAAAATATATATCCTATTGACTTCTTCTTCTTCTTGATTGGCGCTTAACCGTCTAGACGATTCTGGCCGAGTCCAACAGAGCGCGCCAATTGCTTCTGTTTCGTGCAGCATGGCGCCACTTGGGAACACCTAGGGAGGCAGCATCGCTGTCCACCTGATTTTCCCAACGCAGTGGAGGTCTCCCTTTTCTTTTGCGTTCAGCGGGTTTCGATAGAAATGCTTTCTTAGCCGGAGCGCCTTCGTCCATTCTCACGACATGACCTGCCCAACGCAGCCGCTGGATCTTTATTCGCTGAACAATGTCGATGTCTGTGTAAAGCTCGTACAGCTCATCGTTAAATCTCCGTCGATACTCGCCCACGCCAACGCGCAAAGGTCCATAAATCTTACGAAGAACTTTTCTCTCGAATACTCCAAGTGCCATCTCATCTGATTTTGAAATTGTCCATGCTTCTGCGCCGTACATGAGGACTGGAACGATGAGCGTCCTGTAGTGTGATTTTTGTTTGTCGAGAGAGGACTTTACTTTTCAGTTGCCTACTTAGTCCGAAGTAGCATTTATTGGCAAGCGTGATTCTTCGTTGATCTCCTATTGACTTAAATTAGTTTTTTTCGTTTATCCAAAAAAAAAAATTTTGGTGGAATTATTGCGTTTTGTTATGGACCTCCTCATTTATAATTTAACAATAAATATTTGTTTTTCACACACATTCAATTAACAAGGAGATGTCAATTTTCATAAAATAATTTGTTGTTATTGACAACAATTTTTGAATAAATAATCCCAGTAAACATTCGGGTCATAAAAATTCTTTTGTTTTTGCATTTTCTTTCCCCTGACCCAATCCTCTTCATCCTCTCTCTCCCTTCATCCTAGATTATTTTCTTCTTCTCTCATTGGTTGCGTTCAGAAGTCGCAACTGTTGAGCAAAACACCGAGCGGAAAGTGATATAATTTGCGCACCCAGAAAAAAAATAGTGTGAAATCAACCAAAAATCAACAAATTTTGTGGTTAATTTTTTTCAACACGATGCTTAATGTATGCCATCATGTAATCGTGTAAATTTAACACTACTGTCAAGTGTTAGTTTAACAGGATTACAAATGTATAATTAACACTAAAAAGTATTGAGTCTTCCTGTTGATTTTACAATTTTAAATAGTTAATGTTACAATAAAAGCTGGTTAAATTAACACGAAATGGTCTTGTTGAATTAACAATAACGTCTTTTTGATATTACATTAAATTTATTGTTAAATTAAATAGAAAGTCTTGTTGATTGTACAATTTATTTTTTTAAATAAAAAACATATAAAACATAAAATATATAATCATCACTTCAATTAAGCACATTCGTACATCACCCGCACAACTGACCAAATTGAAGGCGTCCTTCTCATACGAACACGAATGTACCGGCGATAGTTTATACATGGGCGATAGTACTATCACTTGCACCGAGTAATATTTAGCCGCTAATGCAACAATCGCATGCTGCACGCAAACCCACATTCGCTAAAAACCTCGTGATATTGCAACCTATGAAGAGGAAAAATAAAATATTGAACATTAAATACTTTTAGAAACAAAAATGTAATCCTCTTTTTACTCACCTGCAAACTGAAAATATAAATCGAAAACCCACTATCGCGAACTGACAATGATGCTAAATTTTCCTTCTTTTTTTTTTTAAATTATAATTTGCGTTTTGCACGAAAATCAGACTTGAAATGATCAAAAAAATTATGTATGTTTTAAAATAGTTTTGACGTTCTTTTTTAACACTTTTTTTTAGATAACATTGACACTATGATCGTGTTGAATAAACCAAACTTACAAATGACGTTTATGTTTGAACATTGTTTCGTGTTATATCAACCAAATTTTATTGTTAATTGTGGTTCTTGTTGTTTTCACAATTGTTTTCATGTTTTATTAACACTAAAATTGGGACGTCAGTTTTCTAACATTTTTTTTAGTTTATATTGACACTATCATCATGTTAAATAAACCAAATTCCAAATGACATTTAGGAATAAAATTTTATATTCGAATCATCTTGTATATTTTAAAATTTCTTCATGTTGTATCAACAATAAAATTTGGTTGAATTTACCAAATTTTCAGATGACAGTTACAAAGCTAAAATCATGTTTCAAACATCGTGTAATTTGAAAAAAATTGTTGCTGTTCTATGTGTAAAGATCGATCGTGTTAATTTTACATGAATCGTGTTGATGATTTTTTTTCTGAGTGCGCCTTCTGAACGATCTGATACCGACAAAAAACAAATTATTATTATAATTACCTATCCCCAACATAGTCGGCAATAGCTTTGCTGCTTTGAAACATTTTTATTACATTCAAAAATTCATAAATATATGTAGGTATTTAAATTTTTGTACATATGTCAAAATCATAAGCACAACATGTTGTCCGAAGTGAGCATAAACAATTTATGATGGAAAAAAGTGTCCAAACTCACATAATGTTTAGTTGATCAGAAATACTCAACTTTGCGTTCAGAAGATAAAACCACAACTGTTGCGCAACCGTTGGGATTCTGAACGCAACCATTGTGGAACCTTCATTGCTTGCTTTATAGTGTTGTCTATTGGTATTTTCCTCCGAATTCGAACCTGAAATTCAATACAACGCCATAATATAGTGAAACATTCAACATTATATTGAACTTTAGTGATACTTTTATACCTACTTCCCATTTTTCGAATTACAATTATCATTTAAAAAAACAAGAAAAAAAAAATTATAAACATTTTTCCTTACAGCTTAAACAGACTCAGCGTCGGACGAATTTTCGTCGACCGCGGCGTTCTGTCAAACGATTAAAATACACGGCAGTATATGAGAATGAACAGAACGAAAACGCTGGCGAAAATCGCCCAGCGAAAATTCGTCAGAATAGACTTATTTCAAATTTGGACGCAATCGCCTGTCAAAAAAAATATTTGCAGCTTGATAAAAACATGTAAAAACAAAAGTATATGTTTTTTGATGTGGAAAAAATTTAAAATGTGTACAGAAGAGAATAGTCAATTGAAGAAGTAAGGACGCATCGTAATTATAAAAATATGCGTATGGCAATTTCGCATTGATTTTGTTTTACTGGGCGATATTCGCAAACAAATGTCATCGCCGCACCACACGAAAACACGTCCGGCGATCGGTTCTGTTTAAAGCTTAAGCTCACACATATTTCACACAAGTTTGTGATTCATTTCCGACTCCAAATTATGAGTGCTCTGAGAATGTTTGCTGGGATAAAAAATGCATGCCAAAACTAATTGACGGTTGACACTGAAAATTTCAAAATAAAAAAAAAAACGAACTTACCTCCCAGAGTTGTATTGGATTTCTATTCGATTAAAAATTCAATTAATTAGTAATGGATCCATTAAGAATTGAACTTCTGTGTGGAAAATCGAGCTTCATTATTGACTTAATGAAGAAAATGTGGATAATTACTCCATTAACCGCCTGTGTGAAATCAGTATAAGATTGTTATTAAAAATTGCCTTGGCTAACAACTTGGAAAAATCTACATTTGTACCCGTTCGTGCTGAAAGCGATTAATCTACATTTGTACCCGTAAGGGATGAAAGAGATTGATCTACATTTCTACCCGTTCGGTATGTTAGTGATTAATCTACATTTGTACCCGTTCGGGTATACAAATCCCGGACACGTCCCGGATTAATCGCATTTTTTGCAGGGTAGAAACGAGTACAGTGAGTAGGTATACGCCGCCATGTGTTCATGTACTTACATCTGTCTGTATGTGAAAGCTGCTAGAAAGCTAAGGTTATTTTTTTGTTTTATAAATTTGTGTTTTATTTTTGCTAAAGCAGCGAAAAATTATGACGTTGATGATGACTTCGGTGAATATTAAGAACTACCTACAACAAGTAGTAAAAGGTGAACTAATATAAAATCAGTGAGAAGCAGTTTTTGTATACCCAGTTTTGAGTTGAACGTTTTCTAAAGATATTGCAGTGTAAATTAGTAAAAAAAAATATAATATGATCGATATTTTGTAAGTATTGTATTAGTTACCGATATTTTTTGATAATATATTTAATTCTCGCTGTGTGGAAAATCTCTAGTTAAGAAATTGTTTCCTTCTGGTACATTTTCGACACTACTAAAGCGCGTACATACTCCTTTCCATACAACCAACTGATGAATTTAACTAGGCGTTGCCAATGGTCACCCTCTACACTACGTTTACGTAGTTCCGAACTAGTACCAAATTCTAGAGTATGCACTGGTTCGTTTATTGACACAATTTCGATAGTTCTAAGCTAGTTGCTAGTTCCATCAAATTCTACAGTTTTACATCTGCCACTTAAGTGCAACATTTGACGCGCTTCAAGAAAATGGCTCGATAAAAATCGATTTTCTTTAGAAGACGAATATTTTTTTCTTTCTAGATTATATTTTTTGTGATGTTTCTTCGATTAAAAATAAAAAATTTGTTTGATGAACTTTTACTTTTCTTCTTTTTTACTAACCGCTAAATATGTAGATAAAATATTAAGAAAATATATTCCCTTTTTGCAAAACCCTTTTACATTTGGGTATAAGAAAATTCTAAATCTACTTGTAAATTGTTTCAATTTACAGTACAGCTCATTGCCATTAGAGGCTCGTATGTATGTAAGTTTATTAACCATTATTACTTATAGAATGCGCTTTGATGTTGCAACAATACACCGTAAATAAATAAGCGGATGAGTAAGGCAACAACAGCAAGCAACAACAAAACCAACAACGAGAACGACAACACGCAAGCACAGGAGAAGACCTTTTGTGCGATAAAAAAGTAAAATTGTCAGGCAGCAATAAATGGAGTGGAATACGATGTACATACATAGCTCATCAATAAGTTATTAATAGCTAGATGCGAGTTATTGATGGCTTGATGGAGGGGTATGATGAGAAGAGGAGAGCGGCCGCTATCAGGCATTCTCTTACTTTAAAGTGGCGATCAAACTCAATCATCACCAGCAACGACACCGCTGCCACCATCAACACAATCCAACCTCAATTCATTTTAGTATGTACTTCAAGCTCAAGCTCTAAATTCCTACTCGAACCCGAACTCAATGTGCCATCAACGGCAAGGAGTGTCGTCATCATCTAATGAATTAACGTGATGAGAATGCATGAATGAAAAATGAATGAAATGAACGCAGGAAGAAAATCAATTTGCAATGTATTCAATCAACAGCAATTCAATATAATTGGCTACGCTGAGTGGCTGCCGAAGGGGGTTGATAGCGACATACATATCTACATACATACATACATCACATATAGGCAACTATCTGACATCAAGGCCGCTTTAATGTGCAACCTTAAAGGAGACAATGAACAGCATAGGAGCAGAGCGTACCCTTATAAAAGAGATGGGGTGGGAAGATTATGCTTGTGTTACAGATGTGATAGATATGCGTTGATGAGGTTGGAGTCGAGAGTTGGTGTGGGGAGTTGTCACTATATTTGTTTAATGACACTTTTAGCGGTGACATTACCATACATTGTCAATTGCGAGAGAAAAAAAGAAGAGATTTGTAAAATATGTATATGTATAAATTACATGATAGCATGTCTACACGAGACGCCACTCTGCCATGCGAAATTCATGCTCGAATCTGCCGAATCACGCTAAATTTTATACAAAGGGCAGACCCCCTCTTCCATGAACTATGATAAAATCTATCCAATCTCTAATTTATCTCGGAAATCTATCACTATCGAATGATGGAGTGATGCAATGATATACAACAATATGAACAAGCAAGTGGCAAGAATCAAAGTTGGCAGACTGCATAACGAGTGACCATTGAAATTATGAACCATTTAGCGAATTAATTGGACTGCCAGTTATAACACGCGTAGACAAGGCTTAAACAAGTATTTAAGAAAACCAATCCTCAGATATATTTGCCAATATCACGAACACCGAACGAACTACCGAAACGCCGAAAGCCACGTGCCGAACTCGTCGAAGATCGCATCAGCTACCCCGTCGGTTCGAAGTTAAGTGTTGCCAACTATATGAACTATGTTCGAATCAGCGTTACCAAGTGCTGATGCGAAATTGAGCGGGTTTTTCTCAGGTTTCTTATCTTCTTGATAAAACCAAATACATTTTTACTTTATTTTACTAAAAACAACTTATTTAAATAATAAAATAATGGATTCTATTGCGATAGCAACTTTATTAGTAGAGGAAGATGAGCAAGGGATTTCTCTGAACGAAATAAAGTTTTTGAGAGATCATAGCAATCCTTTTACTTTAAGTAAACAAATTAGAGGCTGAAAATAAAAAAATAGTCTTAATTTTGCGTGAAAGAAATCTTTACCTTGTCCTTCTTTCTGTTTTTCATAGAATTATTTTGAACTACATAAAAGCAAATTGTATACAAAAACAGGGGAAAATTTCAATAACAATGTACCCGACACCGGAATTTTTCGTTTCTTTTTTTGGCGATAGATCACTAAAATGCAAACGAAATCTTGCGGAAACTTATAATTCATTAACAACACAGTATTTTTGCGTAGAGCGCCTTTATGCATTGCGAAGGCCGCCGCGCTTAGAAAAGTAACCCTCAGCCGACAGAACTCCCTTTCTGGAGTTATATGTGTAGAGATTTACAGTAATTTTGCGTAGTCGGGAGTATTATAACTAGTAAAATTATCATTCACAGAGCTTTTCCTGAAGGATTCATTGAAACATTCTTAGTGGTTTGAAAATAAATACGGCGGGCGCATTATACTGAAGCCGACCTTCCACCACCTGCAATATTTATTTGAACGCGTCTTTATTGAGACGAAACTTTTTACTGTAATGGTAAATTGTTAATAATACACATTCATAATTCGTTAGTTGCTTTTTTATAGTAGTCAAACAATAATTATCAACTTCGGAAAATGCATTATTATTCTTGGGTGAAAATATATTTTAATTTCCAAAACCTACATACACACGTAAATCACTGTTATTATCATTATTTCACAATTTTTTCTTTGAAGTTTTTCGTTGCATATACATAACAGCAATTCAATCTCGGTGGAAAATGCAATGGACCCATGCCATGTTTGTGGCTTCTCGCGACCGGTTGATTAATATATTTACATATATTCACACTTATTAACACTTATTCCAACTTCATACATGCATTTACACAATTTACTTAAACTTTTATTGTAATTTTTTGATATTTTGTTAATATCGCCGCAACCAAATACTTGCGGCAAATTTCGGCACGAGAAACTGTCAAAATGTTCGTTCATTCGGTGTTCATAATGCCGATGTACCGAACTTCGTAAGATTCGGCGGGCCGTCGGTTGTCATAATGCCGATTTGCCGAAAACGTCATTTCGGTACCGTCGACGGTGTTGGTGATAGTGGCAACTATCTCTCACTGCCGCTTTGTTGCTCGAAAAGATGCGGGAGAGTAATTTAAATTTTCGCTAACTGCTGTTAGCAAGCTGCCCACTGCTATTCTAGAGCTGAATAAATTTTAATATTTTTTTCCGATGCATTTTTCGACAACCCTAATCTTAATCAACACTTGTACATATGTTAGCAGATATTTAGTAGTTGACATTCGCCTTTGAATGAATAAAGTCAAACAATAAAAAACCGCCTTAAGCTCCTCTTGTCTGTCGCGTATTTCATAGCGTTTTATGGCGTATTATAATGGCTTCTGTGTTGAACGTGCCACCGCCTCACGACGTTTGTGTGCTTGTAAATATTTATGTATGTACATATGTACATGCGCATTTCTTAATATCAACCAAATAGTGCTCGTAGACATTCGTATAAAATAAAACAATTGCTTCCCAGAACTGTTTGTTACTTTTATATGATTTCATACAAGCACATGTAGATACAATAAAGCCGCATTCAAATAGTGTGATATACACTCTACTCTACTCTACTCTACGCTACTCTACTCTACTCTACTCTTCTACACACTAAGCAAATAAAAATATATGTATTTAAGTAAATATGTATGTATATATGTGCCTTAACTTTATAAAGGGTGTCTTAGCAAATATTAACGGACTTAATACATACCTACATCAGAGTATAACTCATCAGGTGTTTTGCTGACAAAAAGTCATCTTATGCGATTAAAAGTATTAACATTTAGATATATGCACATACACACCAGCAAAACTTATGAAAAATAATAGCTGAAGCACATGCTGCAGCAATTTTTGGGCATAAACCCAAATCAGAATTTATGTATATAAATGTAAAAATGTCTATTTTAGGGGATGATTGGCCAAAAAATGTGCACGAAAGCTCGTATAATCATGTTGATGTTTTAAAGGGACATGAAGTTTAACTATAAACTATTAGTAGCATTAGTTGACTGCTGGTGGATTAGTGCAGCCTTTTTTGGGTTAATATTGTGAGTGAGTGATTTAGATGGATACATTCCATTTCCAGTACCATCTGCATCCACATTCGGCTTTTATCTGAAGACATTTCGGTAGAGGAAAATCTAGCGCATTTAAAAGTTGAATGCTTAAACATTATAGACCCGACCCCGGCGTTTTGACTCATGTGAGTAAATGAGAAACGCCACACACAACACCACTTGACAAGGGATGACGGAAAATCGTTCCACAATACATCATATTCCTACCCTGTCGGAAAAACAAGCAACCAAAAAGTTAAACGCCACACACATCTTGCCAAGATTTTCAGGCTAGCGTTGGTTGCTAAAAGCCATACATTTTACTGTTTCTAATTCCAAATTGCTTGCATTAATTCGTTGTTCAAGGTGCTGTCATCTCATTTTGCACAAAAGCATCTCAATAACTTGCTTAGCCTTCGAAGTAAAGTTCAATCAATTTGATTGCAATCGATCAATTACGACTAACTAGCAAAAGCAACTGACACACTATACACTCAGTTAATATGGAATTGAGCTCGCTCAAAAAACTTTTGCTTATTTAAGAATCCTTTCGTTTTCCTCATTCAACTGTAAAACCCTTTATTTATGCATTTAATCCATTAATGGTTCTAGCCGCTACTGTGAACCCATATCAATTGCAATTTTGACATTTTGAAGCATAACAACAGCGCGCGATAAACGCCAACGCTTACGTCAAAGGCAAACAGCCCAAGCGCCAAACTCCAGAAACTCTTAAAAACAAACTGCAGCAACAACTTTGCCACCCACTAACATTTCTAAATTTCCGTCGCCGTAGGCGCCAAGACGCCTTGTCTCTGTGGTTCTTCCATATGCTTATAGTGAGTCAAAAGCGGGCCCATAGCCAAGCCTTTTTGCTGCGACAGCACTAAATCCTGCTTAAAGCCGTTAGGCGGCAATCTTACACTGCGCTCTATTGCTACAATATCTTAAGCATGAGTTTTAGTTGTTGTTGTTGTTTTTGCTTTTTATACTCAGCTGTACTAGTACACAGAGTATTATAGTTTTGATTTCCTAACGGTGGATTGTAACAGAATGAAATAATCGAGATAGATATAGACTTATATATATCAAAATGATCAGGGTGAAAAGAGAAATCGATTGAGCCATGTCCGTCCGTCCGTCCGTCCGTCTGTAAACACTCTAACTCGCGCAAAAATTTAGATATTTTGATGAAATTTGAAATGCAAGTTGGTATCGACACTGGGACGGTTGGTATTGAAAATGGGCGAAATCGGACCATGACCACACCCACTTTTCCTATATAGAAAAAATCAGAAATTTGGTATCTCAGTCACTAATATAGCTAGAGTAATGAAATTTTACCCACGTGTTGAGCTCAGGCCCCTAGGAAGAAATTTGATGAAATTTTGGAAAATGGGCGGTGCCACGCCCACTTATTAAAGGTCAAACATTGAAAGTTTTATATGTCATAACTCAGAAACTGTTGAAGATATATCGATGAAATTTAGCACGCTTGATTTGCTTACTTAGGCAAACGTTTGGATGGAAAATTGTTAAAATCGGTTGTCGGCCACGCCCAGTTTTATATATGTGTATTATAAAGTGACCTAATAAAAACATTTTAAGCGAGATCTCTGTCAAATATAAAGATATATCATTGAAATTTTATGGCAGGAGTCCACCTGCGGACATAAAACGAAAAACACAAAAATTTTTTAAAATGGGCGTGGCACCGCCTCCTTTTAGAAGCAGGATATACGAGATTACTGAGCCCATAACCCGACTAATAATTTATACATAATGACGAAACTTGGTGTGTACACTTTTATTACTTGTGGTAATACATGTTGAAAATTTAAGGTGATCGGTTGACGACCACGCCCACTTTTATATATGGGTATTATAAAGTGGCCTAATAGCAACATTTTAAACGATATCTTTGTCAAACATAAAGATTATTCATTGAAATTTTGTGGCATGAGTTCCACAATAGACCGGAAACAAAAAATGGAAAAATTTTGGAAAATGGGCGTGGCACCGCCTCTTTTTAGACAAAGGAATATACGAGATTTCGGAGCCCAAAACTCGACAAATAATTGAGATATTATGAAGAAACTTGGTTTATACACTTTTATAACTTGTGTTAATAGACACGCAAAAAATTATTGAATTCGGTTTATGACCACGCCTACTTTTTAATAAAGATAGTTCTGGAACACCCTTTGGAAATTTGTAACGTGACATCTTTGTAACTAGAAGTCATAAAGGAATGAAATTTTGCACAAAGAATAATATTCATATGCCTAGTTGGATGGCTGATAAAAATTTTGAAAATGGGCGTGGCTACGCCCACTTTATCTAGCACTCCCTTTATATAAAATACACCGTGTTTCCATCAAACGCAAACAAACTATGAAAGCATGCAGCTGAGTATCTAATGTTCGATTCCACTCGAACTTAGGCTTCATTACTTGTTTTTGTTGTTGTTTGTTGTGGCATTAGCTTATGTGTCTGTGTGTCCGTTTGATTATTTGTGGCGTTAAGCTCGCCAAATAAATGAATTCTTAATTTACATCACTGTTGGAGCGTGCGTATTTCCATTAGGATTAGTCTTTGTTATTCACATTCGCATACACAAACCGATAACGTTCATTGGGTTCTTTTTGGTTGCTTGTTTTTCCGACAGGGTAGGAATACAGTAATACGGATACAGTAATACACAATAAATCTAGCCATCCTCAACAACACAAGAACGCCGCTTTCAGACATTTATTAACACGACTTGAACGGACCCCGTTAGAAAAGGAAGCTTACAACAAGGAACTCAGCACAATATACACAATCGCGGAGAACAACGGATATCAAAAAAGTTTGGTGAAGAAACTACAGAAAAACATAACTTCAAGGAAATCGGAAAACAAAGAAAAGGTAGAGAAGAAATGGGCAGTCTTATCATATACCGGAGCAACATCTTACAAGTTGGCTAAAGTTTTCCAAAAATATTACATTAATGCAGCATTTAAAACGAGGAACAGCATGGAAAAACTTCTACGAAACAACATTAACAAGGAAGACCCCTTTGACAAACAAGGCGTATACAAATTGACTTGCGAATGCCAAAATAGCTATATAGGACAAACAGGACGCCAAATCAAGACGAGATATCGAGAACACGTAAGAGATTACAATAAGAAAATAAGGAAATCATCAACGACAGTGGAATCAAATTTCGCCAACCACATGGCAGAAAACAAATGTACACCCATGAAAATAGGAAAACAGCTAAAATTCTCCACATACAACACAAGGGAAAACGACTTAACGTATTAGAAAATATGGAGATATACAAACAGAAGACATTCGTAGGTAAAATAATAAATGAACAAATAAACACCGCATCAGATACATTATTTGAACCCCTTAAGCTATTATACCGAAAAGAGGACAAAAAACCTAAAACCGACATAAACAAAACAACACACAAGAGGACAATAACGGACTTTTACCTGCCTGTTTAATGAGGATACAAAAATAGATTCACATACCTAAACGCACAGACTCGCACGCACACACGAATGCACGTCGCCCGAACGCACGAATGCACGAACACACGAACACATCACACGAACACGAAGTACGTGACCAAACGTTGGAAGTTAGTTACTATAAGTACTATCGAACTTACACAAAATAACTCAGAACGAAAAAAGACACTGAAGATGGCGCATATTAGCCGAAACCGGTTTGTCTCCAAACCAAACTTGACAAGGGATGACGGAGGATCGTTCCAAAAAAAAAATAGAAGCATATTCATTGGGTTCACTTATACATTCATTTATTCATTCATTTCGTTGACTTCATGGGTGCTTAGTTATTTTGTTATATACATATGTATGTACCACGTGTCTATATGTATGTTTCTGTATCTACAAAACTTGTATAGAACTTAGATATCTACTGCAAGTAAATAAACCAAGCTGCATAAGCTTTTCTTTAGGAAGCTCAAAAAGACAAGGCCCTACAATTTGGTTCGCTTCATAGGTACAAGAAATAATTAACGAAATAACAACTTCTGTAAGTGCTTCTTACTGCTTCCCCTTTCCACTGGGGGTGCATGCATGTATGTATGTATGCTTGTTTCCTTTGATATTATCTTCTGCTTCTCAAATTCAATAAGGTTTCATTTAATGCCACTTAAGCCATTTTACAGCGTCTTTGCAATTTGAAACAGTTTGCCGACAGCATTCCATTTCACGAAATATTTTGCTTATGCGTATTCCTTAAATGAGAAAATTAAAATTAAAATTAAAAATTACTTTAAGTAAGTACCTACATGTATTCATCAACAGCGCAGTTCTGTAATAAAAAATATAGTAAAAAAAAATAATCATAAAAGCCGCAATTTTTTCGGGGGGGTGAGAATGCCTTAAGATAATCAGAAACTCTGACTTCCGTGAAATAAGTAAAAAAAAAAACTCCTCTTTAAAATATTACCTAATTGCGGCTGTAGAACGCTTTTCGTATGTTTTGCTATTAAATTATTCGACACCCAGCCACTTTGCGCTTTATTATCGTTCCCCGGCATTCTTTCCCTTAATCCAATTTGAGTAAATTTTCGGCTTTCATCAAGTGATTTTAATGGCTGAGAAATGAACGTTGTGGGGAATAAAGTACATACATAAGTAATTGTGTAATCATATCCATTTGTCTGTCTATAAATCGAGAAAGTTTCACAGAATCACAGATGCGTTCACTTAAATTACCGGATGTATCACTTAATTTTTGAAAATTTTACGCTTTAAGGCAATCAAGTCGACGAAAATTCACTTTATTAGCGTTAGTTGCACCCTCCCTCGTGCTTCTGTGTATACTCAAACAAACCCACCAAAAAATCTAAGCCTTATTTAAAAATTAAAATAGCAGATTTAAAGGCTTACGAAATAAGGCCTGAAAATTATAAGGGTAGAAAATTTGTATGGCGTAAGGCTTCAACTAAGGCTTATTTTCCTCTGTTGATGTCATCAGGCCACAGGGAGTACTCTCTCTCTCTGAGAGCACACCTTATTCCGAAGGCTTATCCGCCATGCGAAATTGGGCTTAGATAAGTATTAGAAAGTTAGGAGCAGACAGAGTGAGTGCATAGCGTACTCCTTTTTTAGACCTGATTTGTCAACAATAAGCAAAACTTTTTTGCAGGGCACATAACCAAATTTATCTACATACATATGTATGAGTGCGTGCATTTGTATGTATGTTTATAATCGAAATAATTGAAACTAATCGAAACTGACACATTTATTGCTTTGTGGTGTTAAAATCTTCCATTCATTTGCATGAAGAAAATGTTGTGATGTTGTGCTTTTTAATAAAACCAATCAATAAAAATAACAATTGTGATCGCATCAAAATCAAATCGATCAAAAAGAAAAAAAATAATAATAATTTATACGCATTGCCAAATTGCTATTGAGATGCTATACGCTTGTACATACATACATACACTGAGAGAAAAAAAAATATATGGAGGGGTCAAAGAAATTGTTTACCTATTTTGAACACTACTTTCTTTGTTTTGAGTAAATTTTCCTTAAAACATGTTAAAAGGTTTATAAAATATTGTTGTTACATGCGTTACCATGGTTTCATATACTTGTTTTGAAAAAATTCATACATTAAAATAATGAAAAATTCTTTAAGCGCCATTCCATTCCCAACTTTCCTTGTTTTGAAGACTTGATTTCTTTAATTTTGAGAAATTAAATTCCCATACAAATCCCCATGGCAACGAATTTGTTTGAAAGTTTTTTTTTATGTTTTTTCCACATTTTTGAGAAAATTTACACAAAACAAAGAAAATTTTGTATTGGGACGCGTGTTCAAAATAAGGAAAATTATGTCTTTGATCGAGAGAAATTTTTTTTTTTGAGTGTATGTATATACATCCTTGTGCTTTTTATTCGTAGAAGACTGGCGAATCTTTTAAATTGAGCGTGAGACGAAGATTTGTATGAATAAGAAAAAAATAACAATAAGATCTCTTGCCTTTTCAATACTTAAATGAGTGAGTGGTTTTCTTTTTGTTGCAAGTGCCCTCGAGGTCATTTAATTCAAAAATCTTTTAAACACACATGCATACACAAATATCTAGGTTTGCTTGTATGGCTACATATGTATGTGTATATACACTAAAGTTTGTATGCAAAGTCACCAAATCATTTTAAATTACAAACAATTTAGTTTAAATTAAAGAGCCAATGCAGTTTAATTTGCGTAAAGGATTTTCTTTTGATGATAACACACTCAAAGGGTGATGTACATACATACCCAACCCATACCCTGCAAGAAATGCGATGTGGTATGGGATGTGTCGGAGGTCACTTGCAAGTCAGTATGCGACTTCTACTAGTTATGTACCCTTTGCTATTCCTTTATATGCATTTATGTTCGGGCACGAAGAAGAGACCAATTGGTCATTGCTCGCACTCAAACTGAATGAAGTGGGAACTTTTCTGTGATTGGCTTTGTTTTTACAGTTTTTAAAAAGCATGTTTCCTCAACGAAAAAATACATCAGTAGTCTAACCAGAGCTGTACTATTAACTATAAGTTATTGACTTGAGTCAACCATTTAGCCAATTGCTTTGCAAATATGTAGTAGGTAGCACCGTCATGTATTTCTCAAATCAGTTCCAATTTTATATTAGAGGTAGAAGCTTTCGGATATGTAGTACCACATTTTTGCGTGGTATAAATACATATATATGCTATATATGTATGCGAAACCGCAATTAAAATTGATTTACGTATACAGACGTGCGATCTTCAATGTTTTATATCGTAGAAAAAGAGCCGATGAGCCACATGGTGATTTTAAATTTATGTGATTAGATTCACAGCAGATATTTATGTATGTATGTACATGTGTATATTTAAGTTTTCGTTTAATTGTGTGTGCATGACACAGAAATGTGTATGTATTTATGCACATTAGGATATCACCACTTGAAACAGAAGGTTTTAGCCACCGAATTAGGCGATAAAAATGAGTATATACATAAAATACAAGTATATCTCGCATTGCCAAGAACGAGACGATTCCATATTTCATATTTCACACTTCACATTTCATATTTCTTATTTCTTATTTGTTATTCTTATTTCTTATTTCTTATCTCTTATTTCTCATTTCTTATTTCTTATCTCTTATCTCTTATTTCTCATTTCTTATTTGTTATTTGTTATTTCTTATTTCACATTTCATATTTCCTATTTCATATTTCACATTTTATATTTCACATTTCACATTTCACATATTTCCATTTCCTATTTGATATTTCTAATTTCATATTTCCTATTTCACATTCCATATTTCATATTTCACATTTCACATATTTCCATTTCATATTTCACATTTTATATTTTCTGTTTCATATTTCACGTTTCATATTTCACATTTAACATTCCACATTTCATATTTTATATTTCACATTTCATATTTGATATTTCCAATTTCATATTTCCTATTTCACATTCCATATTTCATATTTCACATTTCACATATTTCCATTTCCTATTTCATATTTCACGTTTCATATTTCACATTTCACATTTCACATTCCACATTTCATATTTTATATTTCACATTTCATATTTGATATTTCTAATTTCATATTTCCTATTTCACATTCCATATTTCATATTTCACATTTCACATATTTCCATTTCATATTTCACGTTTCATATTTAACATTCCATATTTTATTTTTTGTTTTATTCCGCAATCCCTAGTAACATGAAACAATTGCACGAAGAACATGCCGCCTAAATCGCAAAAATTTGCCTTTAAGACACACCTTAACATTTAAATTATCCTTGCAGCAATTAAACTGTCTGACCGAAACGCCCCATGAAAAGTACTTCTAGTCTTGAAAATAAATTTACATGCATGCGTTCATATCTACATACATATATACGTACTTATTTATATGTACTTATACTTACGGTCGTGTAAATGTACTTAGAGTTGAAGTTATTGAGTTAGTGGAGCGCCTTGGATCGCAGCGATTGCTTAAATATTATAATTGGAATTTGACTATCAACTAAGATGGCAATGTTATTTATGTATATATGTATGTATGTGTACATACTTATGTACATAAGTATGTATGATTGCATATATCAACTTTTAGCTTTGCAAACATGTGCTGAAATATACACATTTTCCATTTTGCATGCGGGCCATGCAGCTGTTGCATATTTAAATATTTTGAAATTATTTGCATACCTACGTTTGATACGGCATAATATAATATGCTAAAATAAACCACAATTTATAGAGAGGAAATAAATTTTAATGCCTTTAGAAATACCTACATAAATACCTATGTATTAATGTACATATGTAAAAGTTTAGAATTCGAAAGTATGGATATAGTCTTTTCTATTATTTTATATTATGCAGGGTGTTTACATTGAATTTAATTACTAGAAGAGAGTTTTGAAATAACTGGCAACTCCATTGAACCAACAAGTTGTGAGTTTCCGTACAAAAACCGGGATGTTTTTAAGAAAGCCAGAAGACTAACCTGCGTTACTTAACAACCTTTCAACGTTGTCGTTTTCCCAGATCAATACAATTTGTCAAAACTCTCTAATTATGAAGCAACAAGCAGATTGTTCTACATAAATAGATCAGCTAAAGTTGAATTTTATTCGATATTATAAATATGTAGGTCTTGCATTGTTTACCGCAGTTGTAAATAGAACGGCTTGGATTTATTGTAAAACCCCCACCCCCAAAAAGCAAATTAAAAGCTGAAATACGCATCGCCAAAGATTTGAACAAAGGCCTGTATCTAATCACCCTATAATCTTCCCATATAGCATATATTTACTTATGGAATATTTGAATATCCATACTTAAGCTATACAGATTTACATATTTAGTATTTGTATTAGCATATTAAGTGCGTACTCATTAATAAGGAAGCTGTTAATCCGAAACCTTATCGATAGACAGACCAGACAGACAGACGGACACAGGCAGACAGAGACAGATAATGGAAACCATGTTGCATAATCTGTGGCAACATGCTCGTGCAACATAAGTGCACATAAAATGCATACGCATACATATCTACATATATACGCACATATGTGCATGCGCTTGTAAGAAGATTGTGGCGTTTGGGCAGATGACAAAGTCCATAAAATCTCAAATGACTTCGAAGCAAATGCAGAACTGCATAATAATAATATAATACAATGGCGCTATTATAACTCTGACGAGTTTTATGGCCGAGCTTCTCTCCCAATTCGAGGTGTGCTCCTTTTTGTTTTTCCTACTAATTGGGTGGACCTACAGTTTTATGCCGGCTCCGAACGGCGAATGCATTTTTTGTGAGAAGCTTGTTCATGGCAGAAATACTCTCGGAGGGTATGCCGCCCACTGCCGAGAGGTGACCGCTGCTCTTAAAAAACCCAATAATTGGATTTTTACTAATTAGAAAAATTTGTTTGGCTCGGACCGTGGTTTGAACCCGAGACCTCTGGTATAGCAGGCGAGCACTCTACCCACTGCACCACAACGGCCACCGTGCAGAACTGCATAAGTAATGAAATATGCGTAAGTAGATACATACATACATATATCCTTATAAGTATGTTTGTTTACCAGACACGCAGCGAAAAAGGGGCACGAAGAGGCTTGCTTTACCCAATGCGCATTCGAGTTATAAATAAATGTATGTTACCCTGTTTACTAGAGCTACGTTAACTATAGAATAAATTCTGTGAAAGCAGTTGCCATAGAGCCAGACCTTTAAGAATGTTAGCTACTACTTTGACGATCTTCTGCATTCCTTTGCTTTTTCGAACACCCCTCAAACATATGTACATACATATATGCGGTCTTGCCTGTGGCCCTACCTAAATACATACATACATATCTGTTTCTGCAACACAATCCTTAAAGGTATGTGGTTAGTTAGTTATATGTTTATGTCCATAATTAAATATGTAACAAAAGCAACAAATGACAAGCTGTGGCTGAAAGGATTTTGTTGCAAGCAAAATATTAATTTTAAATCAGTAAAAGCATTAGCAAAACGCCAGCAGGCAATTGGTAAATGATAAATGAATGGTGTAACAGCAAACGGTAAGAAGCAAACGCATAAACGAAAAGACCGACGCGACGGCAGCAGCAAATTATCAAAAACTCGAATATCGAATAACCAACCCAAAACCAAATTTGAAAAAAAAAAATAACTGACAGCAAAAAAAGTACATAAATAAATTATTTTGGTTTGTTGGTTGTTGCTACCGTTCAACGTTGTTGTTGACGCTATTGTTCCATATACATACATATGTATATATGTATGTACGTATATGAATGTATGTACGTATTGCCACCGCAGATTAGTGTGTTGTTATCCTTAACAATGAAATGCCATGAGAATTTGCACGGATGGTACAGACGTCTGAAAGCACAAGCGCACTGGCGGACGGACGAATGACCAAATGCGCGTTTAAGCAAAAGCAAGCGAAATTGCCGATCAGCATTAAAATCAGCATCAGTGGTCGGTTTGATATCAAAAGAGTACCTACTTACCTACATATGTATGTATGTACATACATACCCCTTATTGCTCGTAGCTGTGGCGGTTGTTAATGTAATACAATATAATAAAATGTGCAACATTTTGAGGCATTATTACGGTACATTATACTTGCAACAAACAAAAAATCAAATACATATCACGCACAAAATTCCAAATTTAATATACATACATACATATGTACATACATACATTAGCAAAAAGTAATACCCTGCAGGGAACTCAATAAGTAGTGAGCAAAATTTCTAGTTCCAACGGCAACGGCGAAAAGGTGTCTAAAGGGAACTAGTTCAATTGTAGTTAGACCCTCACCAGTTCAAAAGGAGTGAATTGTGTGACCATTATAAGACACACCTTGATTTGTATGCAATACCGAAGTGACAAAAATTCTATGAAAATTTTTCGTTCGTTCAATTGCCTTCAGCTTTGTAAATTTCTGCAATTCTCAGATGTTTAGTGAAGCATTTTATATAAAGAGTTTTCTACACTCAAAAAAAAAATTTCTCTCGATCAAAGACATAATTTTCCTTATTTTGAACACGCGTCCCAATACAAAATTTTCTTTGTTTTGTGTAAATTTTCTCAAAAATGTGGAAAAAACATAAAAAAAACATTCAAACAAATTCGTTGCCATGGGGATTTGTATGGGAATTTAATTTCTCAAAATTAAAGAAATCAAGTCTTCAAAACAAGGAAAGTTGGGAATGGAATGGCGCTTAAAGAATTTTTCATTATTTTAATGTATGAATTTTTTCAAAACAAGTATATGAAACCATGGTAACGCATGTAACAACAATAATTTATAAACCTTTTAACATGTTTTAAGGAAAATTTACTCAAAACAAAGAAAGTAGTGTTCAAAATAGGTAAACAATTTCTTTGACCCCTCCATATATTTTTTTTCTCTCAGTGTATTTGCATCTTGTATGAAATGAAATGTTCCCCTAATTATGCTTTTCCGATCCCTCAGGCTTATTTTTAATTTTTTTTTATTTTATTACTTTTTAAATATTATTGTAAATTTTTATTAAATAAATAAATAAAAAATATTAGTTAAAAAAAAAAATTATCATCCACCTTGTCACCGACATGATTCGAACCCACGCCCCTCAGATTGAAAGGCACATGCGTTAGCCAGTCGGCCATCGCGCCACTTGCATGAAGTGTGTCAAATCCTGCACTTAAGCGGCAGATGTAAAACTGTTTAATTTGTAGGTAGTTGTAGCTATTTCAGAACTATCGAAATTGTGCCAATAAACGAACTAGTGTAAACCGTAGAATTTAGTACCAGTTCAGAATTATCGAAAAGTAGTGCAGAGGGTGACAATTGACACCGCCTAGGACATCGCCGTGTTAAATTCGCCAGTTGATAACATGCAAAAGAGATTTAGCTCGCACTAGTAGTGTCGAAAAATGCACTAGAAGCGACCTAGTTCGGAACTAGATATTTTCCCTATAGGGTATTTGCAAATGTAAATACATATGTATAGAGATACAAGGTGTGCTCGGCTAGTTCTCGAAAACGGTACGCTTGGTATACTTGAAGTTTTGCATCGCTTTTTGTAAGCTTAGACCGTTTTTACGCTTGATTTTGTACATACATACATATGTAGATAAGTATGTCATGGGGTTCATTTAGTAACAAAAGCCCTACAAAACTGGGTAGGGATAAGGATTCGCAATTGCTTCCTTTCTTCCTTAATTGGCACGTCTTGGACCGTCTAGACAATTCTGGCCGAGTCCAATAGAGCGTGCCAGTTGTTGCTGCAGTCCTACGCAGCATAGCGCCACATGGGAATGCCTAGGAAGGCAGCACCGCTGTTCAGCTAATCTTTCCAATGCAGCACAGTGGATGTTTCTCTTTCCTTCTGCCTTTAGCGGGTTTCGATGGAAATACTTTCTTGGCCGGAGCACCTTCATCCTCATTCTCACGACATGACCTGCCCAACGCAGCCGCTGGAACTTTATGCGCTGAACAATGTCGATGTCTGCGTAATGGCCGTACAGCTCATCGTTAAATCTCCATCGCTAATCGCGCTCGCCAACACGCAAAGATCCATAAATCCTACGAAGAATTTTCTTTTCGAATACTCCAAGTGCCATTTCATCTGATTTTGACATTGTCCATTAGGCATATAACTTTTTACAATTTTTGCAAATATGAAAAAACGGCATACCATAGTCGAATAGAGCATAAAAAAGTATGAACTCCAGTATCTTTTTTTTTTGCGAAATTGCAAAAAAGTTTCCGCGCAAAACGAAATTACTTTTTTATCAGAACTGCTGAAAAAAACAAAAAAAGTTTTGTACATCTGCGCAGAGCGTGCAATTAAAATTGTGCAAGACATTTTACCATTGTGTAAATCATCACATACTTTAAACTTAAAACTTATTTCATATAACAATTGACAAAAATGTAAAAATAAAAATAGTAAAAAAAATCTGACTTTTTTTAGAAATCCATTTTTGCGCGGAACGTTTTTGAACCGAAATCACCTAAAAAAGTGATATTCATTACTTGTACAATATTTGCCACCACGTGGTGGTATGCCAAATTTTTCGTCAAAATTTGCTATACATATGTATGCCTATTGTCCATGCTTCTGCGCCATAAATGTGGACTGGAACGGTGAGCGTCCTGTAGAGTGTGATTTTTGTTTGTCGAGAGAGGACTTTACTTCGCAGTTCCATAGTTGTTAAAGGGAAGGTGTGAGACCTTGTTTATATAACGTTTTCGTCATTCGAGCATCACATAGTGAAGTATAGACCTTATAAGTACTAGGTAGTTGTTCTTGAGAATAGAAAGTTATATTTCTTAGGAATTATTATTAACGATTGCATTGGGTCACAGTTTTCAATCATCCGCCAAATATGTAAGACTCTTGAGTTCAATTTCTGGTTCCGTGTATGCTACAAACCTCCAAATACTTATGGTGTTGCTATATTTAAAATCTATAAGATTCAGCTTCCTCAAGCAGTGTGAACTCCTCAAAAAAGCCGCCTGCTTCTCGTAAACCTTTTAAACTATTCAATGCACTACCTAATTTCAACAAATTATTAGTTTTGTTCCCGCAACGCCCGTAACTTTGCAGTGCTACCACGTATTTTAACATTAAAAGCACAAATTGAAAATGCGCGCTTTGTGTCCGTCATTCATTGCATTATTTATGTATTTATGTATGAGCTAACATATTACAAAATCGAAATACGAAATGGACAGCAGCGCGCATTTCACATTTCAACGCATTTAAGTATTTGAGTAGCGAGAGAGACATGCAATAATAATGCGCGTAATAAAAAAAAATATATTAAAAGTTAAAAACCGAAAATTCACTAAACAAAACGTTGCAATTTTGCCATTTAGGGAATGTGAATGCCCTGAAAATTGTACGAACATACAAAATCCACTAACCGGATCACATTCACCGCTTACATAAACCAACAAAAAAAAAAACACCAAGAGGATATGAGTTGAAATTAAGCTGCCCATGCTGCACTGCCCTGCTCTGTCCGGTCTTGCCCCCTCTTCTGTACAAATGGTTGGATGGATGAGCGATCCAATATACGGGAGTTCTCACACGCAAGCGATTGAACAAAAAAAAACTGCGTACGGACGCACCATTTCCTTACGTGGTGGGACATAGGGTTATGTACACTGAAATAAATTTTGGTTTAAAATTTAAACCTTTTTATTACAAGCTTTTATTTAACTTCACTTTTTGTATGTATGTCGTGGAATTTTGCAACGAACATTTAAGATACTTCTAGTTGAGCTAGGTACTTGAAATTTGGAACATAGTTCAGGACCCGAAGACAATGCAATGTGAAATAAAAAAAAATCCGATAGATGGCGCTGGTGTCGAGATATTTGTAAAATTCGTATTTACCGACCGAATTTGTTCATATTCGGTATATATATTGCCTATGAGAAAGTAAATACATCCGAGGAAAAAAATCGCCGCTAGGTGGCGCTGGTGTCAAGATATTTGTAAAATTCGTATTTACCGACCGAATTTGTTCATATTCGGTATATATATTGCCTATGAGAAAGTAAATACATCTGTGGAAAAAAATCGCCGCTAGGTGGCGCTGGTGTCAAGATATTTGTAAAATTCGTATTTACCGACCGAATTTGTTCATATTCGGTATATATATTGCCTATGAGAAAGTAAATACATCCGAGGAAAAAAATCGCCGCTAGGTGGCGCTGGTGTCAAGATATTTGTAAAATTCGTATTTACCGACCGAATTTGTTCATATTCGGTATATATATTGCCTATGAGAAAGTAAATATATCCGTGGAAATAAATCGCCGCTAGGTGGCGCTAGTGTCAAGATATTTAGAAAATTAGTATTTATGAACCAGATTTGTTCCTATTTTGAACACGTATTACGAAGTAATCTATTCACAAAAGAGTATAGTAAAACCAGATATTAGATGTAATATGCATTGTAAAACTAAAAAGGCAAAAATAAAACAAAGTAAAAAAATTTTTTTAAAAAAGCTTTTATTTAATATTAATATAACAATTTACTAAAAAGGAAAAAAATATTTTTTTTATATTTTTGAACAAGATTTATATTAGTCCTTAGTTCATTTGGATCTTAATTTCAATCTAAACATACATTTAACGTATTTCTTCAAAGCATTTCTGTATATGTATCAACATAAATAAAAGCGCGGGTACTCATTACATATTCATGTTATAAAACCGTATTGGCGAAATGGAAGGAAGCGATAAAAACTTTACACGGTAGGCAGGAAGCGACGATAGGTTGCATGAAAATGTCGAGAAAAAAGGAAAGTGGGGTTGTGTTATGTGATGTTTATAGATGAAACATCCGTTGAAATTAAAATCCGAGCTGCTCCTTTTTCAAGGATATCCACATTTTTTGTTTTTTTTGAAAGGATCAAATATTGAGGAAATCGAAAATTCGCCACCGTCCAAATTTTTCCGATTTCAATACATTATTTGGTCGCTAAGGGATACAAAAAAGGTATTAAAAAGAAAAAAGGACACCTGTAGTGGAAAAATCCAATGTGAACAGGACCTAAAGGATAAGCACTGAAATATAAAATAACACAAAAAGTACCCACTTTAATTTGCGTATAACTCCTAAAATGTTAACTCTACGTGAAAATTCCTTATAATATGTTTCATTCAGAATAAATAAGGGAATATTTCTTTGATATACAATTTTGATGTAGCTGCAGTGGTTAATGCACTTTGGTCCATCTAAAATGAAAATTTCAAAAAAAAGTACTTTTTTTTATGGTGCTACTTTAAGTTCAAATATTTTTCTAGTTTATGTAAATATTTTAATCTAATGATCCAATTCTCATTCCTACATATCTATACGTTAATATTAAAAAGAATTAGAGCTAAAATACGCGCTAGCTGTGCACGGTGGGCGGTAAGCAAAAATAGGTTGCATGAAAATATCGAAAAAACGACCGCCGGCTAAAAACTTACGTAAAATGATATTCTAATATACTTCATAAACACACAGCAAGCGTGAATAAAATCTCCAACATTTTTTTTAAACGAAAATTAGTACCAGCACACAGCTAGGCACATATTCGTTGGGCCATCGTTTTTACGATATTCCCATGCAACCTATTGTTGCTTCCCGCCCACCGTGCACAGCTGGCGCGTATCTTAGCTCTAACTCTTTTTTAGTATTAACGTTTAGATATGTAGGAATGAGAGTTGGATCATTAGATTAAAATATTTACATAAACTACAAAAATATTTGAACTTAAAATAGCACTATAAAAAAAACGTACTTTTTTTGAATTTTCCACTTTAGATGCACAAAAGTACATTAAGCACTGCAGGTACATCAAAATTGTATATTAAAGAAATATTTCTTTATTTATTCTGAATGAAACATATAATAAGGAATTTTCACGTAGAGTTAACATTTTAGGAGTTATACGCAAATTAAAGTGGGTACTTTTTGTGTTATTTTATATTTCAGTGGTTATCCTTTAGGTCCTGTTCACATTGGATTTTTCCACTACAGGTGTCCTTTTTTCTTTTTAATACCTTTTTTGTATCCCTTAGCGACCAAATAATGTATTGAAATCGGAAAAATTTGGACGGTGGCGAATTTTCGAATTCCTCAATATTTGATCCTTTCATAAAAAACAAAAAATGTGGATATCCTTGAAAAAGGAGCAGCTCGGATTTTAATTTCAACGGATGTTTCATCTATAAACATCACATAACACAACCCCACTTTCCTTTTTTCTCGACATTTTCATGCAACCTATCGTCGCTTCCTGCCTACCGTGTTTAAATTCCAATTACGTAAGATATGCATTACGTAAAGAGCACCCGCGCTTTTATTTATGTTGATACATATACAGAAATGCTTTGAAGAAATACGTTAAATGTATGTTTAGATTGAAATTAAGATCCAAATGAACTAAGGACTAATATAAATCTTGTTCAAAAATATAAAAAAATTATTTTTTTCCTTTTTAGTAAATTGTTATATTAATATTAAATAAAAGCTTTTTTAAAAAAATTTTTTTACTTTGTTTTTTTTGGTTTAAATTAAAAAAAAATATCTGCTCCCAATCCTCTTCATGCTTTTCTCTATTGTATCTCCTTTCCTATCCTTTTTTCTCCTTTTCTTCCATATTGTTCTCCCCCAACATCCCCTTAATCCTTTTCCATATTGTGCCTTTTTCCTATCCTCTTCTTCTCCTTTTCTTCCTTCTTCATTTTAACTGTTTCCATAATTATTTTGTGTTTGTTTGTTTCTCCATTCAAACAACGCCACACAGTCATTCATTCAAATTGTCTAATAACTATAAATGAGCTTTTTATATTGCTCATTTCTCAAAAAAGCAAGTTGGACTTTCAAATCAAAAATTAAAATTTTTTTGTTGAAACCAAATTTTACGACCAATGAAAGTTTAAAATTTAGACCTTAAAAGTTGAAATGAGAAAAAGTGTAAGACTTAAACCAAAAAAGTATGAAATTTATTCCAAAAAATACTTCGAAATATTTGAACTTTTGTAAGTTTGAATTTTAAACCAAAAAGGAATAATGGGCCCGTCAGAATGAATACTTTTCCGGCAATCCAGCAGCGTTTAACTGACACATACTTCAATTTCATATATTTGTTACGGCAAAGTTGAAGTACTGATTGTGTCGATCTTCATTCAAATACATGTAATTCCACTCTGCTGTCAGTTAAACGGATTGCTGGATTGACGAAAAGTATTCATTCTGACGCCCCTATAAGGAACTTTTAAACTTACAAAAGTTCAAAATTTAAAGCCCATATGACACTACGTTTTTTTTCTGGTATTCTACCAGGTTTTTTGTGTGAATGAGATGGTGAAATACAGTTTTGCGTTGGTGCAAGCGAGCAAGCTATATTGAAAAAGATCAAACAAAATACCATCTAGGCGATTAAAAACCAACGAGCCAGCTTGTATTTCGGTAGGTTTTTTGGCATTCGGTCATTTTTTCTGACAATTGTTTCAATTTGACAACTAGAAAATAAATTATATTTAAAATAAAAAATACTAGCCGGACCCGTGCGCATCTTGCGCAAAAAATAACAAAACATACGTGGCGCCAGTCGGTATGGTTTGTGCTGTCACGCCCATTTTAAAAAACTTATTATTTATTTGGTTTGGTGGACCTTATGGAACTTTCAATGAATTACCTAGATATATGTTTGACAAAGATATCGCATAAAATGTTTTTATTATTCCTATATAGGTATGTGCAATATATTTTTATATATTTTATATATATATATTTATGTGGTTCTTGCCGACTTGGGTAATTTTTTCCACACGTTTGCCTTGGCTTAATCGATTTATCTGCTACAGTTCCTGAGTTTTGACTTATAAATCTTTGAAAATTTGCTCCCCTTGGCACATTTTTCAAAATTTCAGCACGTTTCCTCAACTGCATAACGTCATTTCATCACTCGGGCTTTATTAGTGACTGAATTATCATTACGTGTTTTTCGAAATACATACATATGCCTTATTTTCAACCCCAACTTTCTCTGTTCCCATTAGAATCTGTGTACCAAATTTCATTAAAATATTTCTATTTTTGCGCAAGTTAGAGTGTATACGGCCGGACGGACGGACATGGTTCAATCATTTTTTTCATCCTGATCGTTTTGATATACTCGTATATATTAAGGTGGAGTGAAATTTTTTTTTTTGGAAATTCTATTTGTTCCAAAGCCAGAACGGCACCTTTCTAGCCCAGTAATAAGCCTTTAAAATTTTATTGACCTACTCGCATGTTTAGAAGTGCCCCCAGCCCCACAAAGTTGAAAAAATAGCACGATCTGGTACAAGTGTGCAATTTATACAATTATGAAATAAAAAAAACCAAGTATGAGGATTGATAAACAGGCTACGTTGAGTATAAAAGTAATTTTTTTTTTGGAAAAAACAACAACCAAAGTTATTAAAGGTCAAAGTTTATATTATGCATTTTTTAAAGTGCAATTACTTAAAAACTTCTGAACCGATTTCAAATATTTTTCTACCATTCGATAGGTATTTTGAATCCCTTTAATTTTATATACATTTTATGTGGGTTCCATAACACTACCCGCTGCGGGGGTAAACCCCCCTTTTGCCCCCCTTACTTTTCATATAAAGTACCACGCCCAATAAAACACCGTTTCGCATGCATAGCTAATTAATACCTTTAAAACGATGTCTTACTTATTAGTTTTGGTTTATTATGTGAGCAGAAAAAGGGATATTTATAAAACACCAATTAGAAATAATATATATGATATGGAAATACAAATTTTAAATTTGCCACTTGTAAGCTTCTTCTTTGGCCGCAAGGGTAAAGAAGAAGTCCGGAAGAAAAATTATATTGCGTACTGGCTTCCCTTTATAACATGGAATACACAGCTATCCTTCCCTTTGGGTTTCATAACTTTTTTATTTCAGTAATATAAATTCAAATTTCCAAAAAAATAAATTTTTGAAATAAATATTATTTTCATTTAGTTTGAAGTTTAATGTCAATCAAATTGCTTTTGAGGGAGTATTTGTCTCTTTTCAACCTACAGGAGAATTGTTTTTGTATTTTGACTTTCGGTGGGTTTTCCAAACCAAAAAAACCAAGGAAAAAATGTAGTGTCATATAGGCATAACCCAAAAAAAGTTTTAAATTTATTTCAAACCAAATCAAAGTTTAAAAAATATTCCAATATTTATAACAGTGTAGTTAGGGGGATTTTGTAAGTTGCATTTTGGTACCTACAATGAAAATGTCGCCGTGACATTTCATATGTCAAGTCGTGTACACATGCGAATGCGAAAGAGCACTTGACGTCTGCCAAAAGCATTTAAATCCTCGCATAATACGAGAGTAATGGCATTTGCTACACGATACTCCAAACGACACGGCAACAAACACTGCAAACTGCTAGGAAAACAAACAAACAAAATGAAACCAACATAACTGATCAACATTGAATGGATGGTTGGATATGTCCAACGGTACGGCCAATCGAGCAAACGAAATGTGCGTCCACAAGCCATCGATGCTTCGAATGTGATTAGTCAATGACAAATGCGTAGTATCGATTAACGTTGACGGTTGGTACACTGAAAGTGGATTGGTAATGAAAAGAATTACATTTTTTTTTGCAATCTAAGCGCTAAGTTTCTTTCTTGTTGTTTGCTTTTCCGACAGGGTAGGATTGCGATGTATTGTGGAACGAATTCCCGTCCTCCCTTGTCAACAAGCTTGATTTGTTTATACACCGGCTATGGCTATGTGCCGATAACGAAACAAGATACTGAAGATGGCACATAGCCCAAGCCGGTTTATAACCAAATCAAGCTTGACTAGGGATGACGGAAATTCGTTCCAAAATACATTCTAAGCGCTGAGCTTTATTATTAGACGTTCCCATTCGTTCAATTTCGGTACAACTCAGAGGAATTCTTGGGCATCAAATATTCGTTTTCATGCATGCGCAAGTTCGCCCTCAATCGCTTATTTCCGGTGAAAAGCAACATTAGCGCAGCTACAGCACCGAGTACTCTGCTTAATCTTCTTAAATGTTGCTTAAATCTTTATAATATACATAGATGATTATGGTATACGCCAAATAAAACGATGCACACTCAAGGCATTGCAGGTTCTGCCTGTCAGGCACCGACATAAACGACTTATGCTGCAAAATCAACGGTTATCTCGCCGACCTTTCCAACTACTTAACGTCCCGCTCTCGCTTGAACTGCAACCCTCTAAGTCCTCTGTGACCCTGCTTACGACATGGACGTAGGAGTTAAGGCTAGAGCTAGGCACACGGATAGGGAATATACATACCCATCCCTACAGTAAACAACGCAAAAATTCTGGCTGTTACCATCGACAGTCTTGCTTCCTTCTTTGCGCTTACGACCGCGATCGCGAATAAGCTTCCGAATCGCAACAAAATCCTCAAATCGCTAGCCGGCAGAACTTGGGGAAAAGATAAATAAACCCTTATTGCAACCTACAAATCAATCGACCAACCGGTCTTAAACTATGCAACGCCAATATGGTCGCCGTGGACTTGCAGGATCCAGTGGAAAAAACTCCAAGCCTGCCAAAACTCTGCATTACGAACCGCTACCGGAAGTCTCCTGATGTCGCCGGAACACCACGAGGCACTCGAGGAGCTCCCGGTTGAGAAACACAACACCATGCTCAGCAAGCACTTTCTCCTGGGCTGTCACCGCAGATGGCATCCAAACAGCTACCTGCTGGAGCCCGAACAAAATGCTTTCTGAAAAAAAAAAACCTAACAGGCAGGTAGCAAACTTCCTCGTCAAGCAGAGAAGGAGGGAGCTTCGGGGCATTGTGGGGTTAATTACAGCGCAGAGTCCATGGGGACAGCACATGGCCACCATAGGAAACATCAAAAGCTCATTATGCCTATCCTGTCTGGAGGAGGGCATACGTGGCTATTATAAGGCTACAAATCCCTCGAGAACCTACTACTTTCCGTTCTCAGCTCCTCTTAAATCCCGTTGAACTCCATGCCAGCCATAATTATTCCCACTAGCTCGCCTGTATCATTTATTTCCGTACACGGACAGCGCACATAACGCCATCCAACGAACACACAATTGGCCACGCGTCGCAATGTCAATAATTCTGTTGCTGGTCCGTTGATCCGTTGATCCGTTCGTCCGGCGTCGTTCGTCAGCGCATTTGTTGTGCCAAGTACCGTTTTGCAGTTTACATATCTTGCATATACATATGTACATATTTTTTGTTGTTGTTGCAGATATCTGTACTTACAACATTAATATTATTTGCGAAAATTTATTTGCGCTCGTGTTATTTTTATTTTTATTTTTTTTTTGCTGCTCTCAATGTTTATTGATGCGATTCGGCATGAGTTTGTGCAGATGCTGTTCCTGTTAATGCTTTTGTTGTTGTCGTTCAGCATATAAAATAAGTATATTTGGACATGCCGGCATTTGCTTTAGCGATTTTCGCTTATTTATGCGCTTTTCAACGCAAATAATGCGCATTCGCATTGTCAGTAGGTACATATGTACATATGTATATAAGGGGGGGGGGGGGGGGGGGGCGAAAGCGGGAAAAAATCAAGCAGCACGCGGAAACAAAACAGCAGAATCGAAGAACCAGAACGCCAATACGCAAGGTGATGAATAGGTCAACGGCAATCTATCAAAATTGGCTTGAATCGCTTTGCTTCTTCGTTGGTTGCAAGTTCTACGTTGTAAGAGGTTAAAGGTGAATCATTCCGTTGACTTCTACCACGTTCGAGCGAGCTTTCGCAAAGCGGTTGTTCGGTTAGGAATTTAGCATCTAGAGGAGTAATAAGAAGTTCGCAGAGTAATCTTGTGTATCTACTACGTCTACATAGATGCGGTGCATGTAGCTGAGCATCTATCAGAAATTTTCCTGGAAAGTTCTAATGATCCTCAAACAAATTTTGCGAAATTAATGAGACTGGAAATGTCGCGGCAGGATTGGCTATTTATTCTGTCACGCTTGAAAGACCCATAAGATGGAATTTCTACAGGGTTATCTTTTAAAGTCAATCATCGAGAGAAAAACAGTTTATAAAAGGGATTTGCTGGTAGGTGGCGGTTTCCCATAGCTTGGTCCTTTATCGTATAGATAAATTCCAACGCGAAGCAGCCACACTCGGTAGAATAGTGAAACAAGGAAGAACTCCTTTTAACACACCCTGTACAGCGCGCTTGAACCCATGACAGCTTTGAGAGCTTTGTTTGTGTTAAACCAAAAAGCGCGAATAACGATAACAACAACAGTTACAATAAAAATATACATATGTAGGTACTCCGTGCCAAATAAAATATGTAAGCAACAAAGTAGAAGAAGAAGTAGAATAAGAAAAAGGAAAATAAGAAGAAGAAACAACTCGGCAGCGACATCAATCAGCTTTGGCAGGTACTATCGCGAGCGCAAGTGAATGCGGGGTGCAATAGAACAACAAACGACAAATAACAAACCACAACAACAATTGAACTTGTGAACTGCATTGTTGATGCACGTACTTATGGCAACAACAGCAACAATAACAAGCGAGCAAGAACCAAAAAAACAAAAAAAAAAACGCAAACAAAGAAACGTCAACAAATGTTCATAGACATTTCGTTACACTGCTGCTGCTGCCACTGCTTTAGCATTGCTGATTGTTGCCACTGTTGCAACATTGACTTTACTTACTACGCTTGCCACATTGCGTTGGCCACGTTTCGTTTGTTGTTGTTGTTGTTGTTGGTTTTACATGTATAAGTCCATAAGTCCATCAACATCGCATTGACTTTTCTCTCTCTTCATTCATTTCCCATGACCAGCGTTACCAAACATGGTCAAAAAGTTAACTGCGTTGCCCGCTGTGCTTCGGTAATCTGTAGTCTAGTTGTGGAGATATGGAAAATGTAAAAGCCAACAAGTGAAAAAGTTAAAGTTTAGAGTTTTATATAGCCGGTAGTGAGTTGGAAAACTTACGGGTTAGAAATGCACAAAATTTTAGATTTCAATTTCGAAAATTTTTGTAATCAAGGCTTTTGGATTCTACCTTTATTTATTGGTTTTTGTAATTTTCGAATTCGAATTTTCTGATTTCGAATTTTCTGATTTCGAAAATATTTAAATGCAAATTTTTGTATTATACCCTAATTTTTTAAATTTTCTAGTTTTCGAATTCGAAATTTCGATTTCAAATTCTTCAACTTGGAATTTTTTTAATTAAGGTTTTTGGAATCTACCTTCATTTTCCGGTTTCTTTGAAATTTTAAATTAAATTTTTTTATAATATGCGGATTCATAATTTTCGATTTATTAGTTTTTATTATTTATTATTTTTTATTATTTCCAATTACAGAAATTTTTTTAATAGAGGATTTTGGGTCTACCAACATTTCAGCTTTTGTAATCTTTGGATTCGAAAGTCTGTTCTCGAATTTTCTGAATTCGAAAATTTTTTAATTCATATCTATGCATTCAACCCTATTTTTTTAAATTTTGTAGTTTTCGAATTCGAAATATCGATTTTAAATTTTTCGACAACTGAATTTTTTTAATTAATATTTTTGTACTCTACCTTCTTATATTCGAAACTTTGATTTCAAACTGTCGATTTCGAAAATTTTGACATGAATTTTTTTTGCTAATTTTTCGGTTTCATAATTTTCGATTTATTAGTTACCTATTCTATTTTCAATTTCGAAAATTTTTGTAGTCAAGGCTTTTGGATCTACCTTCATTTTTCTTTTTTTGTAATTTTCGAATCCGAAATTTTGTTCCCGAATTTTCTGATTTCGATAATTTTGAGATTCAAATTGATCAATTCTATGCTAATTTTTATAACTTTCGAATTTGAAATTTCGATTAAAAATTTTTTAAATTAAGATTTTTGCACTCCACTTTCATTTTCCGGTTTCTTAATTTTTATATTGGAAATCTTGATTTCAACCTTTCGATTTTGAAAAATTTTAAATAAAATTTGTTGTTAATTTTTCGGTTTCATAATTTTCGATTAATCCCTTCTCAATTCTATAATTTTCGATTTAGAAATTTGTCCACTCGAAATCCCCTGTTTTATCACAGGCATCCTGAGCATTAATCAGTTCCTACGAACAACTGGGTGTAGAAAATCATCCCAGCAATGGTAGTAAAAAACGTTGCAACAGTAAAAATCAACAGCAATGACACGGCCAGTCGTCGTCGGGCAGTTGCTGGTCAATGGCATTCATCACAAGTGAATGCAGCTTACAGAAACACACACACATGCGATTTAAACTGTCATGGAACTGACCAGCACCACCAAAGTAAAATAGCACACAAATAAAGTCGGAAAATAAAAATAATAACAAAAACAAAGAAAAAATGGAATCGACATACGGTCATGCACTGCAGTGCAAAACGCAGGCAACAGAAATACACGAAAATATATAAACATACATACATACATACATTGAAATTTTAAAATGATGGAATTTTAAAAAATTCACACACTAATCCGCTTTCGCCGCGTAGCGCAACGCAAATACTCGTATGCCGGCCAAACATTTTAGCCTGCAGTGCCAGTTTTTATTTTCTGTGGCGCTTGAAGCGAACTACACACACACACACACACACATATGCATTCGTATGCAAATATAACAAATATTGGCTTAATTTTTTTTCTTTTTAATTTTTTTCATTCTTCATTTTTATTAAAAAATTCCATTTGACTTATAAAAACATGCGATTTTTTTTGCTACGTTAAAATTCGCTGTGCGCATCGCAACTAAGCCACGTTCCCTTGGTGTTGCAAAAGCCCTGTAAAAATCATAGGATTATATGATCCATTTTGTGGTAGGTAGGAGTACTTTCAAAGTGACCCAAGCGAGCGACTCGTTTATCTGCATCGGCTCGTAGTTAGCCGAACATTGCTACGAAAACCGAATGTATGTATATCGCGATAACGACGAAGCAAGTGCGTACATTTGTATGTATGTATGTACATATGCATGCTCGTTTGAACGTGCACGAATTAGTAATAATGAGACGTTGAACGCGACACAACATGCTGGTGATTGCGCTAGAAAAATTCTATCATTTTATTTTTATTAAAGAAAAGCTTACTTATGTATGTATGTAATGCTAATAATCAAATTGAATTGGCAGTCATTCAAATCTGTTCAGAAATTATTAAATTTCATTAATTTTAGTACCTACTCCATGAATTACTCCCATGTAGGTACTCCATGGATTAATCCCATGTAGTTACTCCTTGGATTACTCGGGTGTCATGCGGAAATAGGAGTATGTGATCCCTGCCTAGGACATCGCCATGTTAAATGGACCATATTTTTTATATGAAATGTGGCAGGTTGAGGAGTACTCGGCTGGTCCATAGCGAGTACTCTATACACGCGTGCATGGAGTACTCGGCTTTTTTGCAGGGAGCTTTTGCCTGCTTTTTGTTTTCTTTTTTGCGCTTTGCTCTGTCCGTCGTCCGTGTGCACCAATTTGCCGCTACTTTGGCCTTTGCTACGCACACAAAAATTCTTTAGTATGTTTTGGTTGTGTTTGTGTCAGTGGGTTTTGGTATTTGCACGTTTAGTTTTGGTTGCCGTGTACGCGTTGTTTGTCAAGCATTTTGGTACTGCAGTTAGTACTTAATTGCCTTTTTCATTCTCATGTTATCCGTTTAGAAAAAAGTTCAAAAAAAACGTTTTTATAACTGACCAAGTTTTTTGCACAGTGTATTAGAGAATTTCTTCGATTTAGTTTCCTTTCAATTTCAATTTCAAATTCAATTTCAGTTTCAAGTCTAATTCAATTTCAATTTTAATTTCAAGTTTAATTTCAGTTTCAAGTCCAAGTTCAATTTTAATTTTAATTCTGATTTCAGTCTCAGTTTCAATTTCTAGTTCAAGTGCAAGTTTAATTTTAAGTTCAACTTCAATTTCAGTTTCAACTTCAAGTTCAATTTCAATTTTAATTTCAGTTTCAAGTTTAAGTTCAATTTCAATTTCAATTCCGATTTTAGTTTCATTTTCAATTTCAAATTCAAGTTCAAGTGCAAGTTCAATTTTATGTTCAACTTCAATTTCAGTTTCAAGTTCATGTTCAAGTTCAATTTAAATTTTAATTTCAGTTTCAAGTCCAAGTTTATTTTCAATTTTAATTTTAATTTCAGTTTCAAGTCCAAGTTCAATTTCAATTCCGATTTCAGTTTCATTTTCAATTTCAAATTCAAGTTCAGGTGCAAGTTCAATTTTATGTTCAACTTCAATTTCAGTTTCAAGTTCATGTTCAAGTTCAATTTAAATTTTAATTTCAGTTTCAAGTCCAAGTTTATTTTCAATTTGAATTTTAATTTCAGTTTCAAGTCCAAGTTCAATTTCAATTTCAATTCCGATTTCAGTTTCAGTTTCAATTTCTAGTTCAAGTGCAAGTTTAATTTTAAGTTCAGTTTCAAGTTCAATTTCAATTTCAATTCCGATTTCAGTTTCAATTTCAATTTCAGTTTCAAGTTCAGTTTCACTTTCAATTTCAAGTTCAATATCCAAGTTCAATTTCAATTTCGATATCGATATCGCTTTCAATTTTAATTTTAATTTTAATTTGAATTTTAATTTTAATCTTGATTTTAATTTTAATATTAATTTTAATTTTAATTTTACTTATAATATTAATTTAAATTTATATTTAACTTTAATTTTAATTTTAACTTTAAATTCAATATTAATTTTAGTTTTACTTTCAGTTTTAATTTAAATTTTAATTTATATTTAACTTTAATTTTAATATTAATTTAAGTTTTAATTTTAATTTTAATATTAATTTTAATATTAATTTTAATTTTAATTTTAATTTTAATTTCAATTTTAATTTTAATTTAATTTTAATTTTATTATTTTAATTTCTTTTTCAATTTGAATTTCGATATCGATTTTAATTTTTAATTTCAATTTCAATTCTGATATCGACTAATTTTAATTTTATTTTAAGTATATGACTAGGCTTTCTTGTGTTCAAATTCTGTGAAGAGAACTTTTCCGAAAGTCCTTAAATACTCCAACAGCTCATTGACAAAGCTTACTTTATAAGCAATTCTTTTGTCCATTTACAATTTCCGAATGACCTTCGGGTATTGCTAATGCTGTAATTTACCTAAATTACAGTTATTTATATGTAAATATGATACCTCTCCTCTCCCTCAGCACAAACACAATTCCACATTTTGCAACAAGATTAGCATGCAGCAGCTCTGAGCTGATGATAAAGTCACATGCTGAAGTTGAGAAGACACGAATTGACCAACTAAACTGGCCAACTCTAGTTGTTTGAATGGAGTGTATGTGTGTCTGTATGTATGTATCTATGTGTGTGTACGTGAGTCCGAGTGTATCCAAGCATCGTCATTCCGTTTGCTTGCAAAATTGCATTTCTTTCTGTGGTGCGCATTTTAATCGCATTTCCGCATATTTTACCCCACCCAACTCTGCATCTGTCCGCGGCACTCTGCATGCAACAAGCAACTTCACCCGCCGCCCACATTCTATCCAGCAACTGCTCGTACAATCCGCCATGGCAGCGGCTGACTTTAGCAATCGGTATTCTTTTGCAATTATTTATGGGATTCAGTGAATGCGGAGAGAGACAGAGAGAGAGTGGAAAATATGTAGGTTGAATGGTTGAAGGGGAGGTGTATGAGTGGAGCGGATGGTAGGTGGGAATTACATACATATATAATACATATATTTTCCGCTTGCGAAAAATGATGCTCCGCGTGCAAAGTTAATTTGCCTGAGGCGAGCGCGATACAAGCAACAACTGCGAGCAGAAGAACTGTGCGGCTTAAAATTTAAAGCCATAATAAAACAACAAAAATAAAATAAGTACAATAAAAAATAAAATATGTATGTATTGGCAAAGACATGTAAAAGCTGCAAGAAAATAAAAGAAATTCAACGAACAGCACGAAATAAAATTTGGGAAGAAGTGCGTCGCACACTGGGGCCGAGCTTGCTCAAAAAACGCAGTATTGTTCCCTATAAAATTCTACACTTCTGGCCCCTTTTTCAGCTTTCTATCGTTTTTCAGTTGGGAGTTATCCATACACAAACATGGCAAATTTTCCAAAAAATTATTTTTTTCCAAAGTGTGAAATTTTAATGTGTATTTGAAATAGTTGGTGTAAGAAAAGGATACACAATTTTATTATTCTGCTTTTTCCATAACATTAAGTGAAGCTTACATAATCGATGAATGTTTTTTTTTTTGGAACTAGATGTTTTAAAAAATTAATTTTTAGTATAAAACTAAACGTACCTCTTTTTTTAAAATATTTTTTTTCAAAATGGATTTTTTTTTAATCTGCGCAAAAAAGTAGCAAATGTAAGAATGCAGCAGTAAAATATGGTCCTTTGTGACAAAGAATCCGAGTTCAGAACCAAAAGCAAAGTGCGCATTTAAAAAAAAAGTGAGTTTAAAAATCACACAACCTATATCTGGTTGAATTTGATTCTGTTCTATCTTAAATTTAGTTGATCCATTATTCACTGGTTACTTTAATTACAAATTGTGGTTAAGACTACTTGTCAAGCCAGGTTTCTTTAATTTAGACTTGTAAGTTGGATTACAATATGAGTTCTTTGAAGCACAAGTTGTGTTACTCCAATTTTGTTTTTTTTTATGTTAGGCATGAAAATGTGTGGGGAAATACGTGTTCTAACGCTAACGGTGAAACTCCTAATTCCCAGCAGTATTTATCAGCTGGAAAACAGCACATATTTCCTACTGAATATTCAGTAGATATGTAGTTCTAAAATCTGAACTTTCCCTTTCGTTTTTATATAGAGGTGGCGTCGAAAATTAACTACCTAAAAACTGCCGATCGAGAAGGGAGAGTTTCTGTAGGAAAAAAGGCCTGAATACGCAGGGAGAACTTCCATAGCATATATTTCAGTACACCTGATGTCTTCACTGCGTGTTCAGTTGTTTTTTCAGCAATGAATTTTCAACTCGGATTCAGGGTATTTTTCATATTGAATATTCTACTGAATATGCACCTCCTTACCTCAAATACTGCTGGGTTCCCATATAAGCATACTTGTGATCACAGAAAATTTTTAATATCTCGAAACAAAAAATTGGAGAAAACCATTTTTGTATACATACATATGTACTTGCACATACATATTTCATTAATGGGTTAATAAATAGCCGCTAATGGGTTAATATAATACAAATTGGCTATTTTTGTACAGACATACTAATATAATAATAATATAAAACAATGGCGCTATTATAACTCTGACGAGTTTTATGGCCGAGCTTCTGTCCCAATTCGAGGTGTGCTCCTTTTGTTTTTCCTACCAATTGGGTGGACCTACAGTTTTATGCCGGCTCCGAACGGCGAATGCATTTTTTGTGAGAAGCTTTTTCATGGCAGAAATACTCTCGGAGGGTATGCCGCCCACTGCCGAGAGGTGACCGCTGCTCTTAAGAAACCAATAATTGGATTTTTACTAATTAGAAAATTTTTTTTGGTGTTCGCTTGGACTGGGGTTTGAACTCGAGACCTATGGCATAGCAGGCGAGCACTCTACCCACTGCACCACAGCGGCCACCATACCACACACATACTAATTTTGATTTAAATAATTTGTTTACAGATTTAAAAAAAACTGGTCACCAATGGGTTAATTCATGACCGTTTTAATGGGTTAAGATTCCAAAGATTACTAGTTTTAGTGTAGATACAACTAATATGATTTAAATATTTTAATCTAAGAATTAAGTGAAAAAATTTGGTTAAAAATGGGTTAATGCGTGGTCGTTAAGGGGTTAAAATTCTTGGGATTTACTATTTTAGTATCGATATACCGATTATGATTCAAGAAAATTAAACTCGAAACTAAAATAAAAAACATAGGTCACCAACGGGTTAACTCATGACCGTCAATGGGTTAGGATGCTATAGATTAACTGCTTTAGTGCAGATAAAGCGATTCTGATGTAAAAAAGTTGATTTCAGAATTTTGAGCGTCCTCATCTTTATATATATTACGCTAAGCGATTTTTTGTAAACACCATAACTTTTACACCGTTATACCGATTTTCGAAAATGGGGTGTCATATGAAAGGGCTTGGCCTGTAGATGTGCAGGAAGTTTTAATTTTTTTGAAAAGGGTTGCCACCTGTTTAAAAATTTAATTGTCCTGTATAGTTTGCTTGATTTACAAATTTCAGGTACCATATGAAAGGGATTGAGCTGGAAATTAGTAATTAATTACAATTTTTGCAACAAGGGTTGCCACCTGTTCAAAAATTCAGTTTTATGCTATAGTTTGTGTGATTTTTAATTTCAGGTGTCATATGAAAGGGATCTGTGTGAACATAAGTAATTTATTATAATTTTTATAAAAAGGGTTGCCACCTCTTCACAATTTAATTTTTACGCTATAGTCTTTTTGAGTTTTAGATTTGAGGTGTCATATGAAAGTTCTTTGCCTCAAAATGAGTAATTTATCATAATTTTTACAAAGAGAGTTGCCACCTGTTCCAAAATTTATTTTTACTCCACAGTTTGATTTTTAAATCTAAAGTGTCATATGAAATGGCTTTGCCGGGCACATGAAAATGCTTGGCCTGAAAATGAGTAATTTATTACCATTTTTACAAAAAGGGTTGCCACTTGTTCAAAAATTCAGTTTTACGCCATAGTTTGTTTGATTTTTAAATTTGAGGTGTCATATGAAAGGGCCCTGTATGAAAATAAGTAACTTATTGTAATTTTTATAAAAAGGGTTTCCACCTGTTCAAAAGTTAATTTTTACGCTATAGTCTGTTTGAATTTTAGATTTGAGGTGTCATATGAAAGTGCTTTGCCTCAAAATTAGTAATTTATCATAATTTTTACAAAGAGGGTTGCCACCTGTTCCAAAATTTATTTTTACTCCACAGTTTGATTTTTAAATTTAAAGTGTCATATGAAATGGCTTTGTCGGGCATATGAAAATGCTTGGCCTGAAAATTAGTAATTTATTACGATTTTTACAAAACGATTTGCTACCTGTTCAAAAATTTATTTTTACGCTACAGTTTGTCCGGTTTTCAAATTTTAAATGTCATGAAAGGTCTTGCCCTGTAATAAAAAGAAAGGGAAGGGGAAAATGAAAGGAACAGAAATGGCGAAGGAAAGGAAGCTGAGACGGAAGAGTACGGAAAATAAAATGGATAAAGGAAAAAGGAAGCGCAAATAAAAGGGAAAGGGGAAGAGAAAGAGAAGTAAGACAAATGACCTTTTGGAGGTAGCTACATACATATATGGATAAAATATTGTACAAAATTATTCGCATTAAAACTTCAATATGGGACTCCTCGGACAAAATCATTGCATACAAAATCTAGGTCGACGGAAAATAAAAATAACCAGTAATTATGTATATGCTTAATTTTATATTTTATTAATAAGAATCTATCGGCTAAGAAATCGCAGAATATATATCGGCGTTAAGGAGAAGTCAAATTTAAAATGGCAAACAAAAAAAATTGTTAAATGTATCAATAAGTGCTCTTCCTCCCTCAAATTGTCGCACAGTGTAATTGAAAGCCACAGCATCGCGTGGCCGGGTTTACTAGTATATATATAAGTGGCCCCAGTGTGCGTCGGTGAGAAGGAGGAACCAGATAAAGAAAGAGAAGCAAGAAAGATGCGGCAGGCCATTTTATTTGTTGTTGTTATTATTATTTTTACAGCTGACGGGCTTCGTTGTCGTGAATGCTGCGCAAGGTGGCAAATGGGGGCGGTACGGGCGTTGCACCAAATTGTAGCTGCTGCTGTGACGCGCGGCGGCTGCTGAGGTGCGGCCGGCTGAAGGAAGGCTTACGTTTTTATTGGATATTAAAAGACGATGTCAATTAAAAAATTTGCAGGCTCAAGGAGAATAATTTATTGGCGCAAGCTTAAGGGTGTAGATATGGAGATATATGTAGGTACATACATATGTACAGTGTGTGCAAATGTGTGTAAGTATGTGTGCCCGAAAGAGAACTTAACCTTCAGGCTGTTCGATTCCATGTGTTAAGCACTCAATCAAGGATAGTTTTGCGAACTCATCTTTTTACTGCTATACTGCAAAACTTTTATTCTGTTCTACTTTTATACTGTTATAAAATTACCTATACCGTTCTACTCTCAATACTGCAATATTCTTATCTTATTAGCCTTTTGAGTCAAATTATTGACTCTTATTCCTACTGGCTCACAACTCAAGTATGTACGTGGTCATTTAAGCATCAGGGGATTAATTTTACTTATATACAGACATATGTACGAACATGTGTATTTGCATATACATAGGTACATATATACATATGTATACTCATGCATGCAAGCACAGTTGCAGCTAAGGAAGTCACAATGTTCCTGCTGACACTGATAAAAAGGCTTTGTAATAACTCTGAAATCGATTGCAGAGCACAAATTAAAGATGAAAGTTTTAAAGCAGTGTTGGAAAATGACTCGTGACTGCGCACTTTTCGGCCCTTTCAAAAGCATCTTGGCACTTACCTATGCACAATCGATCGATTTTCGGCACTATTGTCAGAAACTTAATTCAAGTTATAAATATTTTTTCCCACAATCACAATGCCATTTTTGTTTGCTGCAGAGTTCTCATTGAAACAGTGAAATACCTTTAAATAAATGTAGTTTCTTTTACCTTAATAAAGATACATATAGAGGCAAGTTAAGAGGGGTGCTTATTGCTTATTAAGTTCGCGGAATCAAATACTTACTCTCTGTATTGCCAGAGTTCAGGCGATGAAGAACGCTCGCCATATATTCTATTTGCGATATGTTGACATAGACAGAAATCATTGGGCGATAAATCAGCCGAATATGGGCAATGAGTAATTAATTGAATGCTGTTACTGGTCAAACACTGTTCTGTGAGCGCTTGCATTGCCATGATGAACAATGATTCACCGGCTTGTTGTTGCTCCTTCTGATTTCAGCGATAACTTCCTGCAAAAAAATTAAAGTATACCAATCAGCATTAACTGTCCATCGATCCTCTAATGCAACAGTTGCAACATGACGCGTTTTTCCGCAGAAACAAGCAATCATATCTTTTGAAACGTGTTGTGAACGCACCGTTTATGTTTATATGTGGGTTTAGGTTCATTTCGGAACAGCCATATAGTCGATTGCTTAGTTTCAGTCTCACATGAATATATGTATATCCAAAATTCGTCACCTCTTAGCAGTGCCACTCGTATGTAGGTATTTATTAAAGAAAATATTTTTTATATATTGAAAATACTCTTCATAAAATTAAAACGCATATTTTCAAGAAAGGTTTTATAGGAGATTTTTTAATATAAAATATGTACTGTAAATCTATTTATTTTATAAAGGTGATGGTATTGCATAGTGACCTTCGAAAATGCACAATTTTTTGACAAATTTGGCACAATTTGAAATTTTCATTCTCCAACACTGTTATAAAGATTTGTTAGCAGAAAGAAATTAAAATAAAAAATACATAAATCCCATCCAAGTTAAAAAGGATGAAGCAGCAGTAGGGCAACAGAAAAAAAAAAAAAGAAATTTAAAGTGAAAAGGGGAAGAAAGAAAGAAGAACTCAAAGCCAAGACCGAGTCTGAATTATGGCAAAAGTCGAAAAATTTAAGAGTTAAAATTCAATTTTATATTTGCAGTTTGACGCATTTAAAATGCTGTTGCTTTCTCGCAAATAAATACATACTTACATGTGTATGTACCCTGTGGGGAAAATGATTTTCTGAAAATCTCTAGTTCAGAAATAGAAATAGTTGGTCAAAGATTTTAAGCTACAAAAACACGTTAAGAAATTCAGGCAGTACCTAGTACATTATGGTGGGAAAAAATAAAATAACTTTTTCAAAGCGAATTGCCGTGAGGAGACTCACTACGCGCCAACTGCGGTGGATGTCACCATTTTACAAAATTGTTCATCAAATAAAAGAATTTTGAAATAATGAGTTGATAACACAATCTTACATGAAATATAGACGCACTAATTTTAATTGATAGATAATACGGATTCTTGGTACCTTCTACTGTTGTTCGTTGATATCACTCGAAAGAGATATCGGAATACCTTAATAAAAACAAAAAAAAACTTTTGAGCGGAAACACGTGTTTTTATAGGGAATATTTACTTTTACAATGCGAAGAAGCACTGCAATCAGCAAAATTATTTTTGTTTTTAGTCCTTCGTATAGCAACGCTGTCTCGGCATTTCGAAGACATAGAAAATATGTCGTATGACAAAAGAATATAAGAAAAATTTCTTTGGTATTTATTGCCTTTATTTTCTCAACGCTCAGTGCGTTGTCTTAGAAATACATAACAATAGAAAAGTTGCTTATATATAAGCATGTACATATGTACATATATATGTACGTGGTAATGTGATATGAGCTGCTTGTTTTTATAAGCAATATAAAAAGGTTTCGAAAATATATACATACGTACATATTCATATGTACATATATGTACAAATTTATGCATACCCAGCAAACATATTAGATGGGCGAGTGTAACCCTCAGTATTCTCTAAAACGAGGAGAGCGAGTGTGGAAAACTACACCAGAATTTGCACAAAGAAGGAGCCAATCTAAATTCCTAATTGATATCTCACCTCAATGCTTGTTGGGCTACACATAGTACAATACATACAGATAAATTAGAGGCATTTGCTAAGTGGCCAGAAGTTTTTTTTTTATTTTTTTTTTGTGAAAGAATTTCACCAAATGTTGTCGGTCTTTTGGTATACTTAACAGCTGAATAAATATTTTTATGGTGGGATGATGTACATATGTGGCGACAATTAAGGATAAGTACACCAACTTTGAACACATTTCAATTCTTGTTTATGCCCAATTTTGTGTGCGGCTAGCTGAGGCATAAAATATATACATAAATATTTGTAGATAAATTTTTATATTATGGGTTTTCTGCTAAGTAGTTATGCAGGGCTTATTAAATTTAATATGAATGTACATATTCATGAAAAAACAAGTGCTGTGCGCTTTCTTTCCTCATCTGTTCGAACAAGGCCAAGTATCCAAATTTGAACTCCTTCAGTGTTTCCATTTTTTAATCGAAATGTCGCCTCATTTTATTGGCCAGTTACATACATATGTTTGTATGTGAATTACAGAAGGTGATCTCACTGGCGAATTAAGAAAAGTTCCCTTATATGTACATACTATGTTATCGCAATTGGTAGAGTGTAATGTCAAAATAATATCTTGCCTTAATTAAAATCTGAATTCGCTTGGGACTAGCCTTCCATGCCAAGTCTGATGAAACGCCAAAGTCCGACAATCTGACATTTTGCAAACAAAATGTTGAAAGTTGCCACTTGAAAAAACGCCAGCGAATACACAGGTTATCTTAGATCAAAAAAAGATCAAAACATAGGATGCTAACTTCATAACCTATAACCCACATAGCATTTTATGAATTTTTTGATCATATTCCAGTCTTTTTCGGTACCTATGCACGTTTAAAATAATGGAAAATGCGCTCATTTTCTGATCATAAAAAGGCCCCTCGTCTGTAGAAAATGGTACCCTACGTCCAACTCTTTTTGGAGAGTCGTTTTCGAGTCTTATTTTAATCGTATTTTAATAATTTTCGAGTCCCTTTCAATTTTATTTTTTTCGATTTTGAATCTTATTTTGGTCATTTTTGAATCGTTTTCTGATCGTTTTTGAATCTTTTTAGCGTCATTTTTCTTCGTTTTTCTGATCATTTTCGATTGGCTTTCCAATCTTTTTTGAGTAATTTTTCAATCGTTTTTCTGGTCATTTTCGAATCTTTTTTGGGTCGTTTTTTAGTAACCTTCTGATCAATTTCTAATCATTTTCTAATACTTTTCTACTCATTTTGCTATCATTTTTGGGTCAGTTTACAACTGCTTTTCTTTCCCATCTTCTATCCTCTTACATATTCTACCCTGAGCCTTACCTTTACCAATATCGCAAAAAGAACTTCGACGGTCGCCCTCAGTCCATATTGGTTGGAACTTTTGAAACAGATTTTTATTCTACAATAATATTAAGCAAATAAGGAGTTTAAGATATAAAAAATTCAATCCGTAAATGAATTCCTATGAAAATGCATATGCGCATTTTGGCACTCTCATATACGGCAACACGGAAGACATGCATCCATATGTTCCTGCTCTACAACATTCGGCACCATCAATGCCGAAATCTAATATCAAATTCCCTGAAATTTTTTTTTGAAACATGATAGCTTTCTATACTAGGCTTGCTAAGGAATATTTCCTTTTTTTCTAAAAAAGCAAAGTAATCGATCACATTTCGATCTTTGGCAAGATCAATTTGTGATAAATTATTTTTTAATCAGCAAAGGGGATCGAAAAAGACTCAGGAAGGTGATTTTTATATGATAAAAAATAAAATCACTTTTCAATCGCTGATGTGACTCATTTTCGAGTCTTATTCTAATCGCAGAGGTGATTAATCAGTTTTTAATCATCAAAGGGGATCGAAAAAGACTCGGCGCAGTCAGTTTTCATAAAACAATCTTCCAAATGCTATGTGGGTATTAATAAATTGTAATACCATTTCATGTCCATGAAAGGTATAACAAGTACCCAATTCCAATTGGAATTCCTACTTCATTTCACATTTTCTTTTATGATATTTAATAAAAAAAAAAATACTTCGATACACTTTTATTACAACGCTAACAGATCATACTTAATGCAAACAATAAATCAAAATTTGTCAGACAATTTGTTCGTTGCGAAAAAGAGGGGTTTTCTCTTTACTTGCTTGCTAATATATAACATTGGCTATTTAAGGTTAAGCTTCAATACGCCATCGCAGCAACAATTGTGCAACAATGCAATTTAGCAATTTAATTAAGTTGTACAATGCACATTATGCATAAATGGGCATAATGCATAAATGGAAATGTGCTTTTGTAGGCGTTTATACGCACTTATGCGCCTACTTATGACAAAGAGGATTTCACCTCATACTTATATGTACCTACAGAGATAACCAAATAATTACAATCGAACAGTTACAACAAATATATTGTATGTATGCACATAACCACTTATATTCCTTTGTATGTACATATGTATACATAAGTAATTGTAATGCTTAAAATTAATATGTATGTACCTACAAAATACGTAATAAACATTCTCTCTGTATTATACTCGTATGCATTTACCTTTTTGCAGCCATCAACATTAATTTGGCCATAATTTCATACGCATTTCTGCGCTAATTATCACTACAAACGAATTCAGCGCCAATTCAAATAACCGAGCCAATATATAACTACAACGTATATATATTTACATGCACATATATGTACGGAAATGTGGCGTAACTTGAATGTGATAAAGTGTGAGAGTGATAAAGAGAAAGGGAAGCAGTGCAAAAGGATAGCCGAAACAGTTGAAAGCCAATAAAGGTAAGTCAGCCAGCCCATTAAAATACATACATAGGTACATACCTATAACAAAGGTAGAATTATTATCTATGCATGTTAAGCGCAAAAGCTTACAATATTCATTATTTCATATATACAATAGGGGAGGACAATCCCGGCAGGTTTACTGACATTAATATAATAGACATAAGCTCAGCGATGAAGTAGTAGCAAAGTGTCATCCTTCAAGGAAAATTAAAGTAACAATGTTTTGTACCGAATACCTTTGTATACCTATAATGAATAGCGAACAAAAAATGTCAGATTATCTGATTATATCTTGATAATTTTCAATAACATACCGTAGAACAGCTGGGCTGTAAAGTTTCATACCTTCAACAAGTTTCGCTAGAATATGATGTATTGTGGAAAGATTTTCCGTCATCGCCTGCAAAATTTAGTTTGGAGACAAACCGGTTTCGGCTAATATGAGCCATTTTCAGTTTTCTCTATTTTTTCGTTCTCCATTGAAGATGGCGCATATTAGCCGAAATCCGTTTGTCTCCAAGGGATGACGGAAAATTGTTCCAAAATACATCATATTCCTACCCTGTCGGAAAAGCAAGCAACCGAAAAGTAATTCGCTAGAATGGTTATACTCCAAAATATCAATATCTGAACAATCCGTTGTATGTCAGCTATATCTTACTGTGATCCGATCTCATCGTTGCGGTAAATGATCTACTGTAGGCAACAATACATCCCCATATACCGAATTTCAAGCAGATACATAGGTACATATGTATGTATTTCAGAAACTGAGCGAAAAATTATAATTTGTGTTTACACAGCCGGGTAGATAGACCGAAGAACATTGTTTAATCGACTCAACTCATCATATTTGTAGATATATGTATATTTGGTTGGGTCTAACAGCTCTTCTTCTGGTACTTTCAATAATCATTCTTGGGACCAAATTATCATTATGGTCAATTTGTTATTGTTTTCCTTGCACAATTTATTGTATTCATAATCATAATCCTACTCACGAAATGGGAATGCCAACACTTTGTATTGAATTGTTGTTGTGAAAAAACTTGAAAGCTTCGTGGCGTATGTAGTTTGCATGGAAGTAACCTGCAAAAAGATTTATAAGCATACCCTGTAGCCGAAGCTGTCAAAATGGAACACGCAGCGCTGCCAGCTTGCTGTTATGCGCGAATTCGCTCTGCTCCAAATATTTTAATACTTGATTTTCTGTTGAGCGCCTTATTTATTATCCTTATTATAAGGCATTTTAGTACCACAGAAGGCGTTATTAGCAGGAATTATCTAAGCCTTATTTCCCATGGCGAATAAGCCTTGGGAATAAGGTTTCCTATCAGAGAGATAGAGAGAGAGAGAGAGAGAGAGAGAGAGAGAGAGAGTAGTCCTTAGAGTCTGACGATATCAACACAGGAAAATCAGCTTTATTTAAAGCCTTTGCCCATACGTACAACTTTTGTTGGTTTAGAATTTTCAGGCATTATTTCATAAGCATTTAAATCTTCTGAAATAAACCTTAAATAAGGCGTATATATTTTGGAGGGTACATCTTTAACGTACATTATCTCTAAAATATATCTATATTTGCATATTTGATGTATAAATTGCAATTATGTTGTCTGCATGCACTCAAAAAAAAATTTCTCTCGATCAAAGACATAATTTTCCTTATTTTGAACACGCGTCCCAATACAAAATTTTCTTTGTTTTGTGTAAATTTTCTCAAAAATGTGGAAAAAACATAAAAAAACATTCAAACAAATTCGTTGCCATGGGGATTTGTATGGGAATTTAATTTCTCAAAATTAAAGAAATCAAGTCTTCAAAACAAGGAAAGTTGGGAATGGAATGGCGCTTAAAGAATTTTTCATTATTTTAATGTATGAATTTTTTCAAAACAAGTATATGAAATCATGGTAACGCATGTAACAACAATATTTTATAAACCTTTTAACATGTTTTAAGAAAAATTTACTCAAAACAAAGAAAGTAGTGTTCAAAATAGGTAAACAATTTCTTTGACCCCTCCATATATTTTTTTTCTCTCAGTGTGGTACGGAATATTATGAACAGGAACTGAACTGCGAACACACCTTTTCTTTAGTCATTACCTTCACCACCTTTGAGGAAATTATCATCATAGACCTTTGTATGTTTGTATTTATGAACATACAAATAATATACATATGTATGTACCAGTGGCGGACCTAGCATAAATTGCCTGGGCAAGCCTATGTGTGAAGCATAACCATGAGCCATTTATGTACTTTTCTTTGCTGTATTATTTAAAATTCTGATTGCGTTCCGTCATTGACTTTGATTTAGAGTTCTCGATTTCATTTTAACATTTTATAGTAGCCCGAATAAATGCTTTTTAATGCTCCAACGCTCCTTTTTTTTATTACGCGTATGTTGTACGTATTTGAACAATTCGGGTATTTGAAGATCGTTTTTTCTCATTTATTATTATTTTTTTTTTTGTTTTTTTCATATATATTTTTTATTTTTGTTTTCCTGATACACATTTTTTTCTTTGTATACTCAGAGAAAAGGAATTAAAAATAAAATTTTTATTTTTATAATGCACGTTTTAAACCAAGTCATTTTTATTTTATAAATGAAAATTTTTAAATTAAAAATTAAATTTTTTAAATTAAAATGTATTTAGGATTTAAAAAGAAACATGTTTAAATTAAAAATTAAAATTAATGGAATAAAAACGAGAGTTTTTCCTTCAAAATCTCATAGTGCTTAAAATAAAAATAAACATTTTTAAATTAAAATTGTTTTTTCATGATTTTGCAATTTTACTCTGAACATTTTTAAAATAAAAAATTTCGTATTTACATAATTCTTAAATATAAAAACGTGCGCTAGGGAAATCTTACACGAATGCGCAGAGGTATTTTTAGTTTCCTTATACCGACGGAAAGTGCTTTAGTGTTTGAAAAACTGAGGTCCAATTTGATTTCCACAGCTTTATAAAATTATCTTGATATTGTGCCAATAGTCGCCAAAAATCACAATAAACCCTTTTATAGTCTGGTATTTGATATTTATGTTTGCATGCACATGCAGATGTAAGAAATTATGTGCATAAGTATGTACCTACATGCAAACGAAAATCAAATCAAATATGCATATGGCTGTGAATACTGAACTTTTGAATGCCGAAGCCAGCTTCATATTCGCATACAAATTTGATGTGAAAAATAAAAAAAGTGCTTTGCTAGTTTTGTTTTTCAATTTAAGTCTGAAAATAAGCAATTGGTTTCTCCTTAGCGAAAGCGAGAAAACAAGCTACGTTATTCTGTTTTGAAAGCCTCGTAAAAGCTAATGTGTGGAAACGTTGAAGCATGCTCACTGTGCTGTGATTGGCTGTACAAACAAAATACACATTGTGAGGTGGATTGGTGGTGTATTTGCGCTATTTTCTTAGCAGGCTTTTAGGGGCATGTTACAGTGGGGGCTATATTATTGAGAACTTAAATAGTAAACACATTTAAAACGTAAAATAACCAGATTTTAAAGAATTTCGTATGAAATTAACGAAAATGTGTACGCAAGCCGGGCCTCTCGGCTTGTGTGAAGCGACCGCCTCTGGTATGTACCTATACCCATTTCATTGTTGTCAAAACGCACATATCACACATGTCGCTACATGCTAATATACATACATACATGTATACACTGAGAAAAAATCAACCAAAAATTGGTTAATAGCACTATTTTCACATTTGAAATGGAAGCAACCAGAGTTTTGTTTAAAATTACATTTTTGATTTTATGTAATACATATTTCGTTTTAGAAAAAAAAAACGAAAATTGCTCGAAATGGAATAAATGTGAGTTACATATTTATTTTTTTTTATTACATAGTTAATTTTTTTCAAAATTTTTGGTTTTTAATACAGCAAAAGTCAGCACTGTAATATTTTTTTCCAAAACTCTGGTTGATTCCATTTAAAATGTGAAAATAGTACAGCAGACACTCACAAATTAGAACCACTTTGTTTTTAGGGTGATTCCAATATCTGAAAAATTCTAATTCCTGGACGTTTTTTTATTTCAATAAAACCTTAAAATTTGAGTCAATTTGCATTGAAAAACTACAATGAAATTTTGTCTTATTCAATTTTATTCATAAAAACGAGAAAACATAATAATATATATATATATATATACACAAATATACATATACGTATTTACGCGCTAAGTCAAAAAAAGGTCCAAAAACCAAAAACTCCAATTATCGAATTCAAACAAAAACTAGCCAATACTGTACAGATTGCGAAGAAAATCAAGCGACTACCGATCGTAATTTGAATAAATTGGGAATTCCTTTTTTTATATCTATTTTGCAACAAAGAAACAAAATCGAAAATTCTAATTTCAGAGCGTGTAATGTATTCAAAAAATTTATTCTAATTTCTGGAAATTCTAATTACTAAGAGTTCTAATTTATGAGCGTCTACTGTACTTTTCTCTCAGTGTACTTATGCACGCATATAAAGGCGTGTTAATGCATTATTCCTATTGTTACCTGTTAATATGAATTGCGATAGCGATTATTTGTACACATACATTCATATGTATATATGTATGTATGTAGGTACGTACATTAGGGTGTTGCATTTTAAAGAACTTTATTTTTGCTTTAATGATTAATTTATAAAGCACAGAATGCCAGATTTTCCACAAATTCCATACTTAATAACATAACAACACCGTATCACCCTAGAAGAGATGCATTTATGTACCTATTTCGAAAAAAACTTAAAGCGTTTTTATATACACGTATCACCCTTCTGCCTTGAAATTTATACATACATATGTACATACAGACATACATATTAGACCTCTGCACAATACCATTTGCCTCTTCTATGTTTTCGAATACTCTATGCATTGTACAATTAGTCACAGCACAATTTCAATGCAGATACGAATATAACCCATACTTTTCATTTAGAATACAAATACTATTTCTATTTGCTCTGTTGGAGCGATTAGTGTACACTATTCGCCACGATAGAATAGAACATAATAATAACCATGTTATGAAGTATTCGCAAAACCTTGTTGCTTCTTTGGTTTGTTTGTTTATTTAATGTGCATATGGCATTAAGGTGGACCAAAAAATAAAAGTCCAACAAACATATGTTCCATTTTTTAATGATAAGAAATGTTTTTCTTGTTCATTAAGGACTTTGAAAAAAATTTATGTATCATCACTGATATAAAAGGAGAAAGAAATTTGAAGGCATTTGCACGACCTCTAAATTTTAATATATTAAAGAAAAATTTTAGGTATAGATTTCCGTATTATATTCGCATGAAAATCGGGTTGTTCCGCGAATTTCGGGAGAACTTTATTTCCTTCAAAAAACCACCTTAATATGCCAAATAAGTTTCCTAACTAATGCCGAAAAAATCAAAAGAATCGAAGTATTGGTTACCGAGTTATCTTAAAATATATAGAACAGTTGGAAATATGTAGATCGTAAAAAGCTCTGGTTCGAAATTTATTTTAGACATATGGTGTCTTGGGCAAAAAAGCTTGAAATTACCCAAATTTTTATAATTGCGATGTGTCCATAAATTTTTTTTTTGGCCCCTACCAATCGACCCGCCCTAGTGTGTATGCATATGCACATACACACTCACACTAGCTGTGTAATTTTGCTGAACACAACGTCTGGATGTGTGTTTATGAAAATATGTATGTACATACATATATTTCGATTATATTCGAAGTATTCGCAAGTAGTGTACACTATTTGCAGAACCTTTTTAAGGTCATGTAATTGTCGCTACGAATAAGTAATTGTATTGGTTCTGTTTATGGATGTGCTCTACTTGCGTTTATTCTAAAACGACAGAAACAAGAAGGTACTGTAATTGGACGGCCGCGAATATTTTGTTGGCCGTTTCGAATCCATTCGTGCAGCCTTCTAATACATATGTACATATAAGCACATTTGTACGTGTCACTGCGATGTTCATTTCATATACATATGTATACATATCTTTTGTTGTTCACGTACCATAAAATGATAATCACTAAAGTGATATGACGTTGGCAGCAGCAAAATCAGCAAAAGCAGCAGCAGCAACACCAGGCTCATAAAGGACGAGTGGTAATTCCATTGGCTGGACTGCGATCAGTCATTTAACATTTAACTATGGACCCGGCTGCATAGTCACGAACTTACTCATGCATTAAAGTTCAACAAAGACACGTCATAGGTGAAGTTGTTATTGTTGTTGTTGTTGCTACACATGTTTCTTTATGGTAGCATTTTTAGTATTTTATTTATTTGTTTTCGCTCTCCATTTGTTTGACTTTTATTTTTATTTGCCAGCAGCAGCAGCAACAGCAGCAAATGTGAATGTGGCAATTGCAGTCGTCCAGCGTGGCATGTTGTGCAAATTTTAATTTTTCGCTTTTTGAATTTTCCCTTTTTTGTTTGTTTGCTGTTGCTTAAGTAAATGTTTAAGAATTCATGCCATTTAAGGCTACTATGCAAATAATTGCCTATGGCAACAACAACAATAATAACTACAACTGCAATTTTAGCATTGAAACAGAGTCGTCACTCACCTGTCGTTGCAGATACATACGTACATACATACATATACATATATACATATGTATGTTAAATATACGAAATAATATTTAACATTTAATTTGCGTGCGTATTTATATATGTACATATGCAAATGCTGCCCAGCAAAAAATCTGCGTCTTACCTATTTAAGAAATATTACAGAAGATTTAAAGGCTTAAGAAATAAGGCCTGGAAATTCTAATTACCTACATATATGTACCGAAAAATCGAAAATGTTTTTTTGTGAAATAGTTATACTCAAATTTCGATAGAAATAGTTGTTAAAATTTTTCCATTTACCCCCAACAATAAAAATTTAAATTAAATAATTTTCGTGCTCAGCACTAAAATGCTTTTAAGTCCAAATAATTTATTTGACAGGAGCCGGCGAACACATTAGAAATAAATCTATTCTGACGAATTTTGGTTGGGCGATTTTCGTCAGCTTTTTGGTTCTGTGGCCGCTGTGGTGTAGTGGGTAGAGTGCTCGTCTGCTATGCCAGAGGTCTCGGGTTCAAACCCCAGTCCGAGCAAACACAAAAAAAAATTTTCTAATTAGTAAAAATCCAATTATTGGGTTTTTTAAGAGCAGCGGTCACCTCTCGGCAGTGGGCGGCATACCCTCCGAGTGTATTTCTTCCATGAAAAAGCTTCTCACAAAAAATGCATTCGCCGTTCGGAGCCGGCATAAAACTGTAGGTCCACCCAATTAGTAGGAAAAACAAAAAAGAGCACACCTCGAATTGGGAGAGAAGTTCGGCCATGAAACTCGTCAGAGTTATAAAAAAGAGCCATTGTATTATATTATCATTCTCATATCTGGCCGTGCTTTTAAATGTTGATAGAACGTTACGACCGGGCGATATTTCGCTCGACGTAGGAATTGTTTAAGGCTCAAGGATGTAAAACAATTGATATATTTTTGTTTTTGTTAACGGTATACATATATTGTTTTGCTTCCAAATAAATAGCCTCAACGTTAATGGGACATATGCTTATATTATTAATTTATTTTGGTTACTTGCTTCTAGTTTTGGTTGCTTTTATTTTGCATTTTGGTAACGCTGTTTGAGCTTTCCATTGTCGGCGGATTTATATCAATTTCTCTCACGAGATAAAAAAATAATCTGTTTTTACGTTCTTCATCGGTTTAAAGATTTTTCCGTTCATTTAACATTTAGAAAACTGTTATTATCTACACAAAGAAAACTATATATGTTGATGTCACATTCATATAAATTGATAATCCTGTCTGATCAATAAACCATGGATGCCATATCCATATAATGGGTGTCATATCAAAAAAAAAAATGTAATATACGAGAATAAACAAGTAAGGAAGCCTAAGTTCGAGTGGAATCGAACATTAGATACTCAGCTGTATGTTTTCATTGTTTGCGTTTTATGGAGTTTATATAAAGCGAGTGCTGCATAAAGTGGGCGTAGCCACGCCCATTTTCAAAGTTTTTATCAGTCATCGAACTAAGCATATGAATATTATTCTTTGTGCAAAATTTCATTCCTTTATGACTTCTAGTTACAAAGATGTCACGTTACAAATTCCTAAAGGGTGTTCCAGAAATATCTTTGTTAAAAAGTAGGCGTGGTCATAAACCGATTGCAATAAATTTCTGCGTGTCTATTAACACAAGTTATAAAAGTATATAAACTAAGTTTCGTCATAATATCTCAATTATTTGTCGAGTTAAAGACTAAGAAATCTCGTATATTCCTTTGTCTATAAAGAGGCGGTGCCACGCCCATTTTCCAAAATTATTATATTTTTTCTTTCCGGTCCATTGTGGAACTCATGCCACAAAATTTCAATGAATTATCTTTATATTTGACAAAGATATCGCTTAAAATGTTTTTATTAGGCCCCTTTATAGTTCCCATATATAAAAGTGGGCGTGGTCGTCAACCGACTTCGCTAAAATTTTAAACATGTATTACCACAAGTAATAAAAGTGTACACACCAAGTTTCGTCATTATATATCAATTATTTGTCGAGTTATGGGCTCAGAAATCTCGTATATTCCTGCTTCTAAAAAGAGGCGGTGCCACGCCCATTTTCCAAAATTTTTGTGTTTTTTGTTTTATGTCCATAGTTGAACTCATGCCACAAAATTTCAATGATATATCTTTATATTTGACAGAGATATGGCTTAAAATGTTTTTATTAGGTCACTTTGTAATATACATATATAAAAGTGGGCGTGGCCGTCAACCGATTTTAACTATTTTCCGTGCAAACGTTTGCCTAGGTAAGTATATCACGCGTACCAAATTTGATCGATATATCTTCAATGGTTTCTGAGTTATGACATATAAAACTTTCCATGTTTGACCCTTAATAAGTGGGCGTGGCACCGCCCATTTTCCAAAATTTCATTAAATTTCTTCCTAGGGTTCTGAGCTCAACACGTGGGTAAAATTTCATCGCTCCAGCTATATTAGTGACTGAGATACCAAATTTCCGATTTTTTCTATATTGGAAAAGTGAGCGTGGTCATGGTCCGATTTCGCCCATTTTCAATACCAACCGTCCCAGTCTCGATACCAACTTGCATTTCAAATTTCATTAAAATATCTAAATTTTTGCACGAGTTAGAGTGTTTACAGACGGACGGACAGACGGACGGACGGACGGACGGACAGACGGACGGACGGACGGACATGGCTCAATCGATTTCTCTTTTCACCCTGATCATTTTGATATATATAAGTCTATATCTATCTCGATTATTTCATTCTGTTACAATCCACCGTTATGTGATTAAAACTATAATACTCTGTGTACTAGTACAGCTGAGTATAAAAATATATGTATGTAGATATGATATCCATTGTATATTGATTAGACGCAATTATCAATTAATATGGATGTTACATCAATATAGTTTTCTGCATGTAGTAGATACACGTTAACCCTAGCCCCATTTTTTACTATTATTGCTTTCAGCTCTTTTTGAAGATTTCTTATACTTCCCCAATGGTATTAATTTTATTTTTAATGTGTAAACATCTTTGCTGTAGCTGCGAGTAATTTCGAAAAACGCGTGAACGTAAACCGTAAATGCGTAAACCGTAAATGACATTTGTGTTAGTGCGCTTCTGTGTCCGTGTGAATAGATTGATATTGTAGCGGTAGGTAGATAGGTAGGCAAGTATTTACAAATGCTTAGACGCAGACATGCATTGTTGCTGTTGTTGCGATATTTGCAATAAAGCGACAAATAGACAAAATATAAAGGACCAACATATTTGAACATGTATGCGAATGTATGGATTTGTATACCAACATCTATCTATCTAATTTTCTGAGAAATATTGGTATCAAATGAAAGGTTTTGAGCAGGACTTCGATATGACCCACTATTAATTGTGACCCTACGCCGGGTCTGCAGATATATGTAGGTCAAAACGTGGACCCGGATGACCCAGAATATTTCTGAGCAATATTGGTATCTATCAAATGAATGGTGTTGAGCAGGGCTTTCAAATAGAGCTCTATTCATTATGAGTCCCAGGTCGGGTCCCGAGATATGGGTCAAAAGGTGGAGCCAGATGACCCCAGAATATTTCTGAGCAATATTGGTATCAAATGAAAGGTTTTGAGCAGGTCTTCGACACGGAGCTCTATTCTTTATGATTCCTAAGTCGGGTCCTGAGATGTGGGTCAAAACGAGGACCCGGATGATCCTTGAATGTTTCTGAGAAATATTGGTATCAAATGAAATCAAAAGCAAAAGCAAAAACAAAACAAAAATAAAAGCAAAAACAAAAACAACAACAAAAAAATAAAATAAAAAAACAACAAAATAGTAGATAGCAGCGACAATTACAACAAAAAAGTATAAAAAATAGTCGCATTCTAATCCAAAGAAACGCCCAAAATCACAATGTGGCTGTACACCGCCGTGGTGAGGCCAATTCTCTTATATGGAGTAGTGGTCTGGTGGACAGGTCTGAGTACGAGAGTGAATGCTCAACTACTACAAAAGGTGCAGAGAACTGCACTTGTCTGCGCAAGTGGTGCGCTGCGGTCTACCGCCTCAGAGGCATTAGATGCCATTCTTAACATATTACCGATTGATCTCAGCGGTAGGTTATCTGCTGCGTGTTCGGCAATGCGGCTAAAGGAGCTGCCCGAATGGAAGGTATTGGACCAGGGTCATACCTCTATACTCAAGGGTACCCCAAACCAATTATCGGATTATAGTATTCCGAGGAATTCATTCACAAGGAAATACGAAATTGTAATTCCAGATAGAGACCTCTGGGCCAGGGGTCCTCCGGTCTCGAATAATGCTATCCACCTCTACACCGATGGATCTAAGCTTAATGCTAAGGTGGGAGGGGGAGTCTATTCAGCCGACGGGGGGCTAAAACTGTCATTTCGCTTACCGGATTACTGCAGTGTCTTCCAGGCGGAGGTAGCAGCGATACAGGAGGCGAGTGAGTCCTTGAAAGCAAGGAGAAACGAAAGTAAGAAAGTCTGCATTTTCTCAGACAGCCAGGCTGCTCTGAAAGCGCTTGGGGCAGTCATATGCAAATCCAGAACAGTGGAAAACTGCCGCAGATCTCTAAATGAGATGGCTAAGCAATTTGCCATACACCTCGTATGGGTGCCTGGACACTGGAACATACCGGGAAATGAGATGGCGGATGAACTTGCTAGAGAGGGCACATCCGCTCCACTTTCAACGTCGTGGAAGGGATTAGGTATGCCGCTCGCTACTAGCAAGCTCAAACTCAAGGAGCTTTACTCCAATGAAGCTAATAAAAGGTGGCATGGTATGAGTACATGCAACCATACTAGGCTCTTATGGCCTGACTGGGACGCCAAACGGTCGAAGAGTCTACTTGCACTCGGAAGGTCTGAGCTTGCACTAATGATGGGGCTAATTACAGGCCATATAATCCTGGGGAGGCACGCAGAAAGGATGAATGCTCCACATTACGATTACTGTAGGGCGTGTGAAGACGAAGAGGAGCCTGAAACAGTAAAACACCTGCTGTGTGATTGCCCAGCACTAGGAAGGAGGCGACTAAAACATTTAGGAGCCTACCAATTTAATGAACTAGGAGACCTAGTTACAATAGAATTTAGGAAAATTCTAAGATTTGTGGAATCCACACGATGGTTCGAGTAGGGGGTCTTCGGATCCACGTGGTATCACAATGGGACCTCAGGGCCTAAGTGTGCTATGAGTCATAGCAGCCACGGCAACCTAACCTAACCTAATCCAAAGAAAACCGCAAAGGGAATAGAAATCCTATTTCGAAATTGTTTACACATCAACGTTCATGAATACTCGTTATTCACGCTTTAATTTTTTGTTCTATGTCTAGCTTGATTCTGTTCAACATGTTGGGTACAGCTTCATAATAATACTGTGGACGCTTCGTTAAGTCAGGGTTGCCACCTAATTTATAGCAAAGCCCATTATAGCTTAATCACTTTAAATTTCATCAACATTAAAAATACTAATTTTTTTATAATTCATGTATAACAATCATTTTTATTTAAAATTACGCAATTAACACATTTCATTCCAATTTATAACTGAAAAAAAAATGTATAACTTAAAAAAAAAACATTGCTATTGCTTTGAACTTAAACAACAACAAAATCTGCGTAGAGCACATTTAGTATTAATATTAGTATTAATGCTCAGCTTCCCCTAGAGCAAAAAAAAAAAAAAATTATATTGAACAAAACCGCTAATGAAGTTAGATTTTGTATTTTGGTTAAGCGGTTAAAGGGTTAATGGGTCGAAGTGCATTGCTGTTATTGCTGTTTCGCATGTACAAATGAGTGTTTGTATGTATGTAGTATGAGTATATTTTTGTTGTTCAATTAATTTCATATCATTCCATTTTAATTGTATTGTCGTCGTCATTTGTACTGTATGTGTGGTTTGTTGCAGGTACTTTTTTATTTATTTATTTTTTTGCTTTTTGCATTTGTTTTTGTTTTTATGTAATTTCTGCAATTTTACGCAACTCACTTTATGCTTTTGTTAATGTTTTTTGTTTTTTAATGCTGTTTGAGTTTCTTTTTTTTTTGTTCTTGTAACGTGTCAGTTATGATAATTGTTATTAAGCTCTTTTACGCCATTAAATTGTATATAGTAATGGCTGTAATTATGTACTTACATATGTAGATACATACATATGTATGTATGTTTTTGTATATTCATATGTGTAAAATAATTAAGTATAGAACATTGTGCATAATGTGTTTGCTTAACCATTTCTTTCATCGCACACACACACACACACCTGCGGCCACAACCCAAACCACACCCATTTTTCGCACTCTGAAAGTGAAATAATTATGTATGTAAATATTAAATTAAAAAAAAAATAATAATGTACGTATGTAAGAATAATAATAAAAAAATGTTGACATTTCATATTGATTGCTGTTGGTTGTTGTTGCATAAATTTTTAATTTCAACTACTTTAATAAGTTACATACACGCATACATGCTTGCATGCAAATATTGTAGCTTTCGAAATTGCGGCATGTGTTATTGAGAAAATATGGCAACATGCACATATGTAACTGTTAAATGTCGGTTAGTCTCTTTAGGAAGCGCTTATGCCTGGCACTTGGTCCGTTTTAGGATCTTTTCTTTTGATTTCTACAAAACTTACCACTTTGTCGTTATAATAAACTTTTTTTACGTGGCTGTTGGATGTGTCTTGGAAGCAGTCAGTTTTAATGATATTCGATGAGCTTCGAAACTGAGTGGATAATGAACGAATGAATCACACATCTGTAGAATGTATAAATAACGCTACTCTACTCAGAAAAAAAAAACGTTGTAAATCTAAAGACTTTCGCTGTTAAATCAACTACTTTCCGCAGTTGAAATGTGCCCAACAACGCTCCGTTGTTGTTTCAAAGGTGCGACCGCTATTGATTTAAGTCAACCACGGAAACTGTTGGATCAAATACTTTTGCCTTCAAGTCAACAACGGAGACTGTTGGAAAAAATTTTCACCTAAAAATAAATTTTTGTTTGCATTTTACTCTTCATCTTCTCTCCGCCCGGTTACCAACTGCAAATATGTATCCTTCGCTTGTTCTCCTCTTCTTCTCTCCTTCTTATCATTCACTGGTTGCTATCTTTATTTCTTATTCTGCTTTTTCTTCTTTTTTTTATGTATATTATCCTCCGGATTCGAACCATGATATCAACCTGAAATTCTATCAAATCATCACATAGTGGAACATTCAACATTATATTGAATTTAAAACCCCCTTTTATACTTCCTCTTTCCCGAAAAAGCATCTATAAATTATATGAATCATTGTAAAAACAAAATTAAAAAAAAAATGTTTTCATTAGTTTTGTTAACAACGGAAACTGTTGGATCAAATACCTTTGCTTTGAAAGCAACAACGGGGACTTTTGAATAAAATTTTCTGCTAAAAATAAACTTCTGTTTGGATTTTTCTCTTCATCTTCTCTCCATCATTATTGTTTTTGTTGGTTTTCTTGCAAAAAAATGTTTTCTCACAAAAAAAAAAATTTAAAAGCAAGCAAGTTTTTGAATAAATTGTTGGATCAAAAACTTTGCTGTAAAAACAAATACTTTTGCTGTTGAATCAAAGACGGAGATTCAACAGTCGAAAGTTGTTGATTTAACTACGGGTATTTCTTTTAGAGTAGGTGATCGCTAGGGGCATTAAATATTCTAAAAATTGGTATACGTACCGGAACATTTCTCAGTTTAAATCTTTGAACAAAGAACGCTAAAGTCTATTAAAAGTATGAAGGCGAATAATTAAAAGTTATTTACGAGCCTTTCTTCCTTCATTCCTTCCATCCGTCCTTAATTGGCGCGTGACCATTTGGCCGAGTTCAATAAAGCGTGCCCGCTGTTTATGTTTCGTGCAGCATGGCGCTACATGGGAATACCTAGAGAGTCAGCATAACTGTCCAGCTGATCCTTCCAAAGCAGTGGAGGTCTCCCTTCTCTTCTGCCTTTAGCGTGTTTCGATTGAAATACTTTCTTGGCCGGAGCACCTTCATCCATTCTCGCGACATGACCCGTCTAACGCAGCCGCTGAATATTTATTCGCTGAACAATGTCGATGTCTGCGTACAGCTTATCATTAAATCTCTGTCGATGCTCGCCAAAGCGCAAGGGTCCGTAAATCCTCCGAAGAACTTTACTCTCGAATACTCCAAGTGCCATTTCATCTAATTTTAAGATCGTCCATGCTTCTGCGCCATACATGATTACTGCAACGATGAGCGTCGCACATAGGGGTATTTTATCAATCTGGGCGGCCAAAACCTCATTTCCTAAAACTGGCCCGATTTCCAAAAAATAAAATTTTTTAGTAGGCCAGGACCCTAACGCATCATTTTCAATAAAAGTTTATTCTCAACACTCAAACACAAAGTTTTTACAGTCAATGAAAGTTTGGTCATTCGTGTATTTCTCGCGGCATTTTATAACCTTCTTAAAGTTTTAACATTTCCAATTAATATTTTTACGGTTTTAAGCGAAGTTTTTTAGAATACTGTTATGGATTCTTATAATACAGGTAATCGAGTACAAAATTCATGTTTATTGAGATTTAGTTAGTTGTTAGCGTCTTCTTAATTACATTTTTAAAAAACGATGTATTAAAAAAAAATTTCCCAATTTTTTGTTTTCAAAAGGGTTTTTGTTTAGGTGCCCGGCATTGCCCGGCACTGACTCTTTTTTTTTCTAGATAGTCTGTTCCCTGTTATTTTGAGTTCAAGAAAGATCGGTCCCGGGTTTTTCCGGTTTTAAGAAAAACAGGCGATTTTTCACGTTGGGAAAAATGACCCCACCACACACAAAAAAATTAGTTGTTTGTGGATTCGAGAACACCCATCTAGCAACATATACATCGACATGCTCCGAATCCAAAGTCCGCTTGTCCAATATACCCGTAAAACTTCGAGAAAATTGCGAAAAGCTAAAAAAAAGCCCCAAAGGGCACATTTCATCGACCTAACCTACTAACATGTATTTCGACGTTCTGAATCCAAATCTGAGGTCGGTTTGGTCTCACTACATCACTTTTTAAAAATGTAAAGCCACATTTTTTTTTTATGTTAAATTGAATTGAAATCACCATGGGTAACATAATTAACAATTTAAAGCCAAAAAAGAGTTTTGTGTGATTTTTTTTTTCGTCGATAGAGGACTTTACTTTTCCATTGCCTGCTTAGTCCAAAGTAGCACTAATAGGCAAGAGTGATTCTTCGCAGGGCCGCGGAGAGGGGGGGCAGCCAGGGCAATCGCCCTGGGGCCCGGTAGGTTTTTGGGGGCCCGGAAAGGCAAAAGCAGTATTGACAGTACTCGAACTAGGATTTCATAGATACATACATAGGTATTTTGTTGCTACAAATAATTGTTTTAAAATTGAAATGTTTAACTTAACCAAATCACCAAACTAAAACTATAAGCATCCAATCAAATATTTACCTTGTTTATACATGGGCAAATCCTAGAAAAGTGAGTTGAAATTGAGGAAAATCGACTTTGATTTAGAGTTTCCAAAGTACCGCAATTGGTAAGGTGGTGAACCAAGCTTCTCAGAAATATTTACTTTTTAAATGAAAAATGTTGGTAACCCTGTTTAAATTGATTTCAAAGAGTTAAAGTATACAAAATTTAAAAAATTATTAAAAACAATACCATTATCTATCTACTATTATTTCCATGATTTTATAGTTAGATACTAGAGTTATTACCAGGAACAAGTGCAAGAAGGATTAAATAAATAAACTGACATTGCGATTAAATTTAGTTTTTTGTGGAAGTATCAGGATCTGTTTTAAGAAGAGCGCAAAGAAAAGGCAACGGCATTCGATTTATGGCATAGATATTTCTACGGATCTAATAGATGAAATCATTTATCTCAAAGCCATCCACTTAACAAATTTGGGATGTGATTCGCTGCCACCAGTACAACTTCTGAACAAACTTCATAACTTGAGGAAGTATTATTTCCTAACATCTGCATAGCATTAAGAATATTTTGCACACTTCCAGTCAGTGTGGCTGAAGGGGAGCGTTCTTTCAGTCTATTGTCTCGCGTGACAAATTTTTTGCGTTCTACTATGAGCCAAAATAGCTTGACAAGCCTTGGAACATTGGCACTGGTGTCCAGCCTTGCTCGCAGCATTAGTTTTGACTCAGTAATTTCCATATTCCCAGGCCAAAAAGCACGGAAGGTTTTCCTTGGATGATTCAAGCTCTTAAAATGTATTTAAAAAGGTTAATGTAAGCAAATCAAACAATGAGATCTAACATTTCATTTATGTATGTATTGGGGTCTATACACAGTGCGTCTGACTCGCGAGTCATCTGTGTACGTGTTGACTCGCTGTCATTCTGGGCTCACTTGCGTCATTCATTTGTGAATAGTTTTCATTGCAGAAGGTTCGAAATGAATATCTCAGACGACCTGTATACTTCGATGAATTCAAGTAAAAAAATTTTATCTTCCTCAATATCGAACTTATTGGCAAACACTTTTGAAAATAAAATACGTATATTTTTTCTTTTCGTTATTTATTTTTTAAACGGTTTGGAAATTAACTGACAAAATTTGACAGGCGAGTCACAGCAAAATATCAAACTAATTTTGATTTTCTTGAGTCATGCCAGAGTCATGTCGGTGTAACTACTACTTGCGCATTTTCACTAATACACCTAAACTGACTCTTGAATCAGACGCATCGTGCATAGACCCTATATGTAAGTGCTCTAGTAAATCTTATTTTATATGAAATAAAACTGACAATGTGAATTGAAAAATTTTTGTATGTTATTTTTTTACTAGATTGAATTTATTTTTTAGGGGGGCCCGTAAACGCGAACTGTCCGAGGGGCCCGGCTCGGCTCTCTGCGGGCCTGATTCTTCGTTGGATTTCCGCGCTGACATTATTTTTAGTGTTAATGCTGGTTCCCAAATAGACGTGGTCCTCAACGGTTTCGAATTTGTAGCTGTCACGCGTGACGTAGCTGCCAAGACGTGCTGTTTATTTGTGTGATGATAGGAGGTACGTCGTCTTGTACTCGCTGACCGCTAAATCGCCATTTTCTTAGCCCCTTTAGCCAGCTTGGATAAATGCATAAAATACAGCACGAGTGCTATCGAAAGGCTCGGAGAGTCCATGTCATTTGGCATAGCTGTATAAGTAAGTGCAGGGACACCAAATTCAGACATTGCCACATATACATAGGCAATTTCTATTCGTGCTATCGCAAGCGGCTTTAAAGTCGACAAAGAGATGGCGTGTGTCGGTTCCTTTTTCATGGGATTTTTCGGAGCTTGTAGCAATTTAAAAGTAGCATAAACAATTTAAAATTTTTAAAACAAAGTCTTTACAAAACTATTGCCATTGTGAGCTCAGTTTTTAAGCCAAAAACAATCATTTTAACGCCGCGCTGCAACCGCTAACACAATTGCCTTTGGCCGTGTATTGTGGTCGCAGCAATGCTGCCGTGCTAAATTGATAATTGATTTCGAATTTTATGAAAAATTTTATATTGGAAAATTAATGAATAATATGTATGTACATATATACATACATACATACATACACAAGTATAAATAAATACATATGTATTAAAACAAAATATGTTTTCTTTTACAAAATGGCATGTTGCAACGTAAGCAGTTTGCGGCTTGTGCTTTTGACATTGGACCATAAGCAAGCTGAATGATAAATGAGCACAGCAACAATACATACGTACATACATACATATGTATTATGTATGCAAATATACATAACTTGGCAATGTTAAATTAAATTAGATACATACATAATTTTTTTATTAGCAATGGAACTTAATATTTTGTATATACAATGTTCAGATAAATAAATAAATACATACATATGTAAATACATATATATGTATAATATTGTATTCCAATCCATTAGCATATGCTTTTTATATCGTAAGCAATAAATTTATTAGGTGTGGCTTAGAGATTTCGATAGTTTTTCGAATAAAATGATACAATGAATTTAGTTTACGACCTCCGCAATTAATCTCTCGTATCTCATTAAAAAAATGTAGATGTGCTTTCCCACGATTCAGAAAAAAAAAAAAATAGCTGGCGATAATATCACGTTTCCTCTACGTAACATCTTTAACTCACTCTATTACTGCCTAGAAACTTCGGAGAAATAATATATGTATAGAGTAAATGATGTATGTGATAATGTAGAGTCTACATTGTAGACATTGTGAAGACTTGGAGTATGTGACATATGGATTATATAGGGTGAGAGGAAGCGCCAAACGAAGAAGAGGAAACAGTATTAGATAAGAGAATAATAAGAACAAGCTTAGATACAACTATTGCGGGTAGGCTTGACTATGGAGTGCTCACGAGCACGTATATGAATGCTCTCGGACTTTCCCTATTAGATTGCGTTTCCGCGGAGGTACAGTAATCTGTACATGATTTAAAAAAAAATTGGAACCCAGAGCTCTTTCAAAAAAAAGTAGAAGACTATTTGAATAACCCACATAGCATATGGAAGATTGTTTTATGAAAACTGATTGTACCGAGTCTTTTTCGATCCCCTTTGCTGATTAAAAAAAGAATTTATCACTTTGACGATTAAAAGAAAACTGGAAAACGAGTCAGACCAGCGATTGAAAAGTGATTTTATTTTTTATCATATAAAAATCACCTTCCTGAGTCTTTTTCGATCCCCTTTGCTGATTAAAAAATAATTTATCACAAATTGATCTTGCCAAAGATCGAAATGGGATCGATTACTTTGCTTTTTTAGAAAAAAAGGAAATATTCCTTAGCAAGCCTAGTATAGAAAGCTATCATTTTTCAAAAAAAAATTTCAGGGAATTTTATATTAGATTTCGGCATTGATGGTTCCGAATGTTGTAGAGCAGGAACATATGGATGCATGTCTTCCGTGTTGCCGTATATGAGAGTGCCAAAATGCGCATATGCATTTTCGTAGAAATTCATTTATGGATCGAAATTTTTAGATCTTAAACTCCTTATTTGCTTAATATTATTGTAGGCTAAAAATGTGTTTCAAAAGTTCCAACCAAAATGTGTACTGAGAGTGACTGTGGCAGTTCTCTTTGCGATATTGGTGAAGGTAAGGCTAAGGGTAGAATATGTATAAGGACAAAAGATGGGAAAGAAATGCGGTTGTAAACTGACTGAAAAATGATAGCAAAATGAGCAGAAAAGTATTAGAAAATGATTAAAAATTGATCAGAAAGTTACAGAAAAACGACCCAAAAAAGATTCAAAAATGAGCAGAAAAACGATTGAAAAATGACTCAAAAAAGATTGGAAAGCGAATCGAAAATTATCAGAAAAACGAAGAAAAATTACCCCAAAAAGATTCAAAAACGATCAGAAAACGATTCAAAAATGACCAAAATAAGATTCAAATTCGAAAAAAATAAAATCTAAAGGGACTCGAAAATGATAAAAATACGATTAAAATAAGACTCGAAAACGACTCCCCAAGAAGAGTTGGACGTAGGGTACCATTTTCAACAGACGAGAGGCTCTTTTATAATCAGAAAATGAGCGCATTTTCCATTATTTTAAACGTGCATAGGGATCGAAAAAGACTGGAATATGATCAAAAAATTCATAAAATGCTATGTGGGTAACTATCGCGATATCCCGACATTGAAAATATCCCTACAAAACAATAAGATATGTATCATCATAAGCTATGAATGCTCCTCTATAGTTGAACCCTTGCTTGCATGAAAAGAGCATTCTATTCGCTCTAAATATTTTTTGCTGGCCTCAGGATCAGAAACTCAGACCACAAGTGGTTAGACAGGAATGAGAAAGCTGATGAGCTGGCAAAGAAGAGTGTAGGACCCGGAACAGAACACTATATGGACGTTCCGATGGCACTCAGTGACATTAAGCATAAGTGACCAGGCTGATAAGGCGTGAAAACAAGCGCAGGGCTATAGGATGTCCAAAATTATGTGTAAGTCGTACGATCTGAAGCTAACTAAATGGTTGCTATCCATGAAAAGTGTGAATATAGACTTATCATTGGGGTTCGCACAGGGCACTGTCTTTTAGCATGTTCTATGCTCCTGTTATGCTTTTTCTAAGCTAAGCCTTCGGCTACTAGGGGAAGTTCTAACTACTTTTTGATTGCTCTAACTATTCAGTGATCTCCAATCGATTTACAAAATAGCGATAAGGAAACTCTTGGTATGTGCCAAAGTGGCGGGGTTGTTCTTCAGTTTGAGTGCATGATTTTAATGTACAGCTGTTCATATTCATATTCTGTTTAGACTACGGACTCAATCAGTCTATTTGGGGCCACTAATGGTCAGCCAGTCTAACCTAAGGAGCACAGGGTAATATTGTCCCATATATCACATATCTTTAGGCGTTTTACATTAGACTTCAATGACTGTCTTAAGAATTTATGTGCAAAAAACAAATCAATGTTTCTAGTTTTCCCTCCCACATCTCTCACTACCCTATTTTTAAATTCTTGAAATACATATATAAGTAATAGTTCAAAGTACGTAATAACTTTACACCCTTTACTTGCTAGTTAGTTTATATTTCTAAAGCATGCTGCTTGTTATCCTTCTGCATAGCGCATGCATTTTTCTTAAGGCATTTGAGTGACTTGAATAACCTTAGATAGTAAGAGTAACTCTTCAAAGCTTGGCCTAAATTAAATGAAACTCTTTTACGCTCTACTAACCAATTTCTACACACAGCTTCTCAATATGGCACTGCCTGTCTGCCACAACTTTCCTTCCCTCTATCTGTTATGTGTGTAGTTGTTTGCAAAAAGAAAAAGAAGAAGTAAAACAAACACATAATCACTGAAAGGGATTAAAATGTTTTCGCTATTTCTTGAAGCAAGTTTCTTCTTACTTAACTTGTTATGGTTGGGTTTTTTTTTGTTTTGTTGCTGCAGAACGACTTTTGTATAGCAACTAATATAATACATAATGTGCATACTCGTAATATGTGTGTATAAGCTTTATAGTTCCGAACAGTTTCATACATATACACAAATATGCATACTCGCCCTGCAAAAAATCTACGACTTTCTAAGGCTTACGAAACAATGCCTTAAAATTCTAAGCGAACAAAAGTTGTTTGGGCAAAGGCTCAAAAAAAAGACTGATTTTCCTATGTTGATGTCGTTGGGCTGTAAGCACTACTCTCTCTCTCTCGCTCTCTCTCCCTGAGAGGAAAACCCTTTTCCAAGGCTTATCCGCAATGAGAATAAGGCTTAGATAATTCGTGATAATAAGGCTTATTCGTCATGGTAACTAAGCTTCAGCTAATTTCTGATAATCAGGCCTTCTGCGGTACTTAAATGCCTTAGAATAAGGAATAGTAAAATGGTGCTTAAGTAAAAAGACACTTAACCAAACACTTGATTGCAGCGTTGCCACTAAAAAAATTTTAAATTTACCAAAATACAAAATAAATGTAACCAAAACTAGAAACAAGTAACCAAACTAAATTAATATAAACAGATCCAACGTCGAGCGAAATATCGCCCCGTCGTAGCGTTCTATCAATATTTAAAAACACGGTCAGGTATGAGAATGAACAGAGCCAAAAAGCTGACGAAAATCGCCCGACGAAAATTCGCCAGAATAGATTTATTTCTAATGTGGTCGCTGGCTCCTGTCAAATAAATTATTCGGACTTAAAAGCTGTTTAGTGCTTAGCACGAAAATTAGTTAATTTAATTTTTTATTGTTGGGGGTAAATGGAAAAATTTCAACCACTATTTCCAGCGAAGGTTGAGTATAGCTATATCACGAAAAACCATTTTCTATCATTAGCACCCTTTTCGGAAGTGGATGCTCCTCACAAGGATCAAAACCCCTGATACATTCCATCTGCAGCCGCAATGTGCGAACGCTTTTACACGCTCGACCACTGAGACTCTGTGAAAGCTGTTGAATTTTTCCCACTTTTGCTAACATTCGCTGGAAATGGTTGTTGAATTTTTTTCATTTACTCCCAACAATAAATTATTAGGAATTTGATAAAAAAAAAATACAACAAAACAATTTGGATAACAAATATTTTATAGTTTGGAAAAATTAAAAGCGTATTCCTAAAAATTGAATGTAACCATGGTGTGCTCAATACATGGACCTTTAAGGTAACCAAAATTGGCCGAAAGTAACCACGTAACCAAACGAAAAATTTGTAACCAATTTTGGTAAAAAGTAACCAAAGTGGCCGCTGTGGTGCAGTGGGTAGAGTGCTCGCCTGCTATGCCAGAGGTCTCGGGTTCAAACCACGGTCCGAGCAAAACACCAAAACAATTTTTCTAATTAGTAAAAATCCAATTATTGGGGTTTTTTAAGAGCAGCGGTCACCTCTCGGCAGTGGGCGGCATACGCTCCGAGTGTATTTCTGCCATGAAAAAGCTTCTCACAAAAAATGCATTCGCCGTTCGGAGCCGGCATAAAACTGTAGGTCCACCCAATTAGTAGGAAAAACAAAAAGGAGCACACCTCGAATTGGGAGAGAAGCTCGGCCATAAAACTCGTCAGAGTTATAATAGCGCCATTGTATTATTATATTAACCAAAGTGGCAACGCTGCTTGATTGCGTGCCAGTTGAAAATAATCTGAAGCGACAATCTTTTCTTCGACAATACGCTCGCCACACATTGTACCTACTCTGTTTGTCCATGTTTGCTCATAAAACTCAATTCCTTCTCTCTCTCTCTATTTGTGTTATGAGCGCATGACAGAGAATTAAATATTAAAGCGTTTGAAGCAGAGAGAATGAGCAAGCAGCGATGCCAGCGTATTCCATTTTAATAGCTTAGGCTTCAGCTATCAGCCTAACATTTTTGCTGGGCGGCTGTGTATGCGAATGTTTAAATGTTTCTTTGGCTAGCTTCCGCAAAATTTTATATGCATATTATTTCAGATGTATGAACAGTTAGTTCATTTTGCATGCCACAAGCCGCAAGCCGTTAAGATACGTACATATATACGTATGTATACTTGGCCAACTTCGGTTCGTAGTATGTATATATGTATGTATGTATGTAAATGAATCAGTATGCTCACATGAACATACAGGGTGTTGACAAAATAGTTTTTCATTAAGAAAGTTAAATACTTCCCTTTATTCTTAGTACGAAGTGCTTACAAATCACATAATTTTCACGATTGTGCAAGACAGAAATTGAGGCCTGCAACTTTTCATTTAAAAAATAAACCACACACAAAAAAAAAACAACAGCGGGCGACAACTTTTGCCTCACCTTTTAACTTAATATACATAAGTAAGTAAATGCAACCACAAAATTGCGTTTAATTTGTGGTAAAACTGAATTATTATACACTCAAAAAAAAAATTTCTCTCGATCAAAGACATAATTTTCCTTATTTTGAACACGCGTCCCAATACAAAATTTTCTTTGTTTTGTGTAAATTTTCTCAAAAATGTGGAAAAAACATTCAAACAAATTCGTTGCCATGGGGATTTGTATGGGAATTTAATTTCTCAAAATTAAAGAAATCAAGTCTTCAAAACAAGGAAAGTTGGGAATGGAATGGCGCTTAAAGAATTTTTCATTATTTTAATGTATGAATTTTTTCAAAACAAGTATATGAAATCATGGTAACGCATGTAACAACAATATTTTATAAACCTTTTAACATGTTTTAAGGAAAATTTACTCAAAACAAAGAAAGTAGTGTTCAAAATAGGTAAACAATTTCTTTGACCCCTCCATATATTTTTTTTCTCTCAGTGTACATACATACATATGTATGTGTATACACACATACCAAAAGCAAACCAGCCATAACCCAAAACTTAGCGGCTCTAAAGAATGCCTTTTCCATTCAGCTGTAAAAGCCGAAGCAGCAATAACAACAACAATAACAACAGCAACAGCAGCATCAGCTGACAAGCAAGAAGCTATAATAATAATAATATCTAATCAAGTTTATGGTTTAAGAATCTGGCAGATTTTAGCAGCACACACACATCCACACATATGTACATGTGTAGCTTAAAATATAATTTACTTATTACTTGTTTGCTTAAGTTCAAAATGAGTAGAAGAGGAAGAAGAAGAAGAATAATTATAAGAAGAAGAACAAGTGGGGGAAAAGCAGGCAAAAGGCTGATTGATATCTAACTGAAAAGGGATTATTTATTTCTTATTCTTAGTCACTTCAAAAGGCCTAAGCGGCGGTAAATGAATTCAAGAAAAACTTTGTCATTATTTTCATGCGTTTACTACTTTCTCTCCCTCCCCACCCGCCGCTCGTTTCTTTGAGTTGCTGTCTGTTTCTTTAACTTTTCCGCCTTTTTCATTGGCTTAACAATGTTAATTAATCAAGAAAAGTACTAATCTCTGCTTGCCTTTGTTGCTGTTGCCAGTGTTGCCGCGGCGGCTGGGCGGTTGGGCTAATGTGTGAACAAATAAAATTTAACAGCTTAGAAATGTGATCCATTCATAATTAGTTTATTTTCGTTTGCATGACAGCAAATTATTCTTTCATTTGACATTTTAATTTCAGCTTTTTCTCATTGATACCTACTAAATCCTACTGAAATCTTATTTATCTTCCTTATTTATCGCTAGCAAATCTTCCATGAATAAAGAGAGTTTATTCAATTTGACAACGGAAAATGGGATGTTTGTTTTTTAATAGCATTGGAAAGAAATAGTGCGGCATTTTATGGAGTGTACTCTGGGAGATAGCCTTTGGAGGGGGTTTGGTTTCGTATTTTCGTTACTTAGAACTTTGTGTTTCCTCGTCAGCAAATTCGTATTACCTTCGTTAATGTATGTACATGCTAAACTCTTGAAAACAGAAATTTTTCCTTCTTCTTCTTAATTGGCGCATAACCGTCTAGACGATTCTCGTCGAGCCCAATAAAGCGCACCAGTCGTGTCTGTTCCATGCTGCGTGGCGCCAAATGGAAATACCAAGGGAGGACGAGTCTTCAATCTTCACCTGATCTTCCCAGCGCAGCGCAGCGTAGGTCTCCCTTTTCTTCGGCCTTTAGCGGGTTTCGATAGAAATACCTTCTGGACCGGAGCACCTTCATCCATTCTCACGACATGACCAGCCCAACGTAGACGCTGGATCTTTATTCGCTTAACCAGGTCCATGTCTGCGTAATGGTCGTACAGCTCATCGTTCAATCTCCTTCGATACGCGCCCTCGCTAACGCGCAAAGATCCATAAAACTTCCCAAGAACTTTCCTCTCGAATACTCCAAGTGTCATCTCATCTGATTTTGACTGCATCCATGCTTCTGCACCGTAAATGAGGACTGGAACGATGAGCGTCCTCTGGAGTGTGATTTTTTTTCGTCGAGAGAGCGAACTTTACTGTTCCCTACTTTTATTTTCCAAACAACAAAAAAACAAAAAAAATTTTTTTCTCAGCCCGCTCTTTCGACTTTTAAACACTTCCGATGCCACGAAATCTAGATATCAGATTTCTCGGAAAACAGTTTGCACTCAACAACGGAAATATTTATTCGCACATTATCCATAATTTCCGTACGTTAACACAAACCGTAACACACACCGTAACACATGCCGTTGCGCGACGAAAACAAATATTTTATGCAAATAATTTATGCATACGAATTGACAATTAAAATCAATTTTTTTTATTGAATTCTCTACCGAGAAATGACACCGTTTAAGCTAATGACACTCCTAAAGAGGTTTAAGCTTAACAAATATGCGTGTACAAATGCGAGTATAAAATAAAATAAAAAAATTAAAAAGTTAAAATAAACGAGTGGTCAAACAATGTGCTAGGCATGGGTAACACTGCGCTGCGCGGCGCAATTGCGCTAACACCAACCCTGGTGTTATTGCGCTAACTCCGATTTGGGAAATGCGCCAACTCAATGTAGCGCCAACTCAATGTAGCGCCAACTCAGTATAGCGCCAACTCAATGTAGCGCCAACTCAATGATGCGCTATTGCAATATAACACTGACTCAATTTCGTGCGCTAACACCAGCTCCAATATAGCGCTAGTGTAAAATGGCGCAACCACAACGCCAATAACAGCATCATAGTATATGTATACGTATGACAACGTCACAATTATGTGTGCTTGATAGTGATCTAAGTGACTCTAATTTCCAGCATATTTTCACATATATACGGAATATTTTTCCAAATGATTATGAAAATTAAAATTAATTGTGCCCTCGTATATGTAGGCAGAATTGCGCCAAAAGAAATAAAACGGGGATGGTAAACAGTAACAAGCGAAAAAATGTTATTTATCGATTATTCGATGACAATTGCGCTAAAGGTGTTATTGCGCCAGTACCGTGAGTTGGCGCCACGGTTGGCGCTGGCGTTATTGTATCAGCGCCAAAAAAATTGCGCCATTACCCATGGCTACAATGTGCTTCAAAATATAGTGTACAGTGATTTTGTTCATTGTATCAGCCGATAAGTTAAATATGTATTTGCCTTTTTTCGGACAAAACTGAACTCTGAGGCATACATAAGCGAAAAATGGATGAAAACATTGGCCCTTATGCAATAAAAACTGAGCTCTTTCTAAAGAGATTCAACTCAAACTTAATCTCGAGAAATAACCAAATAATTTAAATTTATTGGATGGGGTTTTATTATTTTATAATTTTTCTATGATATAAACCTAACTTGCTCGGCAAAATCAAGCAATTTTAATAATTTGCATGCATTCCGCCATTCTACGAAAAAACTGTATGTGAGTTAAAGCTAAGCTCGATTTTTATGCATTAGGCTCATTATTCTCCAACAATGTAAGCCTGACATGCATATATCCTACGGTATAAAGGAGCTGACTCAAGGAGCAAAATCGCGTTTCTTCTCTCTTCTTAATTGGCGCGTAACCGTCTCAACGATTCTGGCCGAGTCTGATAAAGCGAGCCAGTCGTGTCTGTTTCGTGCTGCCTGGTGCCAATTGGAAAAGCCAAGGGTGGCCAAGTGACCCTCCACCTGATCTTCCCAACGCAGTGGAGGTCTCCCTTTTCTTCTGCCTTTGGTAGGTTTCGATAGAAATACTTTTTGGGCCAGAGCACCTTCATCCATTCTCTTCATCCATGACCTGCCCAACGTACCCGCTGGATCTTTATTCGCTGAACAATGTCGATATTCGCGTAAAGCTCGACAAGCTCATCATTAAATCTCCGTCGATACTCGCCCTCGCTAACACACAATGTCCACAAATCTTCCGAAGAACTTTTCTCTCGAATACTCTAAGTACCATTTTATCTGATTTTGACATCATCTATGCTTCTTCGTCGTCCAGTAGAGTGTGATTTTTGTTCGCCGAGAGTGGACTTTACTTTTCCATTGCCTGCTTAGTCCAAAGTAGCACTTGTAGACAAAAGTAATTCTTCGTTGGATTTCCGCGCTGACATTATTTTTAGTGTTAATGCTGGTTCCCAAATATACGAAGTGCTTAACGATTTCTAATTTGTAGCTGTCAACAGTGACGTGGCCGACGAGACGTGCTGTTTCTTTGTGTGATGACAGGAGGTACGCAAAACCGCATTTGGTCCGATTAAAGTTCACTAAAGAAACTTTTGGAGCTACTTTAGACTCAAAAAAAAAAGTCATTAATTCCATCATTAAACCATTAATTTTAGTGCTCAGTGTAGGTACATTTACGTGGGATCGGATCCAAGAAACAAAAAACGCGACGCACCGCTACACAGAGAGCGAAAATCAAATCTTAAAAGAAGGAAGAAACAAAAGGCCACATAATAAATTTTGCACAATTACCAACTGTTAAACCATAACTCGTCGACAGACCAGCAGAGCCACAGTCACTCATTCCAAACACAGTGAGAAGAAACCGCGCCACCGTAGCAGCGCGAGCAGCGAGACGCATTCAAGCAGCCAAGCAACCAGTCAAGCAACCAGCGAGGAGGCAGCAAGCCAGCGAGCACTCAGTGAAGTTGAGATCGAAGGCAAGACCGACAGACAGACAGCCAGCCAGACAACCAGCCACGGCCATAGCCATAACCACAACAACAACAACACAAGCATTCATAGCAACTACGGTCCGCAAATGACGAAAAGCAGAAACAACAACAAGTAATAACGACCGTCTCAAACGCTACAATTTAAATCAATTTGCTAAAATCCGAGAAAGAGGCAATAAAAAGTGAACTGCGAAGAGGTAATTTGGTTTTTTTTTTTTGTGAGTTTGGGGCTGCTGCTTGCGCTCCACAGACTGGCCATTTGAGCTGAGCGCAGTTTGTTTTGTGTTAATGTGGTTATTGTAATTATTGTATTTATTATTATTGTTGTTGCTTTTGTTGTGATTCATTGTGTGCTGCCTGTAACTTTGTGTGCGGTGTAAGCGGTGCCATTTGTGCAAACGCAAACCCCTGTAAAAAAGTGTGCGACGAGTCTCTAAAAAGATTTGTCCGGGAGCGCTCTCTTTCGGGTACAATTAGTCTACAATTGTTCCCAATTGTACCCGAACGGGTACATATGTATACTAATTGTAGACGAATTGTACCCGAAAGGGTATCAAACGGGTACAATTAGTCGCACAAATGGATGTGTCGCATTTGCTACCTGTTCGGGTACAAAACGGGTACAATTGTGCGCTTTTGCTACCCGTTCGGGTACAAACTGGGTACAATTAGTCTCTTCATAGGACATGCTCAAACAAAAGAGAACACTTCAACCCATATAAAGAGATACAAATGGGTAGTAATCGCATGCTCCCTTGCGAGTTGTCCCGGATGTATCCCGGAGTGATCGCATTTTTTGCAGGGAACGCAACCAATGCACACACCCATACAAACAAACACCCAAACAAAAGACCAAGCAAACATGGAAACAAGTGGTAAAAAGTTGCATTTCGCTTGTGAACAAATGCCATATAACCAGTCGTGGGCGAGCAGATCGCATTAGCCAAAATCCACCGGGCATCGACTATCACTAGAAGAACCTAACTCAAACTAGTCCCAGACAATCAGCTGTAGGTACCTCAACCTAACTCGTCATTGTACCTAGTATCTTCCAGGCGGAGATTGTAATGGAATGGCATGTAGGTAGGCCGGTAAAACTGAGCACTCAGACCCATTGTACTTAAGGCCTTTAGTCAGGATCAGGATGTAGGGGAAAAGGTGGGTTAGCGAAATTAGAATTCCTCTGCAAACTTCCTAGATTCTTTTATAAATCCGCATCCGCCATTCTCAGTATATCGCTTCGGTTCACAATCTTAGTCTAGCGAAAGCCGGAAAAAATGCAGAGAAAGTATTTTGTGCCGTCGTCCTCCTCCTCCTGCTTCAGACAATATAGGCGTAATGAGCTCACGATGATGCCTATGTGTGGCCATCTACTGTCCCCATGCATTGTGTTGCGTAATTAACCCTACAAGGGCCCAAAGCCACCACCTTCTCTGCTTGATGAGAAAGTTTGCTAACTCTCGGTTAGGTTTTTTCAGAAAGCACTTTATAATTTTACAGGACTCTGTAGAGTTACAGCGTCTCACGTGAGTTTCCCTCGCGTAGTCTCTGCTGTACTTCATAGTGCCCGCTACACTTGGTCCTATGATTGACTGCGATCCAGTTGGTTGTTCCGCTGATCCGCAATTTGCCAATTCATCCGCCAGTTGATTACCTTGAACACGGCAGTGTGCGGGTACCCATATAAGTTGAAGTTTATTCCACGCGAAGATTGCTGCTTTACAAGCGGTCGTGGTTCTCCTTGCCTCCTTCTGAGGGCCTTCTTCCTCCTGTGACAACATATTTCGTTGGACTTAAAGTCTGACATTAGGGCCGCTTTGTGTGAGCATACATACACACATACATATCGTCGCCTGAGAAAACGAATGACGTATGTGAAAATTGACGATTTCTAGTTTTTGATGCAGATTAACTACATCGGACCTAATCTTTAAAATTTTTCCAATCCATTTTTTCTATCTCTTTTAGTTTTTGAGTTATTTAGTGTGCATTTGTCGTATGTTACAAAATTACTACCATTTGGGTATGCATTTGTCGTATGTGCCGCTGAACTACTGAGAATAAACCAAAATATTGTATCGGAGCTACAGGTTATAGTGATCCGATCTGAATGATTTTCACTGACATATTTTATTGTAGTATAATACCAATTACTGCAAAGTTTAGTATAATTTGATCCTTAAATATGGAAGTTATACCCCAAAATGTCCATATCTGAACAATCGGTTGTTTGGGAGCTATATGTTATAGTGATCCGATCTTGACAAATTTCGGTGAAATTTATTAGGTTCATTTGCCCACAAATACTTCAAAGTTTCATGCCCTTAGCTCTTTACATGGAGAAGTTTTACCCCAAAATGTCCATATCTGAACAATCGGTTGTATGGGAGCTATATGTTATAGTCGTCCGATCTTGACAAATTTCGGTGACATTTATTAGGTCAATATGGGTATAAATACTTCAAAGTTTCATGCCCTTAGATCTTTACAGGGAGAAGTTATACCCCAAAATGTCCATATCTGAACAATCGGTTGTATGGGAGCTATGTGTTATAGCTGTCCGATCTTGAAAAATTTCAGTGACATTTATTAGGTCCATATGGGTATAAGTACTTCAAAGTTTCATATCCTTATCCCGTTAATTATACCCGAAAACAGCTATATCTGAACAATCAGTTGTATGGGCGCATTTCGAGAACTCAGAGCGCAGTGGCGTATAGAAATATAACCAAAAAATCCAACCAAACAAAACTCACACGCCCATCACAGTCAAATGAAAGATATTCGATTGAATCATTCGGGGCTACCATATTTATAATATTAATGGAGTGAATGCTGATGGTAATGGAATTGAAAAAAAAGAACCAAAAAAAAAAAACGAAAGAAAATCAAAAAATTTTATAACACAGTGTTATGGTTTATAGGGGCGGTTTTTTGTTGTGCTTTATAATGCCAATTGACGCGGTAAACTACTTGTGAAACAAATTTATAAATAGGATGAAACGTGTGCGTTGGTCATTCCAATCGTTAATATACATATATGGGAAAGCAAAAAGAACATAGAAGAAGCAGAGAAAAGGAAGATGACCATTTACACGTCAATAAATCTTAATAGAAATGACGTTGATGACATTTATGGATTTTCATACGGTCAAAGGTTGGTTCGGTTTTGTTCGGTGAGTAGAGAATGGTGAATGGCGAGTCGCCCAAACACGCAAACCCTCCACAGCCAGCAGGCACAAACAAGTACGACACTTACATTGTACATGTTTGTGGCAGATGACATGAGGAATGCTGAAAAGTAGGAAAAGAAGATATAATAAATTGTGAAATAATAAATTATGAAATGAAATAATAAAAAATTATTAAATAAATACAAAACAAAAGTAATAAAATAAAAAAAGAACAAAGAAAAGTTTTAGTTATTGTCAAGTTATGTCAACCATTCATTTACCCTGCCACGCCACACAGAGACAGACGACGAACCAACAAGCATTTATTCGCGCAAGTGGGCAACGCGCTAGACGTGTATACCCTGCAAAAAATGCGATCACTCCGGGATACATCCGGGACAACTCGCAAGGGAGCATGCGATTACTACCCATTTGTATCTCTTTATATGGGTTGAAGTGTTCTCTTTTGTTTGAGCATGTCCTATGAAGAGACTAATTGTACCCAGTTTGTACCCGAACGGGTAGCAAAAGCGCACAATTGTACCCGTGTTGTACCCGAACCGGTAGCAAATGCGACACATCCATTTGTGCGACTAATTGTACCCGTTTGATACCCTTTCGGGTACAATTCGTCTACAATTAGTATACATATGTACCCGTTCGGGTACAATTGGGAACAATTGTAGACTAATTGTACCCGAAAGAGAGCGCTCCCGGACAAATCTTTTTAGAGACTCGTCGCACACTTTTTTGCAGGGTAGTGATTGGTATACATACATAGTAGAGCTGCAAAACCATCGATAGTCGGACCACTCGATAGTTTCGATAGTCGAAAAAAAAACTATCGATACTATCGATAGTTTTTTATGAATATTTCACTACAATAAAAAGAGGGATGGTTTTGTTTACATTTTTCTTTTCAAAAAGTCTTTAATTTTTTTTTTTACGCAAACCAATAATTAAATAAAAGATCAAATAAGAATTAAATACTTCACTTATGTATATAGCATTTTCAGGTTAAATTAAACCTTAAAAAGAGGATTGTTTTGTAGGAACATTGTATGATAAATGCTTATAATATCCTTAAACGTGCATATAATTTTTCTGTTTAAAAACTGTATAGAAAAATTCTCTATGTATCTTGAAATCAAGAGCTAATCTGGACTTTCTGAAAACGCCATCGTATTTATTTGGGGTATTTCAGCGTTTTTCTGTGATATTTTGGCCTTCCTACAGTGTAATTAAAAAAACATAACATAATCATAAATATATATGCAAATCTAACTCATAGCAAGAGCATCATCCGCACATTCATTGCCATCTTTCCACTTGAAGTACGCATTTACAAATGAGATATTCGCACGTTAGTGGGCAAAGGCAACGAGCATGCTGGCGCGCATGGTGGCGAGCATGTTCGTCGTGTGTGGCTAGCTTAACCCATTGATACAACTATGCAGGTAGTGGCCTACCAGCAGCTGATTTTACTTTTTTCATTTTTAATTTCTCCCAATTGTCAAACTTTGTTTACCTTTCGTTTTGTTTATCCGAGTTGTTTATGTTTACACGTGCTTTGCATGAACATAGTTAGTTAAAAAACAAGTAAGGAAGCCTAAGCTCGAGTGGAATCGAACATTAGATACTCAGCTGTTGTTTTCATTGTTTGTTTGCGTTCGATGGAAACACGGCGTATTTTATATAAAGCGAGTGCCGCATAAAGTGGGCGTAGCCACGCCCATTTTCAACATTTTTTCAGTCATCCAACTAAGCATATGAATATTATTCTTTGTGCAAAATTACATTGCTTTATGACTTCCAGTTACAAATATGTCTTGTTACAAATTCCCAAAGGGTGTTCCAGAAATATCTTTGTTAAAAAGTAGGCGTGGTCATAAACCGATTTCAATAACACAAGTTATAAAAGTGTATAAACCAAGTTTCGTTATAATATCTCAATTATTTGTCGAGTTATGATTTTAGAAATCTCGTATATTCCTTTGTCTAAAAAGAGGCGGTGCCACGCCCATCTTCCACAATTTTTATATTTCTTGTTTCCGGTCTATTGTGGAACTCATGCCACAAAATTTCTATGAATTATCTCTATATTTAACAAAAATATCGCTTAAAATATTTTTATTAGGCCACTTTATAGTTCCCATGTATAAAAGTGGGCGTGGTCGCCAAACCGATTTCCCTAAAATTTTGAACATGTATTACCACAAGTAATAAAAAAGTATACACCAAGTTTCGTCATTATATATCATTTATTTGTCGAGTTATGGGCTCAGAAATCTCGTATATTCCTGTTTCTAAAAAGAGGCGGTGCCACGCCCATTTTTTTAAAATAAAAATTTCGTGCTAAGCACTAAAAACTCTTTCAAATAAAGATATGTCATTGAAATTTTATAGCAGAAGTCCAACTGCGGACATAAAACGAAAAACACAAAAACGTGCTGAATTTTTGTTGGCAGTTCGCAATGAACATTTGTTGTTGGTATGTATTTTTTTTTTTTTTTTTTTTGTTTTTTTTTTTTAAAAGCACGTTTGGGTAGAATATATGCAAAAGCATATACACACTAACATTAATGTTGAAAATGAAAAAGGCAAAAGTGGGGAAAATCCAACAGCTTGCACAGAGTCTCAATGGCCGAGTGTGTTTATGCGTTGGGTCATTGCGGCTGAAGATGGAATGGACTCGGGTTCAATCCCCAGTGCATCCACTTCCGAAAAGAGTGCTGATGATCGAAAATGGTTTTTCGTGAAATAGCTATACACTCAACCTTCGCTGTAAATAGTTGTTGAATTTTTTTTCCACTTACCCCAACACATATCTTTATATTTGACAGAGATATCGATTAAAATGTTTTTATTAGGCCACTTTATAATACACATATATAAAAGTGGGCGTGGCCGTCAACCGATTTAGGAAAATTTTCGTCCAAACATTTGCCTAAGTAAGTATATCACGTGTACGGAATTTCATCGATATATCTTCAACGGTTTCTGAGTTATGACTCATAAAACTTTCAATGTTTGCCCCTTAATAAGTGGGCGTGGCACCGCCCATTTTCCAAAATTTTTGTGGTTTTTGTTTTCTATCAGTAGTTAGACTCCTACCACAAAATTTCAGTGATATATCTTTATATTTGACAGAGATATGGCTTAAAATGTTTTTATTAGGTCACTTTGTAATATACATATATAAAAGTGGGCGTGGCCGTCAACCGATTTTAACTATTTTCCGTCCAAACGTTTGCCTAGGTAAGTAAATCACGCGCACCAAATTTCATCGATATATCTTCAATGGTTTCTGAGTTATGACATATAAAACTTTCAATGTTTGCCCCTTAATAAGTGGGCGTGGCACCGCCCATTTTCCAAAATTGCACCAAATTTCTTCCTAGGGGCCTGAGCTCAACACGTGGGTAAAATTTCATCGCTCCAGCTATATTAGTGACTGAAATACCAAATTTCCGATTTTTTCTATATAGGAAAAGTGGGCGTGGTCATGGTCCGATTTCGCCCATTGTCAATACCAACCGTCCCAGTCCCAATACCAACTTGCATTTCAAATTTCATCAAAACATCTCAATTTTTGCGCGAGTTAGAGTGTCTACAGACGGACGGACAGACGGACGGACGGACGGACATGGCTCAATCGATGTCTCTTTTCACACTGATCATTTTGATATATATAAGTCTATATCTATCTCGATTATTTCATTCTGTTACAATCCACCGTTATGTGATTAAAACTATAATACTCTGTGTACTAGTACAGCTGAGTATAATAATAGCTTAAAAAAAAACTAAAAAACACGCTTTAATCTTAAAAATCGTACTAAAAATTGAGAAATAATTTAATTAGAAACAAAATGATGAACGAAAATATGTATAAGTATTTAAGGAAGAGCGTCGGGTGCTCAGTATGTCAAAAAATATTTAAAATAGCTGTTTTTTTACTAATATTTTTATTTTGACTTTTTTGAGATTTCATATATCGTACTCTTTAATTTCGCAACTAGGTATATTTTTGTACTAGTTATACGAATCGAATATTTTCATGTTCAAATATTATTGAGCACCCCCACGCTTTTCCTTAAATACTTATACTTTCGTTCATCATTTTGTTTCTAATTAAATTATTTCTCAATTTTTAGTACGATTTTTAAGATTAAAGCGTGTTTTTTAGTTTTTTTAAGCTATTATTTATTTTTAAGTTACCTTAAAAAGAGGGATGGTTTTGTTTACATTTTCCTTTTCAAAGTCTTTAATTTTTTTTAACATTAATTAATTAACAAAATAACAACAAATAGTATTCAATATTCTTCTCTTGGGACAAAACTACAAGAATGAATAGGGATAACCATCGATAGTGGAAAAAACTATCGATAGTGACACGAAAAAAAAACTATCGATACTATCGATAGTGCCATCGATAGTTTTGCAGCTCTAATACATAGGAGGTGGAGGGGGTGAGATTGGCGGAATTGGTGAAGAGCGAGGCGGTAGGTGTGTCGCTATTTCTTTTGAGTGTGCGACATGACATGCAACCATGAAATAAATGCAAATTAATGCCAGATTTCTTTTGTTTTTGTTTTTCTTTTCTTTTGTTTTTGTTTTTCTTTTCTTTTCGCTTTAAATACAATTAGGTACCTACAATACGCCACAATTTTGACTTTTTAGTTAAAGAAAGCTTAATTCAGAAATTTTTGGCTGTCGGCCATCCACGCCATTTGATGGTGGAAGACAAGAAATTTTTCAATTTATTTCGTGCAATATCCAAGAATTCATTAAGCACGAGGTGTGGTCGATAAACATTAACTAATTTCAGCTGAATAATAATGGGTTATTAGTTAAGTGTGACCCTCTGTGAGGTTGATGTATATACATAAGGGTGGTCCTTAAAATCAAATGACTATTTCTTTCAGTCTCATCCTCTCAATCGGTCAAAGATACCATTAATATGTGGCATCTTCGACTATATTAACATCAACCTAGGGTGTGGTCTTGAGCAAATATGCTATACAATTTGTTTGCATACATTTGGGGATCACTGTAATATATGTATGTAGGTACATACATACGAACATATTAAGCTAGCAAAATGGAAGCTCTACTACGTGACATTTATCAATGTGAAGGGGAGGGTTGAACTTTATTGAAAAGGATTGCCACCTGTTCAAAAATTCGTTTTTCCGCAATAGTTTGTTTGATTTTTAGATTTGAGGTGTCATTTGAAAGGGCTTTCCCTGTAGAATCTACCGTGTAGATGGATAAAAAAGTTTAATTTTTATACAAACGGTTGCCACCTATTTGAAAAATTTTGTTGAAATTTTTTAAGTATAGGAAAGAAAGGAAGGAAAAGAAAAGAAAAGGAAAGTAAAGGAAAGGAAAGAAAAGGAAAGGAAAGGAAACGAAAGGAAAGGAAACGAAAGGAAAGAAAAGGAAAGGAAAGGAAAGGAAAGGAAAGGAAAGGAAAGGAAGAAAAAGGAAAGGAAAAATAAGTAAAAGAAGAGGAAAGTTAAAGGGACGGAAATGGCGAAGGAAGAGGAAAATAAAGGAGAAAAGGTAAGAGAAAAGTGTACGGAAAATAAAATGGATAAAGGGAAATTGAATCGCAAAAAGAAAAGGTGAAGAGAAAGAGGAAGGAAACTGGAAAGAGAAAGAAAAGTCCGAAAAATTATATTTTGGAGGTGGGTGGAGGCTTAGAATATTCCAGAAAATTATTCACTATGGCTCCTAAGACAAAATTACCAGTAAGTATATGTTTTATTTTATACATATTTTATTAATAAGAAATATGGTCCTTACACTCTCAAGTCGTCTCACAATCTAATTGGTCGAATTTTCGACCACGAGGATACTAGTAGGTTATATATTGTCTGAAAGGACAAGTTCTAATAGAAAACTCAAATACAAAGAAAAACAAAACAACAATGTGAAGATACTCAAAACTCTACAAGACTTCAGACCGCACATTCTAAAGATTTAGAATGTGACAACGACAACGACTTATGTACCTTTTGCTAGCTGTTAATAACTTTCACCTTATTATTTGATTGCACCTCTTATTTACATGCATATGTACCAACATATGCTAGTAATTTTATGCGAGTTCTTGATCGGCATATATAGAGATTATTCTTTCAAATTATATACTCGTACCTATAATATATGTATGTATTATCTATATGAAAACTTTCTTTCGTGCACACAGCTGTTGTCCCTGCTGTTCGGTGCAACAATACCGCTCGTCTCACACCATCACTTCGTGGCACTCAACGTCAGCAACCGCTTACAATTCAGCATTTACCACTTGCCACTTGGCTTACAACCAATTTCAGCCCAACACAGCACAGGACAGCCTCAGTCAGAGCTAAATACAGTAGAATCGCACAAAAGTTAACCAAGGGCATTTAACTTTTCCGAAATATTAACTTTTCCAGGTGGTGCTTAAATTTGATAGAATACGGTAGATAATAGACATAATGTTTGGGATATAACATATCAAATTTATTTGAATATCTCAGTTTTAATCATTATAAAGCAGAAAATTAGATTTAATTTACATACATAAAATTTGCTAGCCATCCATAAAAATTTTTTCTAGGGTACATTTTGGCAAATTCAAGCTTAGCTCTTGATTTTAAAATTGGACCACTAATTGCACAATTGTGTTGCCTTTGGTTCAAACACCATTTATACGACCTTGCCTCGAGAACGGGATATTCCGACCTGTGCAAAGTTTTCTTGGTTGCCAATTCCTGTGTGCTTGGCACTGCCTCCAAAATTTCATATCGTTTTTTTTTTTTTTAGTTTTGAGATTGCCATTTTAGATACACTATAATCTAATGCCAAGGTTTCCGTGAATACTTTCATCAAGTTTTCTTGAAATGTCAGCTTTTTGATGTAAATTCAATCTAATTTGCGATGGTTTATTCCGCTTTGTTGCCATTTTTAACACACAAACTATGTTTACACCACTCAATAGTTCAAACGACTAACTTCATTTGTACCTCGCGACACCGACAATAATTTTTTACACAGAAATTCGGGGAATGCACGCAAATTCCGGGAATACATAGAAACAAGGGGAATGAGCTTGTTTTTGCTGAGAAATAAATGGTTGGATTTGAAAAAAAAATCGATAAGCTCAGAAAAGTTAACCAAGAGTTAACTTTTTAGAGCCGTACGTGGACGCTCAAATTTGTTAACTTAACCGAGGTTTAACTTTCTCGCGAGATAACTTTTGTGCGATTCTACTGTACATACATACATATGTAAGCTCATCTCAGCTCAAATTTCACAAAATTTCTGTTTTGCTTTCCCTAAACGTTTCCAAAAAGATAAACAGCAACAACAACAAACCCAATAAACTCAAAAAATGTACAACAATCTGCTGTGGCATAAATTGCTTAAAGCAGGATTATTTGAGCACAAATGGTCATCAACGTTTTACTCATGCATGCCGACTAAAATATAAGAATATTTCCAAGTTGAAGGAAGAGGCCGACGACGAAGCCGATAAAGAATATGTACTTACATGCTTGTAATGCTATGGTTATGGTTACAATCTTGATTGCCAATCAAAATCGGAAACATTTCGTGATTGGTGAGAGGTGGTTACGCTTACATTGATGATTGGAGCGCACATACACAACATAACACATGATAATTACTGAGCACATACACAACATAACACATTATTACCTCTGAAACCTCGTTTGCTGGCTGCCTGTTTCACACAGCAAGTTTGCTGGATGTGAGAGTCCGAAAATTCTCTCACCGTCGGAGTGCACAACAACAATTACACGGTGCTCGACCAGCTTGATTGGTAGCATAACCAGGCCATAAGAAGAAGTGGTACAAAGTCGCTTAAAGAAGCAGAAGAACAAGCAGCACACAAGGCGTTGGATGAAGAAGTTGCAGCAGCAGAAGCAGGTGATTTTCTGGTCATCCCAAAGCCGCCAGCTAAGCAGCAACTGCTGTTCTTGCTGCAATCGTTTCATGCCATTCGCCTGACTGTCGACAAGCCGGTTTCTCGGCCATTTTGGTTTGTTTTGTTGTTGGTTTTGGTGAAATATTTTTGAAATATTGCCAAAAAGAAAGAAAATATGTATGTGTTTCCAAGCACCAAAAGGAAAAATTAATTAAGGTCTCCACAGCACAGAATAACACAAAAAATCATTAAAAATAATGATGTTCACTGTGTTGTGATGGCGGCGGTGGCGGAGAGTGGGTTGCACGAAACGAAATCTCTTTAAGGATTAACTGCATTGCTGGAAGGAAATTTTAATTTTTGATGAATGTCCATACATACTTGGGCATATGTATACATTAGGCCGTCTTGCTTATATGTATCAAGAAAAAAATCAAATCAATGTTCTAGAAAATTATGCGGCATAAAATTTCAGTAGGGGTCTCTTCAGAAAAAATCTTTGTAAATGAACCTAAAAGAACACAGGAAGCGATAAACTTGTATTCCTATAAATGTTAAATGTCTTTTATTTGCAGTTCTGCTGAAGCGATCGAAATACTTCTTTTGCAAAAGATTAATGTTTTTTGACGACGTTTAACATGTCGGCAAAAAAAGTTTACATTAACGTGGTATAAACTAAATATCGTGTAGAAGTGATGACTCCAATGGCGCACATAGGGTTAATACAATTATAAAGTAGCAACCCCCCTCTCAAGCCAAAGAGATTGGTGTATCAGACATAGGGATCGGATCATAAATACTGACGATATAAAAAAATGAATTTTAGCGACATCTAGTGGCGTCCAAAAAAAAAAACAATAAAAAATATCAAGAAATCTTTTCGAAAAGGAAATCCTATGGAGGGGAGAAGCGTGCGGCGAATGATTTTCGCGATACGCTCTAATATACATGCATACATCTGTTATTCGCTCCCTGTGGTATTTTAGGTTAATTTTACAAAAAATTTTACTGAGGAGACCTCTATTAAAATTTTATGTCGAATAATTTTCTAGAACATTTTAACCCTCCAGCCATCTTAAAAATACTATTTTTTGTGACTTTCTAGAAAAAGAGGTCAAAATAACCCTTTCGTGTGAGTGCTAGAGGGTTAAAATGTTCTAGAAAATTATTCGGCATAAAATTTTAGTAAGGTGGGAAGGGGTGCTTACGGTATTTTGGGCGAATCTTGCGCTCGAAAGATTCCGCAAATAGAATTAAGGCTTAGATAAACAAAGGAAAAAATTGAGAGTTTTCAATCTTAAATTTTTTATTGATGGCACGTAACTCTTTTGGCTTCAAAAAATCTATAAACGTTCAAGTTCACTCTCTTTGACTGTTTAAATTACTGGTTAATTGACGACACCTGCCACTTCTATCCACTGGCAATGCATTAGAAAAATCTGTCAAGGAACAGCTGGTCAATAGCCACGAAATCCCTTGTAGTTGAGCGTAATGCAAGGATTCAAAGAAGAGTAAATTCACCCACGTAATTTATGTTTTACAAGTACACACACACAAACAAATATTTCACACCAAATATACCACAAATAACCACAACCCCGCACGTATATCCGTACTGCTGTGGTTATGGTACCAATCAACATTGCCAATCAAAATCGGAAACATTTCGTGATTGGTGAGAGGTGGTTATGCTTACATTGGTGATTGGAGCGCACATACACAACATAACACATGATAATTACTGAGCACATACACAACATAACACATTATTACCTCTGAAACCTCGTTTGCTGGCTGCCTGTTTCACACAGCAAGTTTGCTGGATGTGAGAGTCCGAAAATTCTCTCACCGTCGGAGTGCACAACAACAATTACACGGTGCTCGACCAGCTTGATTGGTAGCATAACCAGGCCATACCTAATTTGTCCAACTGCAAGTACCTAAACAAGTTGATGCCGTGGCGCTGAAATGCTTTAATTTTTTTTTGTGCGCTCGTTGCTCCCTTTCTCCCAGCAAAACCATAAATTTTATCAGCTTAAGCATTTCAAGTCATAAATATTTCCTTATTACCTTCATGATTATCCACGCCATCTATTTACTATATCTTTGGATATACCTAAGCGTGCAATACATTTGCACTGATTTCACAGCAACAGCAACAAAAATAATACATACCTACATACATATGTATATGTATTCCCACTTCAATGCTAAAAGGTTCTGCACAACACAACCAACAACAACAACTATCAACTGTCAAACATTAAATCAAAGCAAACAAACCATTTACTCACCACAGCACCTCTGCAACCGGAGATAAAAATCTTCGCATTGACCCGATTTATCACATTCGTTTTGGGAAGAAAAAAAAATTTAAAAAAAAAAAAGAAAATTCGTGGAAAAGAGCACACAAATTGGGAAAGTCAAAGTCGAAAATCCGTTTGGCAAACATCAAATTGCACGGTAATTTAGCGAACATGGCGAAAATTAGTAACAACGACTTCAATTGCGCGGCGCTCTCATACATACATACATACATATGTACATAAAGTGTTGCACTAAAGTGTGGCATTAAATTTTGGATGGTTGGTTTGAAGTACCCAATTACTTCAATGCTTGAGTAGGTACTTTACTTAAAGTTATGAGCAACGTGTGTCCGCTGTTTAATAATAAATAATAATAATAATAGAGATTGGCGCGAATTGTATGTAAGTTCATGAGTTTTAAGCTGAGCGGTAAATGTATTTCTTAGTCTTTACTTACAAATTGCTTACACCTACAGTTTTCCACCGACCACGAATGGCGTCGTTGATGGAATATTGTCGTAGGCTTTCTTATGGCCAAAGATAACTAGACGCGAGACTCTCAAATTTATCTGCTCTCACGGGGGCCTAAACTGTCTTTTAACTTTCAAACACTGACGAATGAGGGGGATCAGCTGATCGCAAAATCAACTGACACCAAAAACCAGATCAAATCCGCCATAAATAATAAACAAATTCGGGATTTTTGATATTTGCCACCAATTCATGAAATTACTTTATTGCTTATTTTATTAATAGAGAAGTGAATTAAAAATGTATGATAAAGTTTCAAAAGGGGTGAGAATTCAATTATTTGCATATCTAGCGTTTTTAATGAAAAATATGTAACATATATCTTGATATGAGAAGTAGGATATGCTATTAATTGTCGTTTTGGATTCGCCATCACACAAGCGAGGTCGGATCGAACAAAAATGTTTGAATCCATAATGAGTAGTAGCCATACTCGCTAACTGGTCGATAAAAATTTCCCTCTGCTCGCTATCATTCACATATAAATTTGACAGAAGGAAATTTATAACCAGCAGAGAAATTGTGAATCGAAAGTGGCTAATATAAAATATTTGCCTTAAAATTAATGATATATTAATTGATTACTCAATTAAAACCCAAAATTATTATCCTTTTTAACCTGGAAACAAAATTTGAATGAAATATTGGTGTGAATTTTATTAACTGGTTTAAGAACATTTAAAATATTCTACATGATCTAAAATACTCAAGATTATTTCTAGATCAAATCTTAAGTATAATTGCGAAGTCTCTGTCATAGTTTGGAGAAAAAATTACGTTATATTATTAATTTGCAAGAAATAACGAAATACCCGCAATTTTTATTTTAAAATACCCACATTCACTTTTTTACGCAGTGGCACCAATGGAAAATGTTATAAAAAATGCGCATTTTTCAGCGCACTCACGAAACAAAGAGTTTCGTATCTAGTTATCTATGCTTATGGCAGATGTATCTACTCTGCGGGGGCCTATCGTACGCTTTTGAAGAATGACTACAATTATTCTTGGCAATTCAATTCATTATCTGCAAACTGTGTTCGTTTTTTAGAAACGCGAAGTAATCTTGATGCAAAACTCGCCTGAAACATTAGCAGTTTGGTACTGAGCATGATTTGTAGAGAAGCTTGTATTGAGATGCTTCTTCCATGTTATGTTGCTTCTTTAGTTGTCACAATTTGTTTAAGTGTTTTAAGTCGCAAAATCCGCGCAATCTGAATTGAATCCAATTTAATTGAACTTGGGTGATGTCTTCAAGAATTTGTTTTGCAAACAATTTTGCATGAGATTTTGCTAATTTGTTCCAAGACGGAACAATTTGTTCATTATAGGCTTGACAGATGGCAGCGATAAACTTATACCATGTCTCCGCATAATGTGTTTCGCTCTCCCAAACGTCGTTCGACCTCGAAACCAGTGCCAAAAGCCGCTAATTTCCATACAAATTTCTGTGAACGAATGAAGAATGAAACGCCTAATTCGTTCTCAATCATCTTGCGCAACCCCGATAATATCGATGCCTTCTCTAATTTTGTATCGAAAACCTAACGAAATCTCACACATACCACAATAAAAACGCAAAAATAAGCAAACATACAAACATTTAAGAAGAACAAGCATGCGAAATGTCAAACTGAATAACGATCAGCCACGTGGAGACGGGTTATTAAGCGAGATGTTTCGCTACCACGTTCCCTTGGCAAATCAAGTTATGTGGGGACTTTTATGTATGTTCATTGACAGATTATTCCCTTATTACTTATTCGCACTTGAATTCCGATTGTTGTGTTTACTTTTAGATAGAGATTGTTCGACAGAAATGTCATTACTAAATGCCCAAATCCGCTCAAATTTTGCGGAGTAACTAAAGAAGTATGTAGTACGGATTGCCTCCAATGAATTTTAAAGCTAACTCCGAATTAACTAGTTAGTCCGGATTATCGCTGCCGTCTGTCAGTGCTATTACTGCATGCAGCCATTTTTTTGTGAAAGTATAAAAAAAACAAAAAATCTACATATATAAACCTCTGTCTGCTTAATTCATTGGAAAGCAGCTTAACTTCCCTTGCAATATCCGTAACGTAGAATTTTGTTGAAGAGTGCCCTAAAAACAATAGCAAAACAAAAGTAAAACTAACAAGGAATTATGTATGTGAAATATGAAAAGTTCATCATAAGCCGCCCACATTTGCTAACAAGAAGTTTTGCCGAAGTGCAATTTTGCGCTTATTTTTCGGGGTTTTGTTATAATTTCTTTAATTTCGGTGCAAATTTCATGGATTTGATTGGTTAGCGTGCCTAAGAGAGTTAAGGGAAACACAAAGAAAATATACCAAGAAAAAAAAAACAACCAAAGCAAAACAAGTAAGGAACAAAAATGGAATTTTGAAATCAACCAAAGAAGAAAGACAACACCAAAAACAAAATCCCAAAATCCACGCTAAGACTGCCACCGAGATATCGAAATGTGCCGCCGCGCGTCTGAATTCTGTGCCGAATGAAAAGCGTGAGCGTGTCATGCAGGGGAATTCAATCGGTTCGCTGAAGCAACAAAAACAAAATAAAAAGTACGATAAAACTTCACAAAACCGGCCAAAAGCCGATGGGGGGCAGGGCAGGACAAGAAGAGCACACAGAGCAACAAAGGAAACAATTACGCGGCGAAAACAACTAACTGTGTACTTGGTACCGTTATAAATAAATCCATACATTTTCGCTTCGTTTTTTCTGTTCTGTTGCATGTTCTTCCTTTCGTTGATTCAACTTTTTGCTTCACTTTTACTTATACATACATATTTTCTTTCAATCTACGCGAGATGAGCCTAAAGTCATGTTTATAGCCGACCGCGCTGGCCGCTGATTGTTAGGACAGTGAGGTGAGAAAGTTGGCCTAAAACTCGGTGGAGTTACAGATAATTCGCGCCAAAATGTCACACTCCATCTCGTCGGTTAGTTATTTGAGCTAAGCTGTTCACAATCTGCGAGGCCTTCATTGCAATGCTATCAATGTAGAACTTTTAGAAGGTATGTAGGTAACTCCAAACCTCATGAAGCATGGGAGTTGGATTCGTATCAGTTTAGAAAATTACATTAGATCATGAGAGGCATAGATTCTACTACATCAAGGTCAGAACATTTTATTATCTACTGGTGTACAACTAAGGCCAGTGTATGGAATTTGCTAATGGTGAAGTTAAAGATCTCTCAGACTGGAACAAAAACACCAAAGATAACTGAGAAACCGATAAATCTTAGCAGCACACACAATTGAGTATACATATTAGAGTTGGGAAACTATCGCTAATGCCACCATCGATAGTTTAAAAAAAACTATTGATAGTCTTCGATAGTCTTCAACAAAATAAACCATCGATAGTACTATCGATAGAACTATCGCCGAAAATTTGAAAAATTCAAGAAAACATCAAAATCTCAATCTCTTACATTCAGTCCAGTATATTTTAGTACACGGAAGTGGAAGTTTGAAGTCGAAAAAAAATCTTCAAAGCCTTCGTTTCTATTATTTTGTACATAGACGAATATAAAACCTTAACAGAATCTGAAATAGTAGATAATGTGCAATATGGAGATGTAAAAGTTGTAAAACTATCGATGTTCGTTCTGCGTTCTTTGGCGCTATTATAACTCTGACGAGTTTTATGGCCGAGCTTCTCTCCCAATTCGAGGTGTGTTCCTTTTTGTTTTTCCTACTAATTGGATAGTACACATTAATATCGATAGTTTTTGATAATTTTAAAAAAGCCATCGATGGTCTTCGATAGTGTTGAAAGAATAAAATATCGGTACTATCGATAGTGCCATCGATAGTTTTCCACCTCTAATACATATATATGTGTTATGATCGCCTTCGAGTGTTTGTATACTCGCCATATTTTATACACAGTAAAAATTTTAGTTTAATTTTAATTCCATTTTGGTATTTATATATAACAATGCCAAAAAGCATACAATTAAAACCGTTCTTTTTTTAAAAAAAAGAAGAGAATATTGAGAGAGAAATTATTCTTTGTGTCAAATTAATACTTTCTTGGAATTAAATCAAAACCAAATTTTGATTTTTTTAGAATATTTATGGTATTAAAAATAGTTGAAATGGTATAAGATCAACTCAAAATTGGAATAAATTCTATACTTTTGTGGAATTAAATCAAAACCATATTTTTGGTAATAAAATTATCTATCCGAAAACTGGAATAAATTGTATACTCTTTTGGATTTAAAAATAAACTCCCATAAAATTTCCAGCAGATATACCGCAAATAACCCATTATCCCAAAGATTAATGAGAAATTGAATAACGTTAATATTGTTTATTTACATAAAAATCCGAAACAGTAGTAGCAAACATAAAATGTAAATTTTACAGGACACAGTTTTTTTTAATTTCTTTTACATACAGTTTGTATGCAGCCTTGAAACTTATTTAGTCTCTTACTTCGAAACTGCACATTTCACAGGTATGAAATTTTGGGAGTTATGCGTGTGATAATAAATTGTTGATTTCCATAAAAAAGCTGAAATCGATCATTTTGTTGGATACACTTTTATGGCGGTTAGGGCTCGATATTTATACATACATATTGCCAACTTTTACACCAATGTTTTGGAGATGTCTAGGGAAATTTCGGCACCGTCGCGGTTCTTGCAGTGATACTGAAAAAGAGACCCTCAACTGCCTTAAGAATGAAAAAATAAAGTAAAATGTACCCTCATGATATTTAAATAATCTCCTACATTACTTAATTTATACAATTATTTCATCAGGCGTGGAAAATTCGATTCGGGCCATTTATTTTAGTAGATTTAATTACTCCTCCGGATTGCACTTTTAGAAACATTTTGTTTCATTTACATACTCTGATTTTTTTTCTGATAACTTTTTCTTAATATTTTTTTTGGCTTTGATTTCAAACCAAAAATACTTTGATGGTAATATAATTTAGAAAGAGAAAGTTTTTTTATACTTTTCCGGATTTGTTTTTAAACCATAAATCGCTAGCTTAGGGTGCAAATTGTGTAAGTCCTTTTTTCAAACTTTGTAGGAGAGACAAAAAACAAAAAATAAAAAAATTTCGAAATGAAAAAAAAATTTCTGTTCATGTAAAATTTTGGACTTACACAATTTTCTTCGTTTTTTGGACTTACACAATTTGCGTATCTCTGAATAACAACGAGTAGAAATATGATACGTATCAGAGACTTGTTTAGCGTGGTGCGTATTTGATTTTTCTAGCGTTCTACATAAAAATACACTTTTTCATAAAAATGGACTTACACAGTTTGCACTCTAAGCTAGCGAAATGATTAAACTTCTTCAGAGAGAATTTTAAGACCTTTCAAGGCTTTATTTTGAAAATATTTTGGAATAAATAAAATTGTAAATCTTCTCATAGTTTATAAATAAGACCTTTTGGCATTAAAATTCAAATTTAATTCCAAGAATGATTAAATTAAGTACCAAATGATATTAGAAATAAACCATCATTTTTATACTCAGCTGTACTAGTACACAGAGTATTATAGTTTTGATTTCATAACGGTGGATTGTAACAGAATGAAATAATCGAGATAGATATGGACTTATATATATCAAAATGATCAGGGTGAAAAGAGAAATCGATTGAGCCACGTCCGTCCGTCCGTCCGTCTGTCCGTCTGTGCGCACGATAACTCGCGCAAAAATTGAGATATTTTGATGAAATTTGAAATGTAAGTTGGTATCAAGACAGGAACGGATGGTATTGAAAATGGGCGAAATCGGACCATGACCACGCCCACTTTTCCTATATAGAAAATATCGGAAATTTGGTATCTCAGTCACTATTAAAGCTAGAGTGATGAAATTTTTCCCACGTGTTGAGCTCAGGCTCCTAAGATGAAATTTGATGAAATTTTGGAAAATGGGCGGTCAAACATTGAAAGTTTTATATGTCATAACTCAGAAACCGTTGAAGATGTATCGATGAAATTTGGTACGCGTGATTTTCTTACTTAGGTAAATGTTTGGACGAAAAATTATCAAAATCGGTTGACGGCCACGCCCACTTTTATATATGGGAACTATAAAGGGGCCTAATAAAAACATTTTAAGCGATATCTCTGTCAAATATAAAGATCTATCACTGAAATTTTGTTGCAAGAGTCCAACTATGGACATAAAACAAAAAATTTAAAAATTTTGAAAAATGGGCGTGGCACCGCCTTCTTTTAGAAGCAGAAATATAGATATTTCTTAGCCTATAACTCGACAAATAATTGAGATATTATAACGAAACTTGGTTTATACACTTTTATAACTTATGTTAATAGACACGCAAAAATTTATTGAAATCGGTTTGTGACCACGCCTACTTTTTAACAAAGATATTTCTGGAACAACCTTTGGGAATTTGTAACGTGACATCTTTGTAACTAGAAGTCATAAAGGAATGAAATTTTGCACAAATAATAATATTCATATGCTTAGTTGAATGACTAATAAAATTTTGAAAATGGGCGTGGCTACGCCCACTTTATGCAGCACTCGCTTTATATAAAGTACACCGTGTTTCCATCAAACGCAAAGAAACAATGAAAGCATACAGCTGAGTATCTAATGTTCGATTCCACTCGAACTTAGGCTTCCTTACTTGTTTTTTTTTTAATTTCTTACTCGCGTAACAATTGCTATATAATAACTTGTTGTTGCTGAAGTTCCACGGTTTTTCTGTTGCATCATCATACATTTTATGTGTTAGTTCGTTCGTTACTTAGATATTGATGGCAACAATATTTAATGTTAGTTTGAGTTTATGTGCATAGTTATTATTTGTTGTTATTATTTTGTTGCTTTTTCTGTAGTTGCTTTTCTGTAGTTGCTTTTTTATTAGTAAACACAGTCGTCTTGCCGTTTCTTACTTAGACACGCGGCTGATTGCGTTTTGTATAGCATAAATGGCGTTAAAGATGGGCGCTCTGCTGCTGATGATGATGATGCTGATCCGCTTTGTAACATCCTCTGCAAATTTTATACCTATCTACTACATAAAATGCATAGAAAAGAAAGCTATAACATTACAAGAAATAATGTTGACTGATTGTTGTTGTTATTGTTACTGCTCCAGCTGCCATTGCCGGATTTGCTACCTACATAAATTTTTCTTTGTATGTATTATTGTTACCATAGCCAAAGCGGGTTTCCTTGGTGGGTGGTTGGGTAATCGCTATTTGAAGCGCTGCATCGGCGGTTGACGGAAAACGCAGCGTATGGAGGCGGAAGGAAGTGCATAAGCAGATAGCGGTAAATGCGCGCCCAAAAAGAAAAACGTTAGAGAGACCAAAAAAATAAGCTATCAACGATGAAAATCCATTGAAAAATAGAAAAGTTATAGGCGATCAAGTAAATACAGCCAGGTCGCACAATGCCTCTGCACGCGTACATTCTATGCATATTGTACCAATACCTACACATCTGCAGTAGCAGCACATTGGCAGCGCAGTAGATAAAAGCCCATTTACGGGTATAACATGCATAGAATATACCCGTGCAGAGGCATTGCGCGAGTTGGATGTATTTACTTGATCGCCTATAACTTTTCCATTTTACCATGGATTTTCTTCGTTGATAGCTTATATTTTTCCCAATAGAATGGAGCTTCATGTAAAGGAGTAAAACCGAAGGTGAAGACATTGGTTTAAAAGATATTGCCTGACAAATTCAATTTTTTCTTCAAAAAATCGTAAAAAATCGAAAAAATTCAAATTGAATCGTCAATATTTCAGAAACTATAAGAGTTACAGAAAAATGTTATAGCAGCGATGAAAAGGAAATTTAATTTTCTTTCGTTGAGTGTCACTCCAAGGAAGATAGCTCACTGCGTTAAAAAGGTATACAGGATTAAGTGGAGCCAGTGGCCAAATAACGGTAAATTGCCGATATCTCAAAAACCTTCCCATAGAATTAAAAATGAGCCCGATTTTCGGAATCAGCGACCGATTTTACATATAGATAGGATGGTCACGTCCAAAGTACAGACAAAAAATTTCATTTTGTGATCCAGTGCTATTAGTAATTTAAAAATAATGAAAAAAACTGGACTCCATGAACTAAAGGGCAATGAAAATGCCAACTTTAGTGAAAATAACATTTACAGCTTATTCCAACAAAGTTTCATGCGAAAACCTCGTGCAGTTGGTTTGTTTTACACTATGTATTTATAGTAATATGTTATATTGATGCAATCCATGGATGACGCTCCACACTGGTCGCATATCAACAAGTTTTTATGGATCGCAAAACATAAAAGCAAATTTGAGATCCAGGTTGCGATCAATCAAGTCATGAATATGTACATATCGTGTAGCAGGAATTTTGTGACTCGCCAGGACGCGTTGAGCATGAACGGATATAGAAAGTGAGCACGTTTCTTCGATTTGTTAGTTTCTCGTGCAAATGTTTGTAAATCATGTTGCAAGGCGATATTTTAAATCTTTAAAAAGACACAGTCAGGCAAAAATACTTAAAGGAGTACATCTTGGCACAGAAATTATGCCCGACTTGCGCTGCCCACTCATATTACATGATCGTAGTAATAATACACAATTAAAATTATTTTCAGAAGCTTTTATTAAACAACTAGCTGTACCCGGCCAAGCTTTGCTTTGGCCCACTTCCTATTATAGGCATTAGAAGCGAAAAACGGCACACTTTAAAATAAGTTGGAAGTATCCAGAAACCGAACTTTGCTCGGGCTGCAAGACCTCAGCAAAAGTCAGATAAGTTTGAAAAAGGGAAGGAAAAAATGTATATTTTCTAAAATTTGCCCTTTTCATGTCCTTATCCCATTTTTGTTCGTATTAATCTCCCACTCCTCTCCCCTCTACCAATCCCTTCTTCTTTCCCTTTCCATCTATCTTTCCCTTTCCTTTCATTGCCGTTTTCTTTTCCTTTTCCCGTTACATTTCCGCTTCCTTTTCTCTACCGCTCTCTCTTACCTCTCCTTTTCTATGTTTCTCCTTTTTATTCCCCCCTCTTATACCTTCTGTAATACCCTGTCTCACTGTCTCTCTCTCCATCCTCTTCATTCCATTTTTATTATATCCTCCCTCTCCTTTTCCGTCCCTTTGCCTTTGCCTTTTCCAGTCTCATTACTCTTCCCCTTTCCCTAGGGAACTGGTTTTGGCATAACATACCCTGTATTCCACTTCTCATTTGATACCATCATTGCTTAAAAACATTCCGTGGAATCCGAATCGTCTCTTTTACCCATAATTGGGTATCGGGCCTAAGAATCACTATGAAAATATCTCTATATAGCAGACCCGGTGAACACCTTTCATTTTAGATCAGTATTGCTCAGAAGCATCCCGGACTCATCCGGGTCCACTTATTGACCCACATCTGAGAACTTGACCGGGTACGGTATCTGGAGACTTGACCAAGAAATCGTAATGGATACGGCCCTCCATGAGAGTTCGCTCAACACCTTTCATTTGGTACCAATATCCCTAAGATATATCCCGGTGTTATCCGGGTCCACATATTGGCCCATACCTTGGGATCTCACCTAGGAATCGTCATGCGCCATGATTTAATAACAATTTCGCTGAGAAATTATCCGGGCCATCCAGGTCTACATCTTGACCCACATCTGGGGACCTGACCTAAGAATCATAATAAGTTCATCTCTATGTAAAAGCGCTGCCTTTCAGTTGACACCAATATCGTTCAGAAATTTTCCGGGGCCATCCCGGTCCACGTTTTGACCCACATTTAGGGACCAGACCTAGGAATATTAATCAGTTGATCTCTGTGTAAAGGCCCTGCTCAGCACTTTTCATTTGGTACCAATATCCCTGAGAAATATCCCGGTGTTATCCGGGTCCGCGTGTTGACCCACATCTTGGGACCCGACCTAGGGATCGTAATGAGTTCATTTCTATGTAAAATCCCTGCTCAAAACCCTACATTTGATACCAATATCACTGAGAAATTTTCCGGGGTCATCCAGGTTCACGTTTTGAACCATATGTGGGAAATCGTCCTAGGCATCATAAATAAAATAGTTCTATGTTGAAGTCCTCACCAAGACCTTTCATTTGATGTCAATATCGCTCAACAACATCCGAGGGTCATCCGAGTCCACGTTGTAGCCTATATCTGGAGACCCGGGCTAGGCATCACAATTATAATAGTTCTGTGCTGAAGTCCTCATCAAGACTCTTTATTTGATAACAATATCGCTCAGAAACATTCGAGGGTTATCCGGGTCCACGTTTTGACCCATATCTGGAGACCCGACCTAGGAATCACAATTAGTACTATTCTATGTAAATTCTCTGCTCAATACCTTTTATTTGATGCCAATATCGTCCAAAAATATTCAGGGGAAAGCCAGGTCCACGTTTTGACCTTTTGACCTATATCTCGGGAACCGACTTCCGGATTTGAAAAAAAAATATGTATATAAACCATCTAGGGCAAGGTACTAAGCTGGTGTGTAAATTTGGTCAAAATCCCTCCACGCGTTTGGGCGAAAGCCGGCGACAAAGAAATGGGCTTGATTTTTATATATATATAGATAATATATAAATATTGCTAAAAAGGATAATAAATTTTATTATTAAATAAAAGTTCAATACGTTGCAAATCCTTGTACTTATTTCCCTCTATTCAGTCTATTGTACTAAAGCAGATTCCTTTTGTTCACTTATTTTGCAAAGAAAAGGCCAGTAGCATAGCTAAACCAAGCCCGTTTTGTATAATAATGTTGCATAAATTTAAAAATCATAGTTTAATTACATTAAATTGGTAATATTTCCAAAAATAATCAAAATTTCTATTGCCTCCGACACACAAAAGCTGACGGAAAGAATCGCTCCGATAAACTGTCAAAAATCCGATCCATCGTGAACCAGAATGCCGATTTCCGAACTTCGAAAAAATCTGACGTTCATCGGACGTCAATCGAAATGCAGAATGCCATTTGATCCGATTCACCTCCGATGAAAGTGGATCGTAAACCGGAATAGATGTGTATAAAATGCGAAAAAAATTGCTGTTGCGTTTTATGCTTTCATAAAAAGAGTTAAAGCAACTAAGTAACTGAACAACAAAAACAAAAATAAAAACATAAAACTTGCAACGGAAAATCTGTCGAAAATGTATTGAAAAACGATTTGCCACAAATCGCTCGCACACAACAAAGCAAAAAAAAAGAATCAGACTCAAAGCTTACTCACGCCTAACACAACAAAGCGTTTGTGCTGTTTTGTTGTTATTGTTGTAACTTATGTTGCTGCTGCTGCTGATGCCATTTTCGCGCGCGCCAACTACATAAACTTCATCTGCTTTCGTTGCCGCTTAACTAAATTGGATATCATTGGCAGCAAAGCTGTTGCATGCGCACACGCAACAACAACAACAAGAACAAGTAAGGAAGCCTAAGTTCGAGTGCAATCGAACATTAGATACTCAGCTGTATGCTTTCATTGTTTGTTTGCGTTTGTTCGATATAGGGTGTATTTTATATGAAACGAGTGCTGCATAAACAGGGCGCAGCCACGCCCATTTTCAAAATTTATATCAATCATCCAAATAAGCATACAAATATTATTGTTAGTGCAAAATTTCATCCCTCTATGACTTTTAGTTACAAAGACTTCACGTTACAAATTCCAAAAGGGTGTTCCAGAAATATCTTTGTTAAAAAGTAGGCGTGGTCATAAACCGATTTCAATACATTTTTGCGTGTCTATTAACACATGTTATAAAAGTGTATAAACCAAGTTTCGTCATAATATCTCAATTATTTGTCGAGTTAAAGGCTAAGAAATCTCATATATCCCTTTGTCTAAAAAGAGGCGGTGCCACGCCCATTTTCCAAACTTTTTTATTTTTTGTTTCCGGTCTATTGTAAAACTCATGTCACAAAATTTCAATGAATTATCTTTATATTTCACATAGATATCGCTTAAAATGGTTTTATTAGGTCACTTTATAATACACATATATAAAAGTGGGCGCGGTCGTCAACCGATTTTGGTAATTTTTCGTCCACACATTTGGCTAAGTAAATATATCACGCGTACCAGATTTCATCGATATATCTTTAACGGTTTCTGAGTTATGGCTTATTAAACTTTCAATATTCGCTCCTTAATAAGTGGGCGTGGCACCGCCCATTTTCCAAAATTTTTGTAGTTTTTGTTTTATGTCCATAGTTGGACTCCTGCCACAAAATCTCAGTGATTGATCTTTATATTTGACAGAGATATCGCTTAAAATGTTTTTATTAGGCCCCCTTATATTTCCTATATATAAAAGTGGGCGTGGCCGTCAACCGATTTTGATAATTTTTCGCCAAAACATTTGACTAAGTAATTATATTACGCGTACCGAATTTCATCGATATATCTTCAACGGTTTCTGAGTTATGACTCATAAAACTTTCAATGTCTGCCCCTTAATAAGTGGGCGTGGCACCGCCCATATTCCAAAATTTTTGTGTTTTTTGTTTTATGTCCATAGTTGGACTCATGCGACAAAATTTCAATGATAGATCTTTATATTTGACAGAGATATCGCTTAAAATGGTTTTATTAGGTCACTTTATAATACACATATATAAAAGTGGGCGTGGCCGTAAACCGATTTTGATAATTTTTCGTCAAAACATTTGTCTATGTAAGCAAATTACGCGTACCAAATTTCATCGATATATCTTCAACGGTTTCTGAGTTATGACATATAAAACTTTCAATGTTTGACCCTTAATAAGTGGGCGTGGCACCGCCCATTTTCCAAAACTTCATCAAATTTCTTCATAAGGGCCCGAGCTCAATACGTGGGTAAAATTTTAAAACTCTAGCTATATTAGTGGCTGAGATACCAAATTTCCGATTTTTTCTATATAGGAAAAGTGGGCGTGGTCATGGTCCGATTTCGCCCATTTTCAATACCAACCGTCCCAGTCTCGATACCAACTTGCGTTCCAAATTTCATCAAAATATCTCAATTTTTGCGCGAGTTAGAGTGTTTACAGACGGACGGACGGACGGACGGACGGACAGACGGACGGACGGACGGACGGACGGACGGACGGACGGACGGACGGACATGGCTCAATCGATTTCTCTTTTCACCCTGATCATTTTGATATATATAAGTCTATATCTATCTCGATTATTTCATTCTGTTACAATCCACCGTTATGTGATTAAAACTATAATACTCTGTGTACTAGTACAGCTGAGTATAACAACAAGCATGTTGTTCCATTTGAGTGTTAGCGTAAATGATAAGCAAAGAAACTAAAACAAAAACAACAATAAAAATTAAAACAAAAAATAAAAGTGGCAAAAAATTGATTGCAATTAAATTGGTTTTCTTACTTTATTCGGCGGCAGCTATTTCGTTAAGTCTCATAAAAGTGCACTTAAATTTGTTTGCTGTTTTTTTGCCTTTTATTTTTTTGCTGATGCGCTATTTTTTCATCCTTCAAAGAAAAGCGATTATCTGCAGTTCTTAATTTTTTGTATATTTTTTTTAAGCAGCTGAAGTTGGCTTGAAAAGGATTGAATTGAATGGCCAAGGTCATTTACCTCGAAGAGGTGTGATTTTGAGTACTTGTTCGAAAGAAACTTAGAATATAGTATACAAATTTTGCTTTTGAAAGGACTTCGCAAGCGCATTTGGTCAGTCCCATGGATCTACACTTTCCAAATTCATCAAAATAGTTGAGCTCTGCTTTAGGAACTAAATCTGAAGCTTGCTAGGGTGATTATTGTTCTTATTTGTTTCTCAACTGCCTAGACTTTAAATGAGCTGATTTTTGAATGAAGATACTCCGGCCCAGAAAGTATTAATATCGGAAACACATACACACACATCGGTGGAAGCAGAATAAGCTTATAACTCTTAACCTGATCTTCCCAACGTAGTGGAGGTCCCTCTTTCTGCTGCCTTTAGCGGGTTTTGATAGAAATACTTTCTGGGCCGACCGCCTTCATCCGTTGTCGCGATATGACCCGCCCAAAGCAGCCACTGGATCTTTATTCGCTGAACAGTGGTGATGTCTGCGTAAAGCTCGTACAGCTCATCATTAATTCTCCGTCTATACTCGCCCTTGCGAATGCGTAAATGTCCATAAATCTTGCGAAGAACTTTTCTCTCGATTACTCCAAGTGCCATCTCAACTGATTTTGACATCGCCATGCATCTGCGCCGTAAATGAGGACCGCGCCATATTTTCTGACTTCTCTAAGCTGGATAAAGAGGCTAGAAAATCCAACGAAGAATCCCAATTGCCAAGAAATGCTACTTTGGACTAAGTGAGAGTGTTACGCGTCAGTTATCACGAAGCAAAAATGTTTGGCACCCTTTATTTGTCAAATAAGAAGAGGAAAACAGAGCTAAGCACTTTCTAGTTCTACATAAAGTGCATAAAGCCCCTAGAGCTTAGAATTAAACCTCTGTATCGATGTTCAAAAGGTCTACCCAACTTTCTAAGAATACTCTCTTGAATGCTCTAGGAGACATATCATCTGTGCAGGGATTCTGTAACCAATTTGCGACAATTTTCGCATCGATATCGTAAATTTGCGATCATTTTAGCGATTATGCTATTCTGTACGATTTTTCGGTCGAATTCTGGAGCATATTTTTACAGTTGTTTCCGATAATAATAATAACTATGTAGTATCGCCGGTGCTCGAAATTCGACTATGCAATTTATTTTTTCAATTTTGTATTGGTACAAAAATTATTCCTTTTCGCGGAGATAAGCAACACTTTCCAAATTCCAGTTGCACCGCAACACTGATTTTCCCTTTTGATCACGGTCCGACGCGAAATCATGGTCAAAATCAAGGCAGATCTAGGAAGGTAGGCCCAGTGGCGAATTCAGAAATTTCCCATGTATTTTGTTATTGTAATTGGTAGAGTGTAATGTCAAAATGATATTTCGCCGTGGTTAAAATCTGAATTCACTTGGGGCTCGTCCATTCTTATTGGCCTTGATGTGAATTCGCTTTGATTTTGACATTACACTCTACCTTTGTGAATAAAAAAAGAAGTTTTTCAATTCGCCGCCGAGCCTGCCTGTTAGATATGCCTTGGTCAAAATTAAAATTACTCAGTGTGCTCTCCCGCCCTCTCTCTCATTTTTCGCTTTAATAGAAAAGCAATAGGAGATATTTGGCCGCGTTGATTTTGATCTGAGCGTAAACTGGGCCAATGCATATAAAATAGAGAGAGCGCTTTTAAATTAAAGCGACTCTTCAACTGTGTTTACGATATTTATTTCTCTTAACTAAAAATTTTATTTATTAATTATAAACAAATTAAATAATTTATAGAAAAAATTATATGCCTATGCACTGCTCCTGACTCATACGAACACATCCATATCAATTTTATGTGGATCTGAGTATGTTAAATGTGCTAAACAGCCTGGCAATTGTTTGTATGGGAAAAATGTTAGCCTATTAATATATAGATAAATATAATCATCGCAGACGTTTCGAGGGAAATTTTTGTGTTGGTCGATTTTGCGATTTTCGGTCGCAAAATGAGTTACAGAATCCCTGCACTGCTGTCATCATCTGACCAGATTGAAAGCAATAAATCTGGTTGCAAAAGAGACATGACAATTATGAGATCTGAGAGTTTTAATCGAGACTTCGTTTGCAAAAAGTTCCGGGATTCATAAACCTTCAATTGCTGATATTTCGATCAATCAGAAACCGGTGAAAATATTTTCAAAATGTGTGTGGCCGCTGTGGTGTAGTGGGCAGAGTGCTCGCCTGCCATACCAGAGATCTGGGATTCTAAGCCCAGTCCGGACAAACAGCAACAAGTTTTTTTCTAATTAACTGGAACCCAATTATTGTATTTTTTTTTTTAACAGCGGTCATCCCTTGGCAGTGGGCGGCATACCCTCCGAGTGTAACTCTATCATAAAAAAGCTTCTCACAAAAAATGCATTTGCCATTCGGAGCCGGCATAAATTGTAGGTCCACGCAATTAATAGGAAAAACCAAAAGTTAAGAAGTACGTCTCGAATTGGGAAGAGAAGCGCGGCCTTAAAACTCGTCAGAGTTATACATATCAACGCCATTGTATTATAGGTATATTATATAGTGAAATAATAAGAACCGTGAGATTACTACTATATTTTGGAACCATTTTTCGTCATCTCTTGTCAAGTTTGGCTTGTAAGCAAACCAATTTAAACGATTCGCCATCTTCAGTTTTATATTAAAGCTGATAATTCTTAAAAACTTGTAAAGAAGAGTAGTTATAATTTTTTAGGTCATCGCCTTCTCATCTATTTAACTAAACAGACAGTCAGAAAAAGTAATCCCTATAGGGTATATATATACATATATACACAAACCGATTTGCCGCCATAATACATTGCTTTTTCTGCTGCCACACACTTCCCCTTACGCAGATGAGATGGTGTTAAATGCACATTAAGAGCGTGTGTTAATGAAAATCTGCCGATACCCGCAGCTAAAATGAAGAAAACAAAAACAAAAGCGTGGAGTGTACATACAAAAACTGAAAAATTGTAGGCATTTAAAGCAAAAATCGAAAAAAGTAACGGAAACAAGAAAAATCAAGCAAACAAAAATTTTCGTCACGATTTCACATTTTAGCGATTTGTCATCTCTGCACATTTTCGCCGGGAGTTTCGCATAAAAAAAGCATATGACTAACATTTGCAATGGAATAACGCAAGATATTCTACACTCGTGTCTTCATACATATGTACCCTGTAGGGAAAATCTCTAGTTCCGAACTAGGTCGCTTCTAGAGCATTTTTCGACACTACTAGTGCGAGCTAAATCTCTTTTGCATGTTATCAACTGGCGAATTTAACACGGCGATGTCCTAGGCGGTGTCAATTGTCACCCTCTGCACTACATTTTCGATAGTTCCGAACTAGTACTAAATTCTACAGTTTACACTAGTTCGTTTATTGCCACAATTTCGATAGTTCTGAACTAGCTACAAGTACCTACAAATTCTACAGTTTTACATCTGCCGCTTAAGTGCAGCCTTTGACACACTTCATGCAAGCGGCGCGATCAGGGCCGTGGAGAGGGGGGGGGGGGCAGCCAGGGAAATCGCCCTGGGGCCCGGAAGGTTTTTGGGGGCCCGGAAGGGCAAAGAAGTATTGACAGTACTAGCACTAGGATTTCATAGATACATACATACATATGTAGGTATTTTGTTGCTACAAAAAATTGTTTTAAAATTGAAGTGTTTAACTTAACCAAATCATCAAAATAAAATTATAAGCATCCAATCAAATATTTACCTTGTTTATACATGGGCAAATCCTAGAAAAGTGAGTTAAAATTGAGGAAAATCAACTTTGATTTAGAGTTTCCAAAGTACCGCGATTGGTAAGGTGGTGAACCAAGCTTCTCAGAAATATTTGCTTTTTAATTGAACATGTATGTTATTTTTTTATTAGATTGAGTTTATTTTTTAAGGGGGCCCGTAAACGCGAACTGTCCTAGGGGCCCGGCTCGGCTCTCTGCGGGCCTGGACGCGATGGCCGACTGGCTAACGCATGTGCCTTTCAATCTAAGGGGCGCGGGTTCGAATCCTGTCGGTGTCAAGGTGGATGATAACTTTTTTTAATTTTTTTAACTAATATTTTTTTATTTAATAAAAATTTACAATAATATTTAAAAAGTAATAAAATAAAAAAAATGAAAAATAAGCCTGAGGGAGGGGAAAAGCATAATTGGGGGAACATTTCATTTCATACAAGATGCAAATAGAAAACTCTTTATATAAAATGATTCACTAAACATCTGAGAATTGCAGAAATATACAAAGCCTACGGAAATTGAACGAACGAAAAATTTTCATAGAATTTTTGTCACTTCGAAATTGCATACAAATCAAAGTGTGTCTTATAATGGTCACTCAATTCACTCCTTCTGAACTGGTGAGAGTCTAACTACGATTGATCTAGTTCCCTTTTGACACCTTTTCGCTAGTTCGGAACTAGAAATTTTGCTCACTAGTTATTGAGTTCCCTGCAGGGTACATGTGTACGATGAAGGAAATGTGTTTGGTGTTTGCCTGTTGGATTTGGCTGAATGCCTGCAATTCAATTTTGTTTTTGGTGTTTGGTTTTCTTTAGTTTTTTTTTGGTTTTGCGTTTACTTTGGCGGAACGCACCATTGTGAATGGATACAAGTGACTTGACTCTGGGATGTGTGTTAAAAAGGTCGAACAGCTGTGCTCAGCTGATTTCAGGGTTGCTGTTATGGCCCAATAACGATGGTGAAAGCAATAGAAGTTGCCCTTCTTCTTTCTGTTTTGTAGGTTGTTGATTTTACATTCTTGCACATGTTATTCGTGGAATAGCTGGCGTTTACGCTATCACCGGGAATTGCGGTTTAGGAACTCAGCCTTAAATTCTTTTCGGAATTATGAATTGGTTTTTTCAATTCCCAATTCCGGAATTGCGTTTCTGTCTTGATTGCTACGACCTTGTCATTATGGTCCCTTTTCTTACAACAACCACATCCGGCCGCCATACCAATCTGTACCCCCGGAAGTCGCCGCCATACCAATCTGTCCCCGATTTTGATATTTTTCGATGACTTATCGTCTTTTTTTTTATCGAATTTCGACTACGCATCCCAGAGCCATTTCACTGTATGCTATACACTATGGAACGCACGCTGTGCCACAAAATGGTACTTTGTGCGCATCTCATATCATGATGCCTTGTGTCTTGTGGCGCTGCTAAACACGCCCCAAACATGAGTGAACTTGTTGAATGTATGCTGGTGAAGTGGAGACAGAGTGGAAAGTACTAGGAAAGGAGCGCACATCAAGTTTGAAAAAGGTATACCCCTTTCGGCAGCACAGCTTTCGTTCCCGCCCGCCCGTCTCGCCGCGCACACAACCAGCGTGATCTCTTGGAATTATCTGCCGTGCGCTTTATGCTTTAAATTAGAGGTCGGAAACTATCGATAGTCAGCACCATCGATAGTTTACGATAGTTTTTTGCAAACTATCGATAGTATATCGATAGTTGACGATAGTTTCGGGTGACTTGGGAGAGTCTACGGCTACGCTCACACTGTAACCGCCTTTTGCCGTCCGGCAGCAAACACATCCACAAACACATCTGTTTTAAATGAGCTCACCCGATTTCACCCGAATGTAAACAAACTTTGCCCACCTGTCCTGGTCTTATTCTGACCAATACATGAAAGTAATAGAAGATGATCCAATAAAACTTTTTTCAGTACATTGTTTTGTTTTATTTATTTATTAGCCATTTATTCTTGTTCAAAAAAATTAATATATTAACCAGAGACCATAACAATTATAACAAATAAATATAAAAATCACTTGATAACAATTATTGAGCAATGGAAAAATTTTTCCATCATCAATAAAAATTACTCAAAGATCCATATTTTTTCGATCAGATCATAATTGTTATGAGCAATTGATTTTTTTTTCGATCTTCCATAACAATTTCTGGATGATGGATATTTTTTAGATCAGCTCATAATTGTTACTAGCAATTAATATTGTTTTCGATCTTCCACAACAATTACTGGATGATGGATATTTTTTAGATCAGTTCATAATTAATTAAGACTCGACTAAATGATAGCCCTAGCCATGCGCTTTCATTTGATACCCATTTTGCGGTGTTCGGTATTCTATATTCGTATTCCATATCCATATTTATCCGCTTTTCCACAATTATGAGCTGACCTAATCGAAATATATCGAAGTCCAAATGAAACCTGGGGCCATCCCCTTTCGTTTGATACCCATATTGTAGTGTAATTTTAATGTTTTTGGGTAATCACATTTTAAACGACCATGCGACTAGAATGCATAGTCGTATTTATGTTGCTTTGACTACTTGCTAGTCAGCAATTCAAACCCTGCATGGAATAGTTACCGTTTGTTTGGTGCCTAGTGGTCACATTTCAAATTTTCAATAAACTATCGATAGTTCAAACGATAGTCGAAAACCATCGATAGTGTAAACGATGTTCAGAAACCATCGATAGTGACGATAGTGCCATCGATAGTTTCCGACCACTACTTTGAATAGCAGCGAGCAGCCAGCAGCCAGCACCGGAACTCTTGTGCAGTGAGGCTGTTTGTTGCATGTGCATGTGTATGTGTTTTATGTGTTATTATTGGTCTTGTGGCAATTGTTGCATGTTCAACAGCGATTTTTATTTATGTACGAGGCGTCAAATGTACTAACGAGAATGAACTTAATTTACGACCACCCAAAATTCGTGTGTGCGAAGGGTGCGCACGCACCTCTTGGCTCCGCTTTTAGCCTCGCTGTTCATGTGTACCTCAGTGCCGCTCAACTCAGGGTAAACGACAGTTTGTTTGCCATACCGCGAATTTCACAAATGACAGCCCATCTTCCAAGAAGAAGAAAAAGAAGCTGCTGAAGCAGAAGCAGCGGAAGACGAATAGCGGAAAGAAGTGCAAATTTTTGCTTGAAGTTTTTGAGGAGAATGGAAGCGAGTTTTATTTAGTCTGTAGATGGAGATGCATGCACGGAAGATGCTGCCAACTGCTGCGGCTGCTGGCGCAGTCGGATGTTGCTTTGGCTGCTGCTCCCTCGGTTCCTTCTGTCGCTCTCCCACCACTGCAATCAAATCAAATGAAATCATAAACTAAATTCCCCAATGCGCTTCTATCATTCTACATCATTTCTTTTGCTTTCGTTTCTTTTAATGCTACACAAAAGTACAATGATTGAGTAATTAAAAATAACTGCGCAAAGGCAAGTGAAATTCCTCAACTTCTGCCAACTTACAACTTCCTCATTGACACAAGCGCGCTGCTTTCTGTGGCAGAAAAGTGGAAGCAAGAGATGTAGGGAAAGGAAAGGAAATGATGGGTTGCAAAGGCAACTAAATCATTTCGCATTTGCACATATTTACTTGCTTGCTACGCAATCATTAAAGGCTGTATCTGTGTGTGTGTGTGGGTATGTACATTTGTGGGGATGTAAAAAGTACTGCAAACATAGCTTCATTCTGACTATACAGAAAATCACAGCAATGAATTTTACTTTTCTCTTTATTTGTCTATATATACCTACATAAATATGTCTGTATCCAGCAAAAAGATTAGGCTTATAGCTGAAGCCTAAAGCTGGGGTTATAGATACTTAACGTAGCATGGAACAAGTTGAGAAACGGGCCGCTTTATGCGCGCTCCGTAAAAATCTAAATTGATCTGACTTCTATGTTACGCTAAGTGTGCGTAATCAAATGTACTCAAACCCCATTGAACAGAAATTTTGAGTGAGTTTGTTCATGCTACGTTAAGTACCTATAACTCCAGCTTAAGCTACTAAACAGGAATACGCTAGCAGCGCTAATCGCTGTTAAGCCGGAATTACAATAGCGCTGTGACTGTGGCAGCGACTGTTTTTCGAAATCAGCTGATTTCTAGAAACTACGGTTTGTAATGAAGCGGCACATAATACAGCAGAGGCAGCTGGCAGCACCGCTCCGTTTAGCCCAAATTCTAAATTCGCTGCCGCTGCCTTGAATCGCAGCCAACTTCAAAGTGTTGATGTGAACTTATGTCTGTTTCCGTACCATCCAATGTAGGTAATATATTTTTTACTAATTTTGTGTTTCCGTACTTTGATGTCAGCAAGCGGGAGAGAATTTAATTTTTACTTAATTAATTTCCACTAGCAAATATTGCTGGCGGGATGCAAAAGCAAAGAAGAAGAAAGAGCAGAGGAAAAAATTAAACAAGATTGATTATTTTAATTGAAAAAAGTGGACATGAAAATTGTAAGTAAATTTATGTCACCACGTGTCCAAGGTAAAAGGAAACAGACCTAATATATAAAGAAGTCCTGCGAACGCTCTATTGTGTTTGGTCTGGCAGTCACTGCTCATATTAGACGCATCAGCTGATTCCTAAAACCGTCGCTGCCCGCTGCCACATCGCTGATGTAATTTGGGCTTTATGCACTCATTCTCTCCGCTCTGTTATGCGCTCATATATCAAATAGAGAGAGAGAGAGGGGGAGAATTGAGTTTTGTGCGCAAACATCAGGGTGACCAGATTGGGCACTTTAGCGCCAATTGAGCGCTTTTTCTGAACTTTTGCGCTTTAAAATTTGAAAAAGAGCATTAGGCGCTTTATAATTTTGTGGGATTTTTTATTCAAACGTATTCACTATCAGGCAAATGCTTTTGTAGCATTTCAACTTCGAAAAACTAATTAAATATAATGTGGAATATATTTTTTTAGTGTGATGTGGTAACCACTTGGTGTTCTTATCGATTTTAATGACGCGAAACTTGTACATCTATGGTAATTGTTTTGCAAATCAACCGCTAAAGAAGCTTGTATATTTATAAAAATGTAAGCGTTGTATACCAAGTGTGGGATGGCGTTGGAAAGCCTAAATTCAATAGTTCTAATAAAATGCTCTATGAATGCTAGTAGTTTTTGCTGCAAAACGTTTCCGATATCCAACAATATGTTGTCAAAATTAAACAGCTGAATATATGATAGGTAGACTGCGGATCTTTATGCAATTGCATATTTTTAAGGAAAAGAGATAGCGATATGGTTCCAAAGAGAAAAATGAAAGTTATTAACAAAATATTCTAAATTTTCATATTTATTTCTGCATATTTTGCATATTGCATATAACTTGCATATTGCATATAACTTGCATATTTGCATAATAATTGAGGTTTAGCAGTTTTAATCCGCAAGTTAGAGTCTCGCGGAGTTCCCCTAATGGCTTCAATGGCCCTAATAACAGAAGCTTTTGAACGACGACGCTACGTCAGGATCATGTGGGCAAATAGTTTTGGTCAAAATTGAAGCTATTTCAAAAAAGAACCTGCTTTTGAAGTCATATTAGGAGTAGCCAAAATACTTTCAGGTGATAACAAAATATTAGAAACTGGAATACAGATTCCCAGTCAATTTTGGAGCGAATTTAAGTATGCTCCGGTTACATCTTTTGATGTTGAGCGTTCATTTTCACATATAAACGGATCTCAACCGATAAGCGTCACAATGTTTCCATTGAAAATGTGGAGAAAACACTTGTAGTATATTGTGGTCTTAACTACAACTAAAATTACCTCTTTACATTAAAAATTATTATAATAAAAATTAGTTCCCATTTGCAGTTAGTTTTTGGGTGTTAATTGGTTTTATATTTGCATAGAACAAAGGATTCAGCATAGAACATATGATTTTTGCATTCAACTATACTTTACTTATTGTGTATATCACTTAAAATTCCATATCTGATGTAAAAAAGGTGTACTTTTAATTTGCATATAACTTGCATATAACCTGCATATAAGTTGCATATATTTTGCATATCGAAAACAGAGCAAGAAAATTCGCTTTGGAATGTGAATATCGCTAGCTTAGAGTGCAAACTGTATAAGTCCATTTTTATGAAAAAGTGTTTTTAAGTGTAGAAAGCTAGAAAAATCAAATACGCACCACGCTAAACAAATCTGTGATACTTGTCATATTTCTACTCGTTGTTATTCAGTGATACGCAAATTGTGTAAGTCCAAAAAGCGAAGAAAATTGTGTAAGTCCAAAATTTTTATATGAACAGAAATTTTTTTTCATTTTGAAATTTTTTTATTTTTTGTTTTTTGTCTCTCCTACAAAGTTTGAAAAAAGGACTTACACAATTTGCACTCTAAGCTAGCGATATATAGTTTTGAATCAATATAACTCTTAATAAATCATTTTAAATTTTTTGCATAAAGATCCGCAGTCTAATGATAAGAATATAAAAACAAGAGATTCAGATGAAATAGGTTTCGAAGAGAGTTTTGAGGATTCTAGATTTTTATAGCGCCGAAGGAAAAAAATATCGATAAAAGGCAGCAATTTTTGTACACTATTTCTGTGATATAAAAGATATCCTAATTCGACTTTATGTGTTTTATTGGATTTATGATTTTTGGACGCTCTTTGTCACTTTTGGGCGCTTTTTCCTTCTGAAATTGCGCTATTTTTTTTAATAATCTGGGCACCCTGGCAAACATGGTCAAAGGGAGCACAATGAGTGGCGAGCGTAAAAAATTTGGTATTGTCGAAGGAAAGATTGTGGGCCACAATTTGTGGCTTAGAAAAAATGCATATTCAGTGTATTTTCTACTGGCATGCAAGCAAGTGGTTAATTAAGTGCACCGCTTATCCTATTGCAGTGGTGGGCGAAAATTTAGCTCTTGCAGCAGTCTCGGAGCCAGCAAGAGGAAGGAGAAGGGCTGATTTGTTTTTCGGTGATAAGGGGAATGCAAAACAATTAAAATCAGCGTATATTGTCTCGCTCGTCATGTTCATCGCACGAAGCCTGCGGAAATACTAAAAATCAAAAACCAAAACCACCAACTCTCAGCCACGATCAACAATTGTCAAACTGTGTTGCCGTAGTACGGAAACAAAATAATACAATTTTCGCCAAGAATTACGAAAAAATAATTAATACTGAATTTTTCGATTTTTAGGTAGCAACGACTTTATAATATACATTTAGTTTGTGCGTATTTCATTTCTACATGCAAATCGATTTATTTACAAACTGTATACATATTTTTAGTATTCATAGTAGCAAAGCAAAGTGTCTGTCCTTTATAGACTCCCAAACTAATCAACCGATCTTTATGAAATTTTTGCAGTAGATTCATGTGGTATTAACGCACATGATAGGGTATATAGAATTTCAATAAGTGGGAACTTCTCGGAATACAGGCCCAAATGTGGACCCAGAGTGACCCAGATAGACTTTGAGCAATATTGGTACCAAATGAAAGGTTCTAGGCTGGCCTTCCATTTAATTCAATTTTTTTTCAATAATTTTTAGGTGATACGAAGAAAAAACCATGAAAGTACGAATTTCTGATACCAAATTGTTTGACGCTGCGGCAATACTGCTGCACACTGCCTCTCAGGCATGAACCAGTGATGGAAAATGACTCGTGCCTGTGCAGTTTTCGGTTATTTGCGAAGTAGCAAGGCACTTATGTATAATCAATTGATTTTCGCACTATTCTGCAAAACTCAATTCAGGTTATAAATGTTTTTCGATCACAATGCCATTTTTGTTTGCTTCATAGTAAACAAACGGTTGTTTTTTTTTTATTATGAAGGTATATAAACTTTATTATAAAGTAATCTTCATAAAAATAGGACGCACAAATATGTGTAAGAAAGGTTTCGTATGAGATCCTTATTATACAATATGTGCTGTAAACTTATTTTATCAAGGTAATGCTACCAACAGACGATTTTCAAATTGATTGCACAATTAAATTCAAAAATTCACCACTTTTTGTACAAATTTGATACAATTGGAAACTTTCATTTTCCATCACTGCCACGAATACAGGCGGCGACATACTCTCTCGTTCTCAATCTTGCTTATGTGTTGGTGAGTTCTTCCTCAGTTCTTCTCCCCTTATGCTGCACTTGGTTGCGTCCCTCACCAACAACCAAATGTGCCAAGTCGGCTCCTAAGTGCAAAATGCTACCAGGAGCTATTTTGCCCAACGCTGTCCTATTGCATTGGTGGGCAAATGAAATGTAAGCATGTATTGGTAACCGCGAGCGTAAAGTGGCTACCATTGGACAAAGAACATTTGCAGTCAGTTGATTAACAAACAACATCGTGCGCCGCTTGATTGTTTTATGATACTATTTATGCGCGTACCTATATGTGTTTGTTCAAAATGAATGACAAATATTGCTTTATGATTTCCAATGCCTTTGGTAATATGCAATGTCTATTGTCGTTTTCAAAGTGGCTTATTTTTATACTCAGCTGTACTAGTACACAGAGTATTATAGTTTTAATCACATAACGGTGGATTGTAACAAAATGAAATAATCGAGATAGATATAGACTTATATATATCAAAATGATCAGGGTGAAAAGAGAAATCGATTGAGCCATGTCCGTCCGTCCGTCCGTCTGTCCGTCCGTCCGTCCGTCCGTCTGTCCGTCCGTCTGTAAACACTCTAACTCGCGCAAAAATTGAGATATTTTGATGAAATTTGGAATGCAAGTTGGTATCGAGACTGGGACGGTTGGTATTGAAAATGGGCGAAATCGGACCATGACCACGCCCACTTTTCCTATATAGAAATAATCGGAAATTTGGTATCTCAGTCACTAATATAGCTGGAGCGATGAAATTTTACCCACGTGTTGAGCTCAGGCCCCTAGGAAGAAATTTGATGAAATTTTTGAAAATGGGCGGTGCCACGCCCACTTATTAAGGGTCAAACCTTGAAAGTTTTATATGTCATAACTCAGAAACCATTGAAGATATATCGACAAAATTTGGTACGCGTGATTTACTTACTTAGGCATACGTTTGGACGGAAAATAGTTAAAATCGGTTGACGGCCACGCCCACTTTTATATATTTGTATTATAAATTGACCTAATAAAAACATTTTAAGCGATATCTTTGTCAAATGTAAAGATAATTCATTGAAATTTTGTGGTATGATTTCTACAATAGACCGAAAACAACAAATAGAAAAATTTTGGAAAATGGGCGTGGCACCGCCTCTTTTTACACAAAGGGATATACGAGATTTCTTAGCCTATAACTCGACAAATAATTGAGATATTATGACGAAACTTGGTTTATACACTTTTATAACTTGTGTTAATAGCCACGCAAAAATTTATTGAAATCGGTTTATGACCACGCCTACTTTTTAAGAAAGATATTTCTGGAACACTCTTTGGGAATTTGTAACGTGACATCTTTATAACTAGAAGTCATAAAGGAATGAAATTTTGCACAAAGTATAATATTGATATGCTTAGTTGGATGACTGATAAAAGTTTAGAAAATGGGCGTGACTACGCCCACTTTATGCAGCACTCGCTTTATATTAAGTGCACCGTGTTTCCATCAAACGCAAACAAACAATGAACCGATACAGCTGAGTATCTAATGTTCGATTCCACTCGAACTTAGGCTTCCTTACTTGTTCTTTTTGCGTTACATTTTAGGGAAAGTATCTGAAATGGTAAAATAATTAGTGCAATTCTAAACAATTTTTCATTTTGCGGATTTTCTCGCACTGTTCGCAGTGAAAAATTATTTAGAATTGCCCTAAATGCTTTCATTCATTAAATAGCACATAATTTACTATTGCATAAAAAATAAAAGCAAAGCGACGATATGTGTCATCCCTTTGCTTGCTGAAACACAACTGACTAGGGTTGGGCGATATATATCGATATATCAATATATCGATATTTTTAAAATAGTACAGCCGATAATATCGACGATATTTTGAACTACCGTGCATCGATAATCGATAATTTTTTGCCATTTCGAGCCAAATTCGATATTTTTCATACACTTCTGATTCGCTTCGAATTTAACAGCAGAACATTTTTTAAGAAGTGGTATAACCATAATGTCCGGGTGCTTGAATTTACATTACTTTCTTCTTCAAGCAATTCTTAATGATTTTTATGTTTATACTTCAGGATTCGTAGAATATCTGTAGATCCATCCAACTTTAACAACAAATATCTAGTAAACTATAAGTCTGCGGCAAGTTTGGATTCCAGTTTTGAGATCTGTGAGAGCACCTCTAGCCCCGCGAAGAAGTGGTTTTTCGCGGGACGTGGTTCCTTAATGTGAAGCCAGCCCTTTCGATATATTGATATATCGATGTTTTTACACGGCATAAATCGATGTTTTTTTAAATATCGATACAATATATATCGATATATTTTTCCAATTTGCCCATCCCTACAACTGACATAGATAACTAGATACGAAACTCTTCATTTCGTGAGAGCACTGTCAAAATGCGCATTTTTATACTCAGCTGTACTAGTACACAGAGTATTATAGTTTTAATCACATAACGGTGGATTGTAACAGAATGAAATAATCGAGATAGATATAGACTTATACATATCAAAATGATCAGGGTGAAAAGAGAAATCGATTGAGCCATGTCCGTCCGTCCGTCCGTCCGTCTGTAAACACTCTAACTCGCGCAAAAATTGAGATATTTTGATGAAATTTGAAATGCAAGTTGGTATCGAGACTGGGACGGTTGGTATTGAAAATGGGCGAAATCGGACCATGACCACGCCCACTTTTCCTATATCGAAAAAATCGGAAATTTGGTATCTCAGTCATTAATATAGTTGGAGTGATGAAATTTTACCCACGTGTTGAGCTCAGGCCTCTAGGAAGAAATTTGATGAAATTTTGGAAAATGGGCGGTGCCACGCCCACTTATTAAGGGTCAAACATTGAAAGTTTTATATGTCATAACTCAGAAACCATTGAAGATATATCGATGAAATTTTGTACGCGTGATTTGCTTATTTAGGAAAACGTTTGGACGGAAAATAATTTAAATCGGTTGACGGCCACGCCCACTTTTATATATGTGTATTATAAAGTGGCCTAATAAAAACATTGTAAGCGATATCTCTGTCAAATATAAAGATATATCGTCGAAATTTTATGGCAAGAGTCCAACTGTGGACATAAAACGCAAAAATTTCGGAAAATGGGCGTGGCACCGCCTCTTTTTGAAGAAGGAATATACGAGATTTCTGAGCCCATAACTCGACAAATAATTTATATGTAATGACGAAACTTGGTGTGCAAACTTTTATTACTTGTGGTAATACATGTTAAAAATTTTAGCGAAATCGGTTGACGGCCACGCCCACTTTTATATATGGGTATTATAAAGTGAACTTATAAAAACATTTTAAGCGATATCTTTGTCAAATATAAAGATAATTCATTGAAATTTTGTGGCATGAGTTCCACAATAGACCGGAAACATAGAATAGAAAAATTTTGGAAAATGGGCGTGGCACCGCCTCTTTTTGGACAAAGGGATATACGAGATTTCTTAGCCCATAACTCGACAAATAACTGAGATATTATGACGAAACTTGGTTTATACACTTATATAACCTATGTTAATAGACACGCAGAAATTTATTGAAATCAGTTCATGACCACGCCTACTTTTTAACACAGATATTTCTGGAACATCCTTTGGGAATTTGTAAAGTGACATCTTTGTAACTAGAAGTCATAAAGGAATGAAGTTTTACACAAAGAATAATATTCATATACTTAGTTGGATGACTGATAAAAATGTTGAAAATGGGCATGGCTACGCCCACTTTATGCAGCACTCGCTTTATGTAAAATACACCGTATATCGAACAAACGCAAACAAACAATGAACGCATACAGCTGAGTATCTAATGTTCGATTCCACTCGAACTTAGGCTTCCTTACTTGTTTATAACATTTTTCTTTGGTGCCACTCTGTTCGAAAACTGAAAATGGGTATTTTACATATTATTTCTGGGAATTTTTCAGCTTCCTTATGTTATTGAAGACTATATCAATAATAAAATTTTGTTTATACCAATTTAAGGTAAGGATATAACCACAAATAGTATGATTTTCCCACATTCCGAATAGTCGTGTTCGAAACCCAATCTCAGACAATTTAAGCATAACGGACAAAAATTGGTGGACGATAATACATGTAGTTGGGTGATATTTTTTAAGAAATATTTTATTCTATTTTGCAATTCTATTAAAATGTGAATATATTAGAACTGAAATATAATAATTTGTAACCGGATATATATATAAATCTACTGAAGAACCGCTGCCCGCCTTCCATCTCATTAACATATTTTTTATAATTTTAACTGAAACACATTTTTTCTAGTTGAAACAGTAAACTTCACTGCATATAACACACAAGCAATACAATTACCTCTGTATTTTTATAATTCTTAATTATTTCAACAAAATTGGGCACATAAAACAAAACATCAAAATCCACCGAAAGTGACAATTTATTATGGCGCGTTTTCCTATCTGGCACCTGCAATTTGCACAAACAGCTGATCGGCCGAGTTTTATGTTGTGTTGATGCTGGCAACAAAGCCACATTAGACCCGTGGGAAAATCGTAAAAATGAGAGAGTAAAAAAGAGTTTCGTATCAAGTCATCTTTGACAACTGACGTGAAAATTCTGTTCTAACACCACTGTGACTGAATTAATTTTTCGCTCTCAACAGCAACTGAAATAAGAGCGTAAGAATACGTGTGCTGAGAGTAACTGCTCATGTGAGTCAAAACGCCCATGTAGGTCCTATTGTGATATACATTAACGTTTCAACCCTAGCAGAATATATTTTTGTTAATAACGCAGGAGACCTGATTATTAGTAATTATCTAAGCCATATTCCAACGGCGCATAAGTCTTGGAAATAGGGTTTCCCCTCAGAGAGAGAGAGAGAGAGAGAGAGTAGTCCTTACAGCCTAATGACAGCAACATAGGAAAATCAGCCTTATTTTAAACCTTCGCGCATACAACTTTTGTTCGCTTAGAATTTTCAGGCATTATTTCGGAAGCCTTTATATCTTCTTGAATAAAACTGAAATAAGGCGTAGGTTTTTTGCTGGGTATGAAGGTAAATGTGCGTTTGCAGGTACTTTTGTGTATGTGTGTGTGTTAGTTCTGAAAAATCGCAGCACTTAAAGCGAATTTAACACATTTAAATTGAATTCGTAACGAGTTTTATGCTAGAGGAAAGAGGTGTTGCAACTTGCAAGGCTCATTTTATTATTACACTTGGGGGCATTTCAGGCGTAGCGAATTTAGCTTTTTCTCTTGCTCTTAGATAATTCAAACAAAAAAATGTGTATTTCTTTTAATGGGTAGAACATTTTTCCCCGTTATTGTGCAATTTTCTGTGAATTCAACTTTAACATAAAAAATTAAATGCTTCACTTAACTCTACATCCACTAAGTCGCTATTACAGCAAGTCACTCGCTTTAACAAGAAATTTACTCATAACATTACTAGGATGAGAGAAAAATTCTATGAGGAAACAAGCTAGATTGGATTTTGCGCTCAGAAATTACCTACTATGCACGGTAGGCAGGAAGCGACGATAGGTTGCATGAAAATGTCGAGAAAAAAGGAAAGTGGGGTTGTGTTATGTGATGTTTATAGATGGAACATCCGTTGAAATTAAAATCCGAGCTGCTCCTTTTTCAAGGATATCCACATTTTTTGTTTTTTTTTGAAAGGATCAAATATTGAGAAAATCGAAAATTCGCCACCGTCCAAATTTTTCCGATTTCAATACATTATTTGGTCGCTAAGGGATACAAAAAAAGGTATTAAAAAGAAAAATGGACACCTGTAGTGGAAAAATCCAATGTGAACAGGATCTAAAGGATAACCACTGAAATATAAAATAACACAAAAAGTACCCACTTTAATTTGCGTATAACTCCTAACATGTTAACTCTACGTGAAAATTCCTTATAATATGTTTCATTCAGAATAAATAAAGGAATATTTCTTTGATATACAATTTTGATGTACCTGCAGTGGTTAATGCACTTTGGTCCATCTAAAGTGAAAATTTCAAAAAAAGTACGTTTTTTTTATGGTGCTATTTTAAGTTCAAATATTTTTCTAGTTTATGTAAATATTTTAATCTAATGATCCAATTCTCATTCTTACATATCTATACGTTAATATTAAAAAGAATTAGAGCTGAAATACGCGCTAGCTGTGCACGGTGGGCGGTAAGCAACAATAGGTTGCATGAAAATATCGAAAAAACGATCGCCGGCTAAACACTTACGTAAAATGATATTCTAATATACTTCATAAACACACAGCAAACGTGAATAAAATCTCCAACATTTTTTTTAAACGAAAATTAGTACCAGCACACAGCTAGGCACATATTCGTTGGGCCATCGTTTTTACGATATTCCCATGCAACCTATTGTTGCTTCCCGCCCACCGTGCACAGCTAGCGCGTATCTCAGCTCTAACTCTTTTTTAGTATTAACGTAGAGATATGTAGAAATGAGAGTTGGATCATTAGATTAAAATATTTACATAAACTAGAAAAATATTCGAACTTTAAATAGCACCATAAAAAAACGTACTTTTTTTTTTGAAAATTTCACTTTAGATGCACAAAAGTACATTAAGCACTGCAGGTACATCAAAATTGTATATTAAAGAAATATTTCTTTATTTATTCTGAATGAAACATATAATAAGAAATTTCCACGTAGAGTTAACATTTTAGGAGTTATACGCGAATTAAAGTGGGTACTTTTTGTGTTATTTTATATTTCAGTGGTTATCCTTTAGGTCCTGTTCACATTGGATTTTTCCACTACAGGTGTCCATTTTTCTTTTTAATACCTTTTTTTGTATCCCTTAGCGACCAAATAATGTATTGAAATCGGAAAAATTTGGACGGTGGCGAATATTCGATTTCCTCAATATTTGATCCTTTCAAAAAAAACAAAAAATGTGGATATCCTTGAAAAAGGAGCAGCTCGGATTTTAATTTCAACGGATGTTTCATCTATAAACATCACATAACACAACCCCACTTTCCTTTTTTCTCGACATTTTCATGCAACCTATCGTCGCTTCCTGCCTACCGTGTATGGCTTATTTTTGTGTTCGTGAAATCCTCATCATTATTGCGAAAGATAGAGATACATAGAGATTTTTTGCCAAATTAAATTTTTCAAGTCACTGTAAAAAACACAAATGATGGTCGTACGCCAAAACGTTCTGAGTACGATTATGCTAAAAAATTTCAGACTTTCCAATGGAAATGTCAGATTTAACCTGGCAACACTTTTTCATTGTTAGGCTAAAAATATATCGAGCAGCCCTCGTATGTATGTACAATTCTAGAACAATGGTCGCAAAGTTTTTAGAGAAATTGTGACTGAGAGCGTAGAGCGCTTTGCGCTGCATTTACTTAAAAATGTGTATAATATTTCTCTTTTGAGCGTATAACTCAAAATGCCGATAACGGTTCTGGAACGAGATCAGAATCAGTTTAATCAGAAGCGTGTGAGGGAAGTCTGCAACCGAAAGTTGTGCTAGAACGTTGTGCGCATCTAATCATACCTGCAGCAAGGCCTGTCTACTTCCTAAGCTGTCCAAGGTACCTACTGCATACATACATATTTGCTTTTTCCTGTATTTTCTTTATTTTTTTTTTATTGTTTTCTTTGCGGTTAAATTTTTTAGTGGTTTGTCCTTTTTAACACGCTTTTATTAGTTTCACCTGTATGTATGTGGGTATGTAACTTCTAGCTGCTGCCTAAATATATGCAACATATTTACTAATGAGATTAGGTTACAACCACCGCTATTTTCCAACAGATGGCGCGCGTGTATTTATATTTTTAAAATATTCACTTATTTAATTGTAATATATGTACATATATGTATGTATTTAGGTATTTTCATTTCTTTTGACATTTTTGCGTTATCTCACCGTTTTTGTGCTATTAACTACTCATTCTTTGTTTGTAATGCAATTATTCAAGGAAAATTGTCCAATTCATGGGCATTTATTTGTGAGTTTTTTTTTTATGAGATGAATGATGCCTTTCGCTATTCATGAAAGGACAACACATTTTACAAATGACAGGAATAAAAAGTGTGACATTTAAAGCAATTAGTTTTGAGTAGTTATAGGAGTCCAAGCTTACAGAAAGCATCGACGAAAGGGCAGCAGAAGCTGCAAATCTGTATATTCGTACCACAGCAATAGTAACTCAAGGACTTACTTCCAAATAGAAGTACACTTTTTTGAGATGCTGTCGTTTCCCTCACACTTTCTTCTTTCTTTGAAGATTTTCGAAATTTTGTAATCCCAGCGCCATCTAGCGATTCGACTCATTTTTGGGCCTTAACATTGCTACAGAACTTCCCGCATAATAATAAAGAAATTAGAATAAAGTCTTAAGACTGAGCTGATGGCGCCCACTGAATGTGAAATGCACCCAAAAACACAAAAAAGAATATCGCAAAAATAATCAAAAAACCAAGAATTCACTAGTAGAAAACTAAAAGCGGAAAGACAAAAGAGAATATGAATATGCAAAATGCATAGAAGTTGTGGCGAATACACCTTTCAGCTGCAACTCAACTCAACGCCATTAACTTTAACTTTCTTAATATTAACACCAGAGCTGCTGGCTAAAACACTCGGAACGCATGCCGCATGCAGCAAGTTGCATATTCTGTTATTGATTTTTTTTTTTTCGAAAACTTCTAATACCATGTCTCCACATAACGTGCCTCGCTCTTTTTATCTGCATTCGCTCTCTCAAACGTCGTTCGACCTCGAAACCAGTGCCGAAACTCGCTAATTTCCATACAAATTTCTGAGAGCGAATGGAGAATGAAACACTTGATACGTTTTCAATCCTCTTGCCAAACGCGATGATATCGCTGCCTTCTCTAATTTTGTATCGAAAATCTATCGAAATCTCACACAGACCAAAACAAAAACGCAAAAATAAGCAAACATAAGGCGCATTTCTGTCGTATTTTAAAAATAGTCGAGTTGGTGTTGTTGCTTTGAAGGTAATTTTATGAATAAGCGAGTATTCTTTTCATGCTTGGGTACGACAGAAATGCGCCTATAGAAACATTTAAGAATAACAAGAAAGAGAAATTTTAAACTGAATAACGATCAGTCACGTGGAGATGGGCTATTTCGCAAGATATTTCGCTGGCGAATCAAGTTATGTGGAGACGGGCTTTAAGTAGGTATGCAATAGCCGTGTTTCACATACGGTGATCCTAACCCAGATAAAAATTTTTGCATGTCAATGCAACAAAGATTTCAGCTCGATTAAACCAGATAAATTGCTGGTTCAATTTCTGATCCGCCCTGTTCGATTTGTTTTTTCCGTGCTGATTTGGCAGCACAGTGCTTTTTTGATTTGGCAGAACTGAAAAGTGACATTTGTGTATGTATACATATATATACATATACCCTGCAGTAAATTTGTTTCACTGCTAAATGATCATTGATCATTCTTTGTTGAATATTCATCACTATCGTTTTGCGTTGGTGCAAGCGTGCAAGCTATATTGAAAAAACCAAACGAAATACCATCTAGGCGGTTATAAACCCACGAGCCAGCTTGTATTTCGGTAGGTTTTTTGACATTCGGCAGATTTTCTGACAAATTTTTCAATTTGACAACTATAAAACAAATTATATTTAAAATCAAAAATATATGGAAATACAAATTTCAAATTTGCCTCTTGTAAGCTTCTACTTTGGCCGTAAGGGGAAAGAAGAAGTCCCGAAGAAAAATTATACTGCGCACTGGCTTCTCCTTATAACATGGAATACATAGCTATCCCGCCATTTGAGTTTCATAATTTATTTCAGTAATTTAAATTGAAATTTCCAAAAAAATAATTTTTGAAATAGTAATTTTAGTTAGTTTGAAGTTTAAAGTCAATCAAATTGTTTTTGAGGGAGTATTTGTCTCTTTTCAACGTACAGAAGAATTGTTTTTGCGCTATTATAACTCTGACGAGTTTTATGGCCGAGCTTCTCTCCCAATTCGAGGTGTGCTCCTTTTGTTTTTCCTACCATTGGACAGTTTTATGCCGGCTCCGAACGGAGTCATATAGGCATGAGGAAAGCAAACCATTTATTTGAAAAAATTCAGCAGCCTTTATATGAAAGCATTCACTGATGCCTCCTCATGATGAATTTCATCAGTGATTCATAAAGGACTAATTTCAGATTTTTACTGCTGGGTATATGTTGTATATGTTTCTTCTTCTTTTTAGTTCTTTTCAAGTGCAGCCAATTTTCATTATGAGCCGGATTGTTTCAGTAAAAATTTATCTTAACCCAGACCCAGATGTAGATAATAACTGAAATGCCCCTAATGTGTGTGTGTGCAATGTTCTGGTATAATTGCGCGTTTCGCGTTGACTTTACGTTCCCAAGGCATTTTACCGCACAATGAAAGAAAGAGTGAGTTTTGCCACTCGACTAGTGCAACTCGCTCTTCATCATACATAAATACACTCAAGTTACCCTGTAGGGAAAATCTCTAGTTCCGAAATAGGTCGCTTCTAGTGCATTTTTGGCCGACTGGCTAACGCATGTGCCTTTCAATCTGGGGGGGCGCGGGTTTGTATCCTGTCGGTGTAAATGTGGATGATAATTTTTTTTTTTTTTAATTTTTTTTAACTAATATTTTTTTATTTATTTATTTATTAAAAATTTACAATGATATTTAAAACGTAATAAAATAAAAAAAAAAAATTAAAAATAAAAATAAAAATAAGCCTGAGGGATCGGAAAAGCATAATTAGGGGAACATTTCATTTCATACAAGATGCAAATAGAAAACTCTTTATATAAAATGCTTCACTAAATATCTGAGAATTGCAGAAATATACAAAGCCGACGGCAATTGAACGAACGAAAAATTTTCATAGAATTTTTGTCACTTCGAAATTGCATACAAATCAAAGTGTGTCTTATATGTCTGAACTGGTGAGGGTCTAACTACAATTGATCTAGTTTCCTTTTGACACCTTTTCGCTAGAAATTTTGCTCACTAGTTATTGAGTTCCCTGCAGGGTACATACATACATACGTATCTATGTATTTGTAAATAAACGTTGCCTGTCGAAATCTGTCAGAATTCTGACACTTGCAGTTTTGTTAAGCACACACATTCAACGCTCAACGCTCACCTAAACTACGCGCTATTTCGCCTTTGGCCAAAATCCTTTTTAGCAAAGTATGTAAATCTGTTTTTAGAAGCAATTGCAGCTGCAACTGCAACTACATTGCACGTATTTATGAATAATTTGTGTGCTTAGTTGAAGCTTATTTTGTATTTTTATAACCAGTGCGAGTTTTTTGAAATTGAAGTTGAAGTGATTGTGTTAAGACCCTCTGCAGGCTATATAATTTGAACTTTCAAGTTTCTTTAGGTATTTGCTTCCTTTCATTTCTTCTTTTTTTTTTTCTTTTATACCATAGCATATTAACGTAATTTGTTGCGCTCGCAGAAACTTGCACGGTCTTGCAACATCCATAGCTTTTACTTGTAGTTGCACTTCTCGTCCCAGCTGAGCAACACGTTGCATGATGGTTGAATGGTACGTACATATGTATGTATGCGAGTATGCAGTGTGCTTCAATGGCTGTTTGTGCGTTTTGCATCTGTAGCATTAACCAACAGACATGCGTGTGTTTTGCCTCTAACATGATTTTCGTTTTTATTATATTTATTAGCGGAAATGAGCATTAATATAATCCCACCCACTCACACCTTTTATTTTCACTTGCGAAACAAAATAATATAAAAAAAAAAAAAACAAACAAAACAAGTAAGGAAGCCTAAGTTCGAGTGGAATCGAACATTAGATACTCAGCTGTATGCGTTCATTGTGTGTTTGCGTTTGATGGAAACACGATGTATTTTATATAAATCGAGTGCTGCATAAAGTGGGCGTAGCCACGCCCATTTTCAACATTTTTATCAGTAATCCAACTAAGCATATGAATATTATTCTTTGTGCAAAATTTCATTCCTTTATGACTTCCAGTTACAAAGATGTCACGTTACAAATTCCCAAAGGGTGTTCCAGAAATATCTTTGTTAAAAAGTAGGCGTGGTCATAAACCGATTTCAATAATTTTTTGCGTGTCTATTAACACAAGTTGTAAAAGTGTATAAACCAAGTTTCGTTATAATATCTCAGTTATTTGTCGAGTTAAAGGCTAAGAAATCTCGTATATTCCTTTGTCTAAAAAGAGGCGGTGCCACGCCCATTTTCCAAAATTTTTATATTTTTTGTTTACGGTCTATTGTAGAACTCATGTCACAAAATTTCAATGAATTATCTTTATATTTCACGGAGATATCGCTTAAAATGTTTTTATTAGGCCACTTTATAGTTCCCATGTATAAAAGTGGGCGTGGTCGTCAACCGATTTCGCTAAAATTTTGAACATGTATTACCACAAGTAATAAAAGTGTACACACCAAGTTTCATGATTATATATAAATTATTTGTCGAGTTATGGGCTCAGAAATCTCGTATATTCCTGTTTCTAAAAAGAGGCGGTGCCACGCCCATTTTCCAAAATTTTTGTGTTTTTCGTTTTATGTCCGCAGTTGGACTCCTGCTATAAAATTTCAATGATATATCTTTATATTTGACAGAGATATCGCTTAAAATGTTTTTATTAGGCCACTTTATAATACCCATATATAAAAGTGGGCGTGGCCGTCAACCGATTTTAACTATTTTCCGTCCAAACGTTTGCCTAAGTAAGAAAATCACGCGCACCAAATTTCATCGATATATCTTCAATGGTTTCTGAGTTATGACATGTAAAACTTTCCATGTTTGACCCTTAATAAGTGGGCGTGGCACCGCCCATTTTCCAAAATTTCATTAAATTTTTTCCTAGGGGCCTGAGCTCAACACGTGGGTAAAATTTCATCGCTCCAGCTATATTAGTGACTGAGATACCAAATTCCCGATTTTTTCTATATAGGAAAAGTGGGCGTGGTCATGGTCCGATTTCGCCCATTTTCAATACCAACCGTCCTAGTCTCGATACCAACTTGCATTTCAAATTTCATCAAAATATCTCAATTTTTGCGCGAGTTAGAGTATTTACAGACGGACAGACGGACGGACAGACGGACGGACAGACGGACGGACGGACATGGCTCAATCGATTTCTCTTTTCACCCTGATCATTTTGATATATATAAGTCTATATCTATCTCGATTATTTCATTCTGTTACAATCCACCGTTATGTGATTAAAACTATAATACTCTGTGTACTAGTACAGCTGAGTATAAAAATTACTAAAACAACGTAAACGCTCTTGGCAGATATCTTATGTATGTGTATCATTTGTGCGCTTCCACAAAGTAAGTACCTACTCATGCATATGCAAATGATTTTTTTTTAAAACTTTTCGTTGGCAACGCTGCGAAAAAAAAGATGCGGTGGTGAGGTAGTGAAGTGCGAGTGAACACGTTTGCTTTGCTTGATGAATAAAATTTGCAAAAATATGCGTTTTCAGTTTATTTGGATGTAGAAAAAAGGTAAAAAATAAAAAAAAAAACACATAAAAAACGAATATATCTGTCGGCGACAGCATGTCGTCGTTGTTCTAACTCCTCTGACATAAACAAGCAAATTTGCTACTTGTCTGCTTGTGAAAGTGGCAAAGTGGCAACGTTGTGTTTTGCTTAACGAAGCACCAAAAATGCATGGAATATTTTGAATGTCATGAACTTGCGTCACAAAACTCTTGCTGCCACATACATACATACATACATATGTACATATCTACTACATGCATATGTAGGTACTTACTAGTGTCCGACCGAAGCTGGAATTTTAGGCCGAAGCCGAAGCCGTAGCCGAATATTCGGCATAATCCTTTATTCGGCCGAAAACCGAAGCCGAAGCCGAATACCAAAATAAGAAAAATATATACTTAAGTATGAGATTTTTTTTATTTCATAACTAGAGCTCGGATAATAGGTGAAAATCAAACGCCTAAAATTATGCTACGTAATGTTTGTGAGCACATCCAGTGGCAAGTTTAAGGGTGGGTGGGGTTCATTCAGGTCTAAGCCCCCGTGAATGCAATTGGATTTTTTGCTTACTAGGATGCCAGAAAAATAAATTATTAAGGTTTTTTATGGGTTGCACGTGAAAAATTGCAAAGAAAGCTACAATAAATAAATATAATAATAAAGAATAATAATAAATAAGGTATATTAAATAAATATATAATTATAAAGAATAAAGAAAAAAATTAAAAATTTGTAGTGACTCGCTTAAATTTGAGACAAAATCTTCGCACGTGAAGGAAAAGCAATTACAGTTTCAAACCAAATATATTTTGAATGAAAATGAGGCAAGTGCATATTAGCAAATGGAATATATAATACAGCTTTTTAATTTGTAGTGGTCTGACTTTAAACATTTGCATATTTTAGGTAGAAAAACTTGATTTGAACTTTCCTATTTTTTCTTATGACCATTTCAGGGTTTACAATTTTCCAATTGGATACTCGGCATAATTCCATATCTGTAAAATGCAAATTTCTGTCGTGGTAAAAACCGTTCTGCATTTTTGTTTATGAGTTATTGGAACATTAACTATGCCATAATTTACTTACTTTTCCCAAATTTTATTTTCATTACAGCTAGTTTTGTTTTGCTTTCAAAAAGCTTGACGATGTACAAAGATATAAAATACAAAATGTGTTCTTCATACTTTTTTTCAGTAAAAATGTCAAAGAAACTAAATCCCTCTTAGGCTTTATTTCATCACACACCACTGTATGTTTATTCAAACTGCAAATTTGTGTAACATGATTAAGAACTTTTCTAATAAAATCTTCACCATACCAATATGCTACCCCTTTATATTTAAATTGTAATCCCGCCACTGAAAACAACCAAAATTTACAAAATGTAGCATTTTTTAGGCGCTTGATTTCACTTTTTCCGAGCTCTATTCATAACAATTAATTTTTTTTTTGTTTTTTGAATAAACAAAACACCTTACAAAAATACATACATAGTTGTAAACAAAAATAAAAAAAATTCAGTATTTATGTAGGTAAATAAAATTCAATACTTAAAGTTCAACAGCTTTATGTTGTACGCCAAAAAAAGAGTTTATCTGCTTCGGTGTATAGTTGACCAGCAACTAAGGTTAATACCATGTCTCCACATAACGTGTTTCGCTCTTTTTTTCTGCATTTTCTCTCTCAATCTTGTTTCGACACGGAAACCAGTGCCGAAACTCGCCAATTTCCATACAAAATTTCTGAGAGCGAGTGAAGATTGAAACAGTGTTTCATTCTGAATCATCTTGCCAACCTCGATGATATCGATGTCTTCTCTAATTTTGTATCGAAAATCTATCGAAATCTCACACAGACCAAAACAAAAACGCAAAAATAAGCAAACATACAAACATTTAAGAAGAGGAAGAAAGAGAAATGCTGAACTGAATCACGATCAGCCACGTGGAGACGGGTTATTTAGCGAGATGTTTTGCTACATGTTTTTTTGGTGAAACAAGTTATGTGGAGACGGGCTTTAAGTTAGTCGAACAGCTGGTTGGAGTTGTGTATGTATACTCAAATTGTATTCCGCCAATCATGGTCTGCGACTTCCGCGAAAATCATTTTTAATGAAGTGATAACCAAGAAAACACAAAATTACCATTATCTCAAAAACCTAACCATAAAACAACAGCAGTACTTGAATTTCTTGGTTATTTTTTTGCTGTAACATAGTATTATACATAGATAAAACTATTTTTTTTTTGAAACTGTATTGAATTTTTACTTATGATCTCTTTGTTTTTATGGCCAATAAGTGAATAAACCACTTTTTCGTGTAATAAACTATGTTTAATTTAATGACACTTTAAAAGAATTGATCGACACACTAAGGTGACTATATTTAATAATTAGCGTAAGTTATCGTTCGGAATCTTAGGCCTGTTCAATAACAAAAACATATTACTAGAAGTTACGATATTCTGTCGCTTATAAAAAATCAAAAATTCGTAAAATCCAGTCAATTTTTTTTTGTTATTAAACACATCTATTATTCGGCTTCGACTATTCGGCCTTTTCAGCCGAAGGCCGAAGCCGAATAAAAAATACCAGCCGAATAGGCCGAATACCGAAGCTTGGCCGAATATTCGGTCGGACACTAGTACTTACTAAGTAATTTTAATATGTTTATTTTAGCATTAATTTATGAATTTTAAGTTTTGCCACGAATGACTGTGCTGTTCATAAGGTGGGTATAAAAATTCTTCTTATTTTCAAATTAGTTGCAGGCGCCAAAAGAACAAACAGAGTCTGTAACCTTAGTTCATATTTTGAACGCCAAGGTGACATGACCTTTTGGGCCTTCTGTTCTTATAATAACTGAGGGCTTTGGAAAAGTTAAAGTTACATACGTACATACATATATATGTAGAATGTACTTCACTGCAAAAGCTTGTAAAACTGCGAGAGAAACCCTTCCGTTCTCCTGTCACTCAATTTTTAATAGTTGATTACTTAAATTGTAAATTGCCACATGATATTCCTTATACAACATGGCAAATGTTTCATGAGTCTAGAATTGTCACCAAACCTATTTTCTAATATGATACTGTGGTACTAGTTTGTATAATTCAGAAAGTGATTTTGTTGCTACCAAAAAAAATTAAATTTTCAGTGTCCACTTCCTTTTTTTCCGGTTCGATGCTAACACAAAAGCTATAAGAACATTCGATGACCGTTTCTTAAAACGTTTCCTCAAACGCGGTAAAAAAGGTACATTTGCTGCCAAGAGAAACTTTGTAAGGAGAGATGGCCAGATGCCAGATTTATCCTACAGAAGCTTCTTCTTCTTAATTGGTGCGAGTCTAACAAAGCGCGCCACTTGTTTCTGTTTCATGCCACCAGGCGCCTATTGGAAATACCACGGCAGGACGAGCCAATCTTCTGCTGATATTCCCAATGCAGCGCAGTGCAGGTCTCCCCTGTTGCCTTTACCGGGTTTCGATAGAAATACTTTCTGGGCCGAAGCGCCTTCATCCTAATTCTCACGACATGAATTGCTCAACGCAGTCGCCTGTTTTTTTTATTTTTATTATTATTATTTTATGTCGATGTCTGCGTTAAGCTCGTACACTCAGGGAAAACAGCTTTTTAAAATCAAAAATAAAATGTTTGTTTTCATAATGCACATTTTAAACCAAGCCATTTTTATTTTAACAATAAAAATTTTTTAATTAAAAATGAAATTTTTGAATTAAGATTGAAAAAAGTAAAAATGCATTTTGGATTTAAAAAGAAACATACTTAAATTAAAAATGAAAATTAATGTTGGTTCAAAAACTCGCTCTTTGTTCAAAATTTTTTTGTGAGAAAATATTTTTTGTGAGAAATCCGACAAAAACAATAATGAGAATCGATTTTTTTAATTTTGTTTTTACAATGATTCATATAATTCATGGATTCTTTTTTAGGAAAAGGGAAGTATAAATAGGTTAAATACTTTTTGGATGCTTGTTTTTCCGACAGGGTAGGAATATGATGTATGGTGGAACGAAAAAGACACTGAAGATGGCGCATATTAGCCGAAACCGGTTTGTCTCCAAACCAAACTTGACAAGGGATGACGGAAGATCGTTCCACAATACATCATATAAATAGTTTATTACAATTGAATATCTATATATTAATAGGCTAACATTTTTCCCATACAAACAATTGCCAGGCTGTTTAGCACATTTAACATACTCATATCCACATAAAATTGATATGGATGTGTTCGTATGAGTGAGGAGCAGTGCATAGGCATATAATTTTTTCTATAAATTATTTAATTTCTTTATAATTAATAAATAAAATTTTTAGTTAAGAGAAATAGATATCGTAAACGTGTTTACAAATATCGTAAACACAGTTGAAGAGTCGCTTTAATTTAAAAGCGCTCTCTCTATTTTATATGCATTGGCCCAGTTTACGCTCAGATCAAAATCAACGCGGCCAAATATCTCCTATTGCTTTTCTATTAAAGCGAAAAATGAGAGAGAGGGCGGGAGAGCACACTGAGTAATTTTAATTTTGACCAAGGCATATCTAACAGGTAGGCTCGGCGGCGAATTGAAAAACTTCTTTTTTTATTCACAAAGGTAGAGTGTAATGTCAAAATCAAAGCGAATTCACATCAAGGCCAATAGGAATGGACGAGCCCCAAGCGAGTTCAGATTTTAACCTCGCGAAATATCATTTTGACATTAAACTCTACCAATTACAATAACAAAATACATGGGAAATTTCTGATTTCGCCACCGGGCCTACCTTCCTAGATCTGCCTTGATTTTGACCATGATTTCGCGTCGGACCGTGATCAAAAGGGCAAATCAGTGTTGCGGTACAACTGGAATTTGGAAAGTGTTGCTTATCTCCGCGAAAAGGAATAATTTTTGTACCAATACAAAGTTGAAAAAATAAATTGCATGGTCGAATTTCGAGCACGGGCGATACTAGTAATGTTTAATGTTCCAATATTTGATGGCGTTGGATGGAATTTCAGGTTGATGTCATGGTTCGAATCAGGAGGAGAATATAAAATAAAGAAGAAAAATGAGAATAAGGAGAATAAGAAATAAAGATGGCAAACAGTTAAGGCGAAGTAGAAAAGAAGAGGAGAACAAGCGCAGGCTATATTTTTGTAGTTGGGACTCGGATTGAGAGAAGATGAAGAGAATGCCGTTGGATACAATTTCGAAGCTGCACTGCAGCGTTTTTTTTTCTCATAGTGCTTAAAATAAAAATAAACATTTTTAAATTTAAAACATTTTTTCTTGATTTAAAAATTTTACAATGAATCACTTTTAAATACGTTTTTGCCCATTTTAAGCACGTTTTATAATTTTTGATTTTTGTTCGCCTAGAAATGACTTTCCTTTTCAATTGCATTCTTAGTCCAAATTAGCGTTTATTAGCAAGAGTGATTTATCGTTGGATTTCTGTGCTCTACAGAAGCTATATTCCTTTGAATGTTCTACTCATCTCGGTCAGACTGGATATTTTTCATAAACGATTAAGTGTCGAATGAAAGCATGAATACAGTTGCCTTTACTTGCCAGATCCTATTGGGCAAAAGTGCTGCTTTAGCAGATATAAGTAGGTCCGGTGTTTTGTTTTATTTGTTTCTGTAAATTTCCGAATACTTTCCTGCGGCTGTAAATACATTACCATTACAGAAGAGACCTTATCTAAAACACATACCTACCAACTAGTAGAACTAACGCTTCTGTTAAGATTTCATACCAATAAAAATTAGTCACGGTCGATGATGATGATGATGCATCAGTTAAGTACTAAAAGTACAAAAAACGGTAAACAAAGTGATAAAAAAGGACCAATTTCAACCAAAAGAATTATTATTCCACTCAGTTTTATTATCTATTTACGTTTATTAACCCTTTTGACTTCAGTTATGTACTTCGCTTGGCACATACAAACACAAACGCACATGCGTAGGTATACATTCGTGTGTTAAGAACTTGTCAGAAAAATTTACGTTCGCTGGCGGATGAAATCACGCCAAGAGGGCGCCAAAATAACACTGCTCTACAGGCAAAAAATACTCTGAACGCGACCATCCTTTCTATATGTAAAATCGGTCGCTGATTCCGAAAATCGGGTTCATTTTTAATTCTATGGGAAGGTTTTTGAAATATCGGCAATTTACCGTTATTTGGCCAATGAGTCCACTTAATCCTGTATATCTCTTTAACACAGTGAGTTATCTTCCTTAGGGTCACACCAAACGAAAGAAAATTAAATTTCCTTTTCACGGCTCCTATAACATTTTTCTCTAGTTCTTATAGTTTCTGAAATATTGACGATTAAATTTGAATTTTTTCGATTTTTTACGATTTTTTGAAGAAAAAATTTACTTTGTCAGGCAATATCTTTAAAACCAATGATTTCACCTTCGGTTTTACTCCTTTGCGTGAAGCTCCATTCCATTTCCAAAAAAATAAGCTATCAACGAAGAAAATCCATGGTAAACTGGAAAAGTTATAGGCGATCAAGTAAATACAACCAAGTCGCGCAATGCCTCTGCACGGGTACATTCTATGCATATTGTACCAATACCTACACATCTGCAGTAGCAGCACATTGGCAGCGCAGTAGATACAAGCGCGTTTACGGGTATAACATGCATAGAATATACCCGTGCAGAGGCACTGCGCGACTTGGCTGTATTTACTTGATCGCCTATAACTTTTCCATTTTACCATGGATTTTCTTCGTTGATAGCTTATCTTTTTCCCAATAGAATGGAGCTTCACGTAAAAGAGTAAAACCGAAGGTGAAGACATTGGTTTTAAAGATATTGTCTGACAAAGTCAATTTTTTCTTCAAAAAATCGTAAAAAATCGAAAAAATTCAAATTTAATCGTCAATATTTCAGAAACTATACGAGTTAGAGAAAAATGTTATAGGAACCGTAAAAAGGAAATTTAATTTTCTTTCGTTTGGTGTCACCCTAAGGAAGATAACTCACTGTGTTAAAGAGATATACTGGATTAAGTGGACCCATTGGCCAAATAACGGTAAATTGCCGATATCTCAAAAACCTTCCCATAGAATTAAAAATGAACCCGATTTTCGGAATCAGAGACCGATTTTACATATAGATAGGATAGTCACGTCCAAAGTACAGACAAAAAATTTCATTTTGTGATCCAGTGTAATTGGCGACGAGCAATAAAAATCATTCAAATAGATAGTAAAAAAGGAAGAAAGAAAGAAAGAATGAGTTGAGTTGAGTAGTTGTTAGGTGGACACAAAACACTTACGCGCGGAGCCATTGCCATTGCCATTGCTATCTAAACTAGAGAAGACTAAACTAAAGTGCATCGTTATTCAAAGTTTTCTAATTGGTGGGCATTTAAACGCCATAAAATGCAGTTTTACGACCATAAAACAATGAAAGCTTAAGTCCAACGAAGAAGATAGATGGATATTTAAAGTAAACACTTATGAGTACATGCATGCATACATACATACATATCTAAGTTTTTACCCTGCAAAAAATGTGCGATTAATACCGAACGATATTTGTACCGGATTGATCTCTTTCGAGAACAATCGGTCCACAATTAGTCCCCGATTGTTCCCGTACGGGTATAAATGTAGACTAATTGTAGACCAATTGTTCCCGTACGGGTATAAATGTAGACTAATTGTAGACCAATTGTTCCCGAACGGGTATAAATGTAGACTAATTGTAGACCAATTGTTCCCTAACGGGTATAAATGTAGATTAATCGCTTTCATCCCGAAAGGGTATAAATGTAGATTACTCGCTTTCATTCCGAACGGGTACAAATCTAGATTCCTTAAATGTAGAAATTTTACAGAAATATGCAATGTATTTAAAAAAGTGTAGAACAACCGCTAAAACGAATTGAACACCCTTTCTTTTAATAACAATGATGAATAATAATTTTAACAAAATGTTGCCTAAAATATTCTATGAAAAAATCCTTTACATTACGCTCATATAATGCATACTCAAAACCTACAATTTTTTTTATTTATTTATTGGGATTTTTTTCAAAAGTAAAACATTATATAATCTTTATTTATATATGCATGAACATTTACAATTTTTTAAAGATTGTTATTAAAAATTGCCTTGGCGAACAACTTGGAAAAATCTACATTTGTACCCGTTCGTGCTGGAAGCGATTGATCTACATTTGTACCCATTGGGGATGAAAGCGATTGATCTAGATTTGTACCCGTTCGGGATAAAAGCGATTGATCTACATTTGTACCCGTTCGGGATGAAAGGGATTAATCTACATTGGTACCCGTTCGGGTATACAAGTTGAACAATTAGTCTCTTCATAGGACATGCTCGAACAAATGCGATAAATTCACTCCACATAAAGGGATGTAAAATTGTATTAGTCGCATGCTCCTTGCGATTGATTCCGGACACGTCCCGGATTAATCGCATTTTTTGCAGGGTACTTACATAGGTATATATACATATATGCATATTTGTAAAAGTTTTGCCTTTACATCTAATAACTTTAAACGAGCAATTCTTGTATATATATATGTATATATATAATCAGGATCTCGAAAACGGCTCCAACGATTTTCATGAAATTTGGTATGCAGGGAGCTTCGGAGGTGTTCTCCCGAAAAATTTAGTTTTTTTCATAACTTTTATCCCGGGTCCCGAGATATGGGTCAAAACGTGGACCCGGATGAGCCTCGAATGTCTCTGAGCGATATGGGTATCAAATGAAAGGTCGTGATGAGGACTTCAACATAGAACTCTTTTAATTGTGGTACCTAGGCCGGGTCCCGAGATATGGGTTAAAACGTGGACCCGGATGAACCTCGAATGTTTCTGAGCGATATGGGTATCAGGTGAAAGGTGTTGATGAGGACTTCAACATAGAACTCTTGTAATTGTGATGCTTAGGCCGGGTCCCGAGATATGGGTTAAAACGTGGACCCGGATGACCGTCGTATGTCTCTGAGCGAAATGGGTATCAATTGAAAAGTCGTGATGAGGACTTCAACATAGAATTCTTTTAATTGTGATGCTTAGGCCGGGTCCCGAGATATGGGTTAAAACGTGGACCCGGATGACCGTCGTATGTCTCTGAGCGAAATGGGTATCAATTGAAAAGTCGTAATGAGGACTTCAACATAGAACTCTTTTAATTGTGATGCTTAGGCCGGGTCCCGATATATGGGTTAAAACGTGGACCCGGATGACCGTCGTATGTCTCTGAGCGAAATGGGTATCAATTGAAAAGTCGTGATGAGGACTTCAACATAGAACTCTTTTAATTGTGATGCTTAGGCCGGGTCCCGAGATATGGGTTAAAACGTGGACCCGGATGACCGTCGTATGTCTCTGAGCGAAATGGGTATCAATTGAAAAGTCGTGATGAGGACTTCAACATAGAACTCTTTTAATTGTGGTGCCTAGGCCGGGTCCCGAGATATGGGTTAAAACGTGGACCCGGATGAACCTCGAATGTCTCTGAGCGATATGGGTATCAGGTGAAAGGTGTTGATGAGGACTTCAACATAGAACTCTTTTAATTGTGATGCTTAGGCCGGGTCCCGAGATATGGGTTAAAACGTGGACCCGGATGACCGTCGTATCTCTCTGAGCGAAATGGGTATCAATTGAAAAGTCGTGATGAGGACTTCAACATAGAACTCTTTTAATTGTGGTGCCTAGGCCGGGTCCCGAGATATGGGTTAAAACGTGGACTCGGATGAACCTCGAATGTCTCTGAGCGATATGGGTATCAGGTGAAAGGTGTTGATGAGGACTTCAACATAGAACTCTTTTAATTGTAATGCCTAGGCCGGGTCCCGAGATATGGATCAAAACGTGGACCCGGATGAGCCTCCAATGTCTCTGAGCGATATGGCTATCAAATGAAAGGTCTTGATGAGGACTTCAACATAGAACTCTTTTAATTGTGGTGCCTAGGCTAGGTCCCGAGATATGGGTCAAAACGTGGACCCGGATGACCTCGAATTTCCCTGAGCGATATGGGTATCAAATGAAAGGTTTTGATGAGGACTTCAACAGAGAACTCTTTTAATTGTGATACCTAGGCCGGGTCCCGAGATATGGGTCAACACGTGGACCCGGATGACCCTCGAATGCCTCTGAGTGGTATGGGTATCAAATGAAAGGTCTTGATGAGGACTTCAAAATAGAACTCTTTTAATTGTAGTACCTAGGCCGGGTTCCGTGATATGGGTTAAAACGTGGACCCGGATGAACCTCGAATGTCTCTGAGCGATATGGGTATCAGGTGAAAGGTGTTGATGAGGACTTCAACATAGAACTCTTTTAATTGTAATGCCTAGGCCGGGTCCCGAGATATGGGTCAAAACGTAGGCCCGGTTGAACCTCGAATGTTCTTGAGCGCCCTTGGTATCGAATCAAAGGTCTTGATGAGGACTTTGAAATAGAACTATTTTAATTGTAATGCCTAGGCCGGGTCCCCGGATATGGGCCAAGACGTGGACCCGGTTGACCCTCGAATATTTTTGAGCGATATTGGTATCAAATTAAAGGTCTTAGTGGGGACTTGAACCTAGATGACTCCGAAAATTGGGAATCATGGCTTCAATATAGAGATCTCTTCGATGTAATGCTCATCCTGGTTTCCTAAGTAAAGGGAACATGAAAAGTAAAAAGAAAGTCGAAATGTAATGGAAATGGGAAAGGGAGAAGAGAAGGAAACCAATATAGAACGGGAGAGGGAAGGAGTGAGAGAGAGATTGGGAGAGGGGAAGGGAGAGCGAATAGGAGGGTGAGAGAAAAGGAGGGGTTAGGGAGAGCGATTTGGAAAGGAAAGGAAAAGAAAAGGAAACGGAGATGAAAGATAAAGAGGAAGGGAAAAGAAAAGTAGAGGGCGAAGGACATGAAGAGGTAGAGGTATCACGGCCAAGCCAGTCGGATTTACTTTAGTTCTGGATCGCACAAAAGGCTTAAACAATTTTCATGAAATTTAGTATACCTACAAGGGGTTTAATTTTTTCACTTTTTATTTCGCTTGCGAGGACCTGAGAAAAAATGGCAGCCCGAGATAAGCTCGGTCATCCAGGTACTATATACTTAATTTAGAATAAGTCTAGCTACGGCGAGACAGGCGCTAGACCATAGCGCGCAGTTCGTTGTGCCTTGTTTCACTAGAAGAAGTAAAACCGGAAGCGCAACAGAAAATGTGTATGAACTCGAAATACTCTACAACATATTTGAAAAAAAAAAAAGAAAAATAATAATAAAATAAAACTTGTAGGTTGTCATAAAATATCACCTCGGCCATCTTTAAAATCATGTTTAAGCGTCACACAAATTAATCGGATGAACTAAACATTGAACAGCGCGAAAGCATTTGAGTTTTAGCTTAAAATTAGTACGCTTAAAAGAAGTATAAACTTGTGTGGAGCCAAACATTTTATACCCAGTTGTGTTTGCATGCTTTTGGGTATACATACATACATACATAGATTTTTTTATGAAATATGGCAGCATAATCAGCATCCTCTTGGTACTATATTTCGTATGTAAATTCCATTTAGATTATGTTTACCTACATACATGGATGATGTGAGTGTGGACTCCATGAGGGAAACGCACAGGAGACGCTGGAACGCTACAGATTTCTGTAAAAATCAAGCAGAGACGGGCCTTTGTGGGGTTGATTACAGGATATAATCCATGGGGACACCACATGGCCACTATAAGCATCGTCGAGAGCTCATTATTCATATCTTGTCTGGAGGAGGACAACGACGGCACATCTGCGCCTGTCCGGCTTTCGCTAGAATACAATTGCGCATTCTCGGGTCAGATGTATTGAGAATGGCGGATGCACATTCTCTACTAGTCGACAAACTTCTCAGATTTATAAAATAATCTGGAAGGTTTGCAGAGGAACTCTGACTCCACACAGATCCCACCTTTGCCTCTACATCCTGAACCTTTCTAAAGGCCTTAAATGCAATGGGCAAATACGCCTGAGTGCTTGGGAAAGACATAGCAAAGTTTTTGCGGCCTACCATAATTTCATTCCATTCCATGCTTTTGATTTGGATTTCGAATTAAATTTTAATTGATCTAAGTATTTTCGTTATGCCCCAGTTTACCCCAAAATCAAAATCAATGTGGTCAAATACACCTTTTCTCTCATTTTTCGATTTTTACTCCCTGTGGGAGATTGGCTGCACTTTGATTCTGTGTCAGCGCCGTATCATGGTCAAAATTGAGAGTGGGGGTGTGCTCTTCCACTTTCTCCCTCTCTCTCGTGTTTCGCTTTAATGGAGAAGCAATAGCAGATATTTGACCACATTGATTTTGATCTTAGCCTAAACTGGGCCTATGCGATTCATATTTCGATTTAAAATTCGTTCGCCATTTCTTTTTCATTTCTGATTTGTATTTTGACATCAATTTTTTATGGAAATTCCATCTCCATTTCCTTTTTAGCTTACCCAATTTAAAGCCGTCTCTTTGTGCTTCAAAACTGCACTTCAAATCTGCGCACGTACTCCAAACTCTTTAGTTGCTTTGGAGCCACAACTGGTTATTAAATAACACCAACTAAAACCACAAAAATAACGTTTTCTGCTCCCTTTCTCTCTTCGCCTTCTTGCACGCCTTTCAACAATCACATGTTTATAATTTCATTGCTCTTTTCCCTCCCCCTAGCCGGTAAACACTATCAGCAACCGCAAAAGACGTAGCTGGCTGTTCCAGTTCATTATTGACCAACATGATGTTGGTTGCTGATGCGTGTGAACGGTGCGCGGGGGACTCTTATTTGCTTCGGTAAGGTATCAATTGCAATTAACTCATACTACTAGAACGAAAACAAAAGAAAGAAAATCGAAAAATCGCAGTGGTTAAGTGGCATGCTCCAATCGACTACACGTAGCAGCAGCATTCGGTCAAGTGGTCGCAGTATTACGAGCGCAAAACTCGACCAAGAGAGAATGAAATGAATTGAAAAGAAAAGAAATAACAGAAAAACTATTCAGCCAAGAAAAAAGTGCAATGAAAAGTAAATGAAAACAAAAGCAGAAAAACACTGCAAATACTTACTTTAATAGCTAATGGTTATAAGTAATATCTACACTGATCGGTTGGGTGATGCAAAGTAATATACAGCAACATGGATTCGGAATTAATTGGAAACCAATTAAGCCGTTCAACTCAACTTGTGGTTGCTGGTGTTTTTGCTCTTGTGCTGCTGCTACCTCAGTTGGACAAAAACAATGCAGCAATGCCATTGTGTAAACGAGAAAACCACAAAAACTAACTTACAAACCACAAAACTAAAAACTTTCAATAAAGACGAGGAGTCATGGCATTCAGGGCTGGATTTAATTACTTACTACACGTGGGATATACAATAAATTGTGTTGCTAATGCGACATTGGGGTTTTGTGGTTGGCTGCAAATAGACGCGCTATGTGAAGATGAAGTTGTTGAGAAGAAGAAATGGCAAGTTCTTTAAAACTATTGGCTACTGGATTGAAGAGTTCGTTGGTGGTGTAGCAATTTGCGCGAATAGTTAGTACTAGTAAACCCGGCCACGCGATGCTGTGGCTTTCAATTACACTGTGCGACAATTTGAGGGTGGAAGACCACTTATTGCATTACATTATACAGGAAAATTAAATTTTCAAACAGCTGGCAACCCTTTTCAAAAAAATTAAACCTTCCTGCACATCTACAGGTCAAGCCCTTACATTTGACACCACATTTTCGAAAATCGGTATAACGGGTTAAAAGTCATAGTGCGTACAAAAAATCGCTTAGCGTAATACTTATATATAAAGATGTGAATTTGACTGAGTGGAAGAACAGAAACTCAGCTGGTTGGTTGGTTTAATTGGCGAGTCGCATAGACTCCAATTAGCGCCGAAATGCCGCTTTGATAGCACGACCGTGACTAAAGAACCAGAACCAGAAGAATAAACAAAAAGATAATATCAATTCGGAAACCAGGCCAGTTTCTACGCTCTATACTATACATCCTGTTGAGTTTAGGTTTCTAAGAAGCCCCTCAGGCACACAGTGGGTTATGATCCAATCACAATCGGACCGCGTGGCTACCAATAGCCCAATGTTCCGTGAATATTGCAGTTAAGCGGGAAATATCCCTCTTGTCCATTCTTAGCCTGGCTGAGGAACGCATCTGCAGACCCTGCAGGTGCGCAACCGCGTCCATCTGATTTTAGCCTCGAACCAGTGCCGAGAGATTCGGCCATTGATGAAGCACAGGGGCGCAAGAACCTCCCGTGGCTCTGCGATATCAAGAGCCCAGCCTAGCCTGTCCAGTCCAACTCATCAGTGATTTCGTTTAGCTTGATGTCGCAGTGGCGCGGCACCCAGATCAGAGAGACGCTATAACGACTTGCGAAACTCATGAGTCATGACCCACTCCCCACACTGCTCGAGCAGGCCTGACGAAACCGTTGCTGATTCCAGAGCCGCCTAACTGTCCGAGAAAATTCTTAGCCTTTTTCCGACACCGGCACTTTTCGTTGCAAGTAGAACCTTGCAGGCTCCTGTATGGCGAAAACTTCCGATAGACAAACGCTCATCGTGTCCGAGAATCTCACTGATATGCAAGTGTCCGGCTGAGATGTGAAGATAGCCGCTTCCACTCCGCATGTCATCTTTGATTTGTCCGTGAAAATTGAAAGATAGAATGTCTGAGCTATTTTACCATCTTGCTAGTGCTTCCCGCATGAAAAGATAATCTGATAGTTTGTATCGAAGACTATTATAGGACAGATGTAGTCCTGTTTTCGTATTGATGTCGGCGTCGGTAACGCTGAGCAGAATACCAGCCTGCCCGTATGTGCGCTCCTTTCAAGAGTCCAAACTCCCGCAAACTCGGGGCATTCTGAGTTGCCCTTTCCTTGACAAAAAGATCAATGGGCGGAATATTGCAGAAGACCGTCATCGCTTGTTTAAGGTAAAGGGTTAGCCTAGAAGGCTTAAGATGAAAGCGAACAGTTCAGCATTCCAGGCAGAAAGTACGGCCCTAATACTGAACCATTTAGCAACGCTTTCGCAATATATTCCAAATCTCACAAAAAAGAATTAAACAAGTAAGGAAGCCTAAGTTCGAGTGGAATCGAACATTAGATACTCAGCTGTATCGGTTCATTGTTTGTTTGCGTTTGATGGAAACACGGTGCACTTAATATAAAGCGAGTGCTGCATAAAGTGGGCGTAGTCACGCCCATTTTCTAAACTTTTATCAGTCATCCAACTAAGCATATCAATATTATACTTTGTGCAAAATTTCATTCTTTTATGACTTCTAGTTATAAAGATGTCACGTTACAATTTCCCAAAGAGTGTTCCAGAAATATCTTTCTTAAAAAGTAGGCGTGGTCATAAACCGATTTCAATAAATTTTTGCGTGGCTATTAAAACAAGTTATAAAAGTGTATAAACCAAGTTTCGTCATAATATCTCAATTATTTGTCGAGTTATAGGCTAAGAAATCTCGTATATCCCTTTGTGTAAAAAAAGGCGGTGCAACGCCCATTTTCCAAAATTTTTCTATTTGTTGTTTCCGGTCTATTGTAGAAATCATACCACAAAATTTCAATGAATTATCTTTACATTTGACAAAGATATCGCTTAAAATGTTTTTATTAGGTCAATTTATAATACAAATATATAAAAGTGGGCGTGGCCTTCAACCGATTTTAACTATTTTCCGTCCAAACGTATGCCTAAGTAAGTAAATCACGCGTACCAAATTTTGTCGATATATCTTCAATGGTTTCTGAGTTATGACATATAAAACTTTCAAGGTTTGACCCTTAATAAGTGGGCGTGGCACCGCCCATTTTCAAAAATTTCATCAAATTTCTTCCTAGGGGCCTGAGCTCAACACGTGGGTAAAATTTCATCGCTCCAGCTATATTAGTGACTGAGATACCAAATTTCCGATTATTTCTATATAGGAAAAGTGGGCGTGGTCATGGTCCGATTTCGCCCATTTTCAATACCAACCGTCCCAGTCTCGATACCAACTTGCATTCCAAATTTCATCAAAATATCTCAATTTTTGCGCGAGTTAGAGTGTTTACAGACGGACGGACGGACGGACGGACATGGCTCAATCGATTTCTCTTTTCACCCTGATCATTTTGATATATATAAGTCTATATCAGACCTGTTAAATTCCGATTAGGATTAGTAATCAATTAAATTGTTTTGTTTTTTAATTGGTAATCATTATTTTAATTCTTTTGCAGAAAAAAAGTAATTTTAATGATTACCATTAAAAAAAATCAAAAAAAAATCAAAAAAAATCAAAAAAAAATCAAAAATAATCATAAAAAATCAAAAATAATCAAAAATAATCAAAATAATTTTTTTTTGATTGTTTTTGATTATTTTTGATTTTTTATGATTATTTTTGATTTTTTTTGATTTTTTATGATTTTTTTTTGATTTTTTTTTATTTTGTTTGATTTTTTTCAATATTGTTGTAAAGAAATTTGGATACTCATGCACATAAGTATTCAGGTAGGCATGTATGTTTGGTCAGAGAGGCATAAAGTTTGTTTGTACAAATGTATGTGAACGCATATTAAAGTACGTAACCCTGCAGTAAATATGGGGACAGGTGTATCCAAGTCATTGTGTATTCTACAGCGACAACTGCACTAATTAAAATGTCGACAAATTTAGAAGTACAAAATTTGTATAGACCTTGGCTCGTTCGAAGTTTTTCGTACTAGATACGGATACAAACCCTTCCTACACCTGGGGAAGATTCATTTCTAGGTTCAGTATAAGGACAGGGAAGAGCGAATAAAGAATTCTGATTATGACAGAGATTATCTTTACGTAAATCTATTTGCAACATAGCAAATCGTCTACTGCTTTATTATGTAGTAGGCATGCGAAGACGAATACAAATTCCCAAATAATCCTATTTGAGGAACAATGTCGGAACGTAAGTACGTAATATTTCTGCCTTTTAAAAGAATACAATAGGGCAATAACTAGGGCTGAAACGGTATGGCGTATGATGAACAATAAATACAACTTATATGAAATTAAGAATTTTTCCTTTTTTGAAAAAATCGATGAAGTGTGAAACAGACAAAGGAAATACAACTGTGCTAGTGGAGGATGAGGAATACACCGCAAAAACAGGTCAACTAATCAAAGAAATGGGCTGCCGAGTGATGAGAAAAGACCTAACGGAAGAATACCAAATGGCAATAAAGCGTGCAATAAAACAAGCGAAAAATATAAGAGACAGCAAAGTAGCCTACACTCTCACAGCAATGAATCCATCTGCCCCATCACTGATCGCACTACCTAAAATCCACGAAACAGGAACACCTATGCGACCAATAGTAAACCATAAATCGGCACCAGGATATAGACTTTAAAAACATCTAAATATGCTACTAGCCGAGAAACTAGACCTGTCCAATAAACACGCAATCAAAAACACAACGGAACTAGTCAACAAACTGAGAATTCTGAACGTACCCAAGGTCTCAAAACTGCTATCATTTTACGTGAAGGATCTATACCCCTCGATACCAACGACAGAAATACTAAAAGCTCTAACTAAAATACTGACAGAGAAAACGAACAAAGACATTGCAACAGAGATCGTAAATACGCTGAAAATAACCCTGGACCAGAATTATTTCAAATTTGGCAATAAAATATACAGACAAACTAACGGACTGGGTATGGGTAGCTCCACATCAGCTATCCGTATGGAAGTATTTATGCAATATTTGGAGGAAATTTACATTCAATAATTGGCGGCAGACTTAAAAAATCAATACCTCTTGCTTATAGAAATAGCAAATACTAGTTTTATTAATAGAAATTTCAGCAAAAGGATGTTTATTCATAAGGCCCATTGATATTGTGTAGCAGTCAATCAATGCTATAGTCTGCTCTTTGAAACGAAAGACAATTTGGTAATATTGGTATTCTCAACAGACTACCTCACTGAAATTCGACAATAATTTAATTAAAACACTCTTATTTACATACATTGGTTAATTCAGTTCTGTTTTTATATTTTTAATATGAACATATATGTATATAGTATGATTTTATATATAGCTGTTTAAGGTTTGTTTAACATGAAAACATATGTACATATATAAGTTTTTGGCACATAAATGTAGAAGTGCAAGAATATAATTTAAGTAAAATGCATTGAAACGTGAAGTGATAAATATAATAAACTGTAAAGTATACCATGTACATATATATAAGTGGTGTAAGCCACACTGAAAATATTTTTATTATCTCAGATTCTCTCATCTGCGCCCAACCCACCTTTTGCGAGCTAAGATTGGATGGTTAAGAGGACAGCCAGTCAATCCATTATAAGGTAGGTTAGCGACATATAGCGGCGTCCAAAACGAAACAAAAAATTTTCCCACAAATGTTTTCGAAAAAGAAATCATATGGGTGGGTGCACGGCGAACTTTTTTTTTGCGATACGCTCTAATCGCTCGAAGACAGCCGCAATATTAGTTGCTTTTCATTTTACACCTAACTACGAGAACTTCTGTATTAAAGCCCAATTTATGAGTTAGTACAACAGCGAATGTTACACTAAAATGTTTGATTTGGCCACTTTAAACAATTTTTCATAAAGATAAATAATTTGATATAAACGTGCATCGTACCATGTACGGTCAATGACAAATTAACAATAATTCCAAGCTTGTAAGATATGTATAAATGTGTATGCCTCTCTGCACAAATATACGAGGAGGAAGCATATAGAGCCTTTATCCTGTTAGTGTGGGACTTTAACCGCACTACACCACCTACGCTCATCGTATCGAACCCCCCGCTACTACCATCAAGCTACCGTCGGGAGTCTGCCTTAAAAGGCTATATACATAACTGCATACGTAAAAATGTGCATATTTCTTTAAACCATATTGATAAAAATTAAAAAAAAATCAAAAAAAATCAAAAAAAAAAATCATAAAAAATCAAAAAAAATCAAAAAAAATCATAAATAATCAAAAATAATCAAAAACAATCAAAATAATTTTTTTTTGATTATTTTTGATTTTTTATGATTATTTTTCTTTTTTTTTGATTTTTTATGATTTTTTTTGATTTTTTTTAATGGTAATTGGAAAATAATCATTAAAATTTGAAAACAATGGGTAATCAATCATTAAATGGACAGTTGAAAAAATAATCAATCAAGCCGGTAATCATTACGATTAATAATCATTATTATATTACGGACATGGCTCAATCGATTTCTCTTTTCACCCTGATCATTTTGATATATATCAGTCTATATCTATCTCGATTATTTCATTTTGTTACAATCCACCGTTATGTGATTAAAACTATAATACTCTGTGTACTAGGACAGCTGAGTATAAAAACAAAAAGCTGCATTTGGACTAACGACCAGCCAACCAACCAACCGACACGCCCGACACGTTGCAAAACTTCTTCACTAAGAAGATGACGTATGTTGTTCGTGTTGTTTGTTTGTTTGTTTTTATTAGTGGAAGCAACCGTGGCAGTTCGCTGGAGAGTTTGTTTGCATGAAAGACGAAGAAGAACGCTCGAGGAATACAAAACCAAGTGGCAGTTGCTGTTATGGCAATAAGTAAATATGGATGCATACGAGTACCTACTAGGGATTCCAATTTTTCGGATTTTTACGATCCCGGGATTTTCGAGATTTGTTTTTATAATCCCGAGATCCCGGGATTTGGACCTTAATTTATTTCCCACATTTTGGGGTTGAAAAAAGTAAATATATATTTCGAGGAACGCTACAACTTTAAAGTGCAAAGAAAAAATTGATTTTTATTGCCATCTTTATTATTTCATTAGTATCAAAATAAAATAGGAACGTAAAATCATGCGTATTATTTAATAATAAGAGTTACTTTAAAAAACGCAACCAACAAAGAAAATTACATACAAAACATTTGCCTTTACAGTTGGTACTTTTAGGATATTAATAATAAAGCTTGTGATCATTTGATAATTTCCAATACAAATTTTTAGAATTTAATGACGTACTTCGTTTAAGCGAATATTTCCAAGCTTGCCGAAAAATACTGAAAATTAATACAACATTCGGAAAAAAATTAAAAATCGAATGCAGAAATTTTGAGATGAATTCCTTGTATACAACTGCGTATTGGTGGCCGCTGTGGTGCAGTGGGTAGAGTGCTCGCCTGCTATGCCAGAGGTCTCGGGTTCAAACCACGGTCCGAGCCAAACAAATTTTTCTAATTAGTAAAAATCCAATTATTGGGTTTTTTAAGAGCAGCGGTCACCTCTCGGCAGTGGGCGGCATACCCTCCGAGAGTATTTCTGCCATGAAAAAGCTTCTCACAAAAAATGCATTCGCCGTTCGGAGCCGGCATAAAACTGTAGGTCCACCCAATTAGTAGGAAAAACAAAAAGGAGCACACCTCGAATTGGGAGAGAAGCTCGGCCATAAAACTCGTCAGAGTTATAATAGCGCCATTGTATTATATTATATTAACTGCGTATTTTATTTTAGTACGTAATGTGAAATTCTCAAATAAAATTAAACTTTTTCCTGTTTTTTACTAATTTTATTTTTGAAATTTTTTTTGCATTTTCTTCCATTATTTACTTTTCTTGGGAAGAAATTGCAAAAACCTTTGAGAAATAAATGGCCAAAAATCAGGAAATAGAAATTATCAAATGAATTTTACCACAAGAATTCTAACGATTTAAAAAATACCTAACGTACGTTTCCTTACAACGCGTATTTCACAACAACAAAAATTTAACTACACTAGTTTATAGTCAAAAAATATCTAAAAATCCAGGTATGGGTGAGGATAGATATGGGACTGCTGAGCTCAGAACTATTTTTTTTTTAATGTTTTGTATGGTTAGGTTTTTGAGATAACGGTAATTTGGTGTTTCTTTGGTTATCACTTCACTCAAAAATTATTTTCGGAAATCACAAATGCGATAACCGCAATTAAGCAGACTAATTTTTAAAAGAATAAAACTTTCCTGAATTTTACAACTTCCTACAAAAACTTAATTTTAAAATCAAATTTTTTTCAAAAATCGCAAGTAGTTAATAACATTTTGATTTCGACCAGCTGTCACTCAGCGAGGTAATGTCCAATTACTACAAGTTGTACATCGACAATTTTAATTGTCTTTCGAACGAGGTACTGTACTGCTTGTGATTATCCCATTTGTGACTCCCGCGAAAATAATTTTTCAATGAAGTGATAACCAAAAAAACCTAACCATACAAAAAATTAAAAAAAAAAAATAGTTCCGAGCTCAGCAGGCCCATATCTATTCTACCCCAAACCTGAATTTCTTGGTATTTTTTTTTTAATTATTTGTAGTGTTATTAAATCAAAAATATTAATCCTTACTTTGCTTTTTTTATTCTGGCAAAACTGTCAAACTTATTTTGCATTTTCTTCGGACTGTCAAGTTTTTTTATTCTCTTCCACAAAGATTCCACACATTTTTTAGGGCTGTTTGTTCTATAGACAAAATGTAAAACTGGCCCGACTAAGGGGCAACATTTTCTGTTCTTAGTACAAAAGGGTTGCATTATTTTTGTTTCATTTATCACATGAAAAGTGCACCATTTTCATAGGGCACAGGGCACATGTTGATAATGCTGCCGTGTAATAATGCAACATTTTCGTTCAGAATAGGAAACGCTATTAGTATACAGATCTGAGACCAATAAAAATTATATAAAATACAATTTTTCTTTGCTATAATAGGGGAATATTCTCTCTTTATTTTATCCCGAAAATCCCGGGATAAAATTCTAGTAATCCCGGGATTTCCGGGGAGTCCAAAAGGGCGGGATCCCGGGATCCCGGGATTGGAATCCCTAGTAGTGATTGCTATTGCAACAACTAACTTTCCTCATAGTTCATAGTTAGCAAGAGTACGAGTAGTGCGATGCAAGAGTATCTACTGAAATACTTAGTACGTGTACAAGTAGTTTGATTTCCAGTTGAAGTGTTCTGCATGCACGCGAATTTATTTGAACAAAGGAAGACGGAGATGAAGAAGGAGCGCTACGACTACCTATTTGGTCATGCACAAGAGCACAAGAGGGAATGAGAGAGGAAGAAGAGGGGCGGCAGGCGGCGAGGTTGGGTGATGGAGCGTGGGGCGCGAGGCCATGTTTGGTGCGACGCTCGAGCGTCAATGTAAAGCTCAAAGCGGCGGATGCATCAAATATACTTACTTACTTACTTATGTATCTTAGTTCGTCCCATGAAGTGTACTCGAACATATGTGCGCTAGATGTGCAACGTTGGAGATCTCGCCGATGAAACTTTCCCTTCACCACATCGTAATGGTGTGCAGATGGGGGCAAAGTGGTGCATGTTGAGGCTGATTGCTGCAGCCTCATTGCTTTTGCTTATACTCGTGCATATGTATGTATGTACATATGTAGTTTATGCCTTTGCATTTATGTATGTACTGATTCACTTTCACCGCACGTAGCAGCTCAATGTGTCAGCAGCGTGTCTGTGATGTGTCATGTTGATTGTGGCTGTCTGCAATATCAAATTGCAAATTATAGTTAAAACTAAATAATATTTGCACTGCAAATGAACAGCCAACAAACAACCAACAACCGAATACGATGCTCTTGCGGAACGTGTGCACATACTCGAACATATTTCGCATATGAATTTATTTTAGTTATGTTACCATATGAGCCATGCATACAAAATAATAATACCACACAGTGCACACATATGTATGTATGTATTACACTCAGAAAAAAACAGCATTTTAAAATCAAAAATACAATTTTTGTTTTCATAATGCACGTCTTAAACCAAACCATTTTTATTTTAACAACGAAAATTTTTAAATTAATACTAAAATTTTCGAATTAAGAATGAAATTTTTTAAGTAAAAATGCATTTTCGATTTAAAAAGAAACATACTTAAATTAAAATTGAAAATGAATGTTGATTCAAAAGCTCGCTCTTTGTTCAAAATTTTTTTGTGAGAAATCCAACAAAAACAATAATGAAAATCGATTTTTTTTCTAATTTTGTTTTTACAATGATTCATATAATTCATGGATTCTTTTTTAGGAAAAGGGAAGTATAAATAGGTTATTACAATTCAATATCTATATATTAATAGGCTAACATTTTTTCCATACTGTGAGGAGCAGTGCATAGGCATATAATTTTTTCTATAAATTATTTAATTTGTTTATAATTAATAAATAAATTTTTTAGTTAAGAGAAATAGATATCGTAAACGTGTTTACAAATATTGTAAACACAGTTGAAGAGTCGCTTTAATTTAAAAGCGCTCTCTCTATTTTATATGCATTGACCCAGTTTACGCTCCGATCAAAATCAACGCGGCCAAATATCTCCTATTACTTTTCCATTAAAACGAAAAATGAGAGGGCGGGAGAGCACACTGAGTGATTTTAATTTTGACCAAGGCATATCTAACAGGTAGGCTCGGCGGCGAATTGAAAAACTTCTTTTTTTATTTACAAAGGTAGAGTGTAATGTCAAAATCAAAGCGAATTCACATCATGGCCAATAGGAATGGACAAGCCCCAAACGAGTTCAGATTTTAACCACGGCGAAATATCATTTTGACATTACACTCTACCAATTACAATAACAAAATACATGGGAAATTTCTGAATTCGCCACCGGGCTTACCTTCCTAGATCTGCCTTGATTTTGACTACGATTTCGCGTCGGACCGTGATCAAAACGGCAAATCAATGTTGCGGTACAACTGGAATTTGGAAAGTGCTACTTATCTCCGCGAAAAGGAATAATTTTTGTACCAAGACAAAGTTGAAAAAATAAATTGCATGGTCGAATTTCGAGCACCGGCGATACTAGTAATCAGCGTTGCCACAGCCAAAATCAAAAATTTACCAAAAATTAAAAAAAAAATTACCAAAAAATTACCATTTTTTATATAAATAACAAAAATCATATCTCTGACTATAAGTTTTAATTTAAGTATACAAATATCGTATATTATATATCAAACTCTTTAACTAACTTCAAAAGTAAAAGTTTCACATTTTCTTCTGGAAACCTACGGATACAAATAATAATAATAAAACAAAAGCATACAACCCCACCAACATATAGGTCACAAAAGTCGGCAAATTCGCTGATGCTAGATGGTTGGTTGTAAAAAGGAAAAACAAAAAAAATTAATCAAGGCGGCGATAGCCTAATATTTATGCCATTAGCTTACCAGCTGAAAAATCTGAAGTTCGAATTTGGGCGGACGCCCAGAAAAAAAGTAGTCTGAAGAAGAGATCCACTTATACAGGTCGGTCCAAGATACATACACGCCGCACACTGGGTGATAGCGGCCAAAAATAAAATCGAAATTAAAGTACATATTAGCAAAAAAAATTTTTTTAAAAGCGATTGATAGACATAACAATTGGTAAAAAAAAGCTTATATAAAATTTTTTGAGTCTCGTTTTGTTTATCCGTACAGGGTACCCAAAACTGAGGAAACAAGTAAGGAAGCCTAAGTTCGAGTGGAATCGAACATTAGATACTCAGCTGTATGCTTTCATTGTTTGTTTGCGTTTGATGGAAACACGGTGCACTTAATATAAAGCGAGTGCTGCATAAAGTGGGCGTAGTCACGCCCATTTTCTAAATTTTTATCAGTCATCCAACTAAGCATATCAATATTATACTTTGTGCAAAATTTCATTCCTTTATGATTTCTAGTTACAAAGATGTCATGTTACAAATTCCCAAAGGGTGTTCCAGAAATATCTTTCTTAAAAAGTAGGCGTGGTCATAAACCGATTTCAATAAATTTTTGCGTGTCTATTAACACAAGTTATAAAAGTGTATAAACCAAGTTTCGTGATAATATCTCAATTATTTGTCGAGTTATAGGCTAAGAAATCTCGTATATCCCTTTGTGTAAAAAGAGGCGGTGCCACGCCCATTTTCCAAAATTTTTCTATTTGTTGTTTCCGGTCTATTGTGGAAGTCATGCCACAAAATTTCAATGACAGATCTTTATATTTGACAGAGATATCGCTTAAAATGTTTTATTAGGCCCCTTTATAGTTCTCATATATAAAAGTGGGCGTGGTCGTCAACCGATTTCGCTAAAATTTTGAGCGTGTATTACCACAAGTAATGAAAGTGTACACACCAAGTTTCGTCATTATATATAAATTATTTGTCGAGTTATGGGCTCAGAAATCTCGTATATTCCTGTTTATAAAAAGAGGCGGTGCCACGCCCATTTTCCAAAATTTTTGTGTTTTTCGTTTTATATCCGCAGTTGGACTCCTGCCATAAAATTTCAATGATATATCTTTATATTTGACAGAGATATGGCTTAAAATGTTTTTATTATGCCACTTTATAATACCCATATATAAAAGTGGGCGTGGTCGTCAACCGATCTTGGCAATTTTTAATCCAAACATTTGCCTAAGTAATTATATCACGCGTACCAAATTTCATCGATATATCTTCAACGGTTTCTGAGTTATGACTCATAAAACTTGAAATGTTTGCCCCTTAATAAGTGGGCGTGGCACCGCCCATTTTCCAAAATTTCACCATATTTCTTCATAAGGGCCTGAGCTCAATACGTGGGTAAAATTTTATCACTCCAGCTCTATTAGTGACTGAGATACAAAATTTCCGATTTTTACTATATAGGGGAGGTGGGCGTGGTCATGGTCCGATTTCGCCCATTTTCAATACCATCCGTTCCTGCCTTGATACCAACTTACATTTCAAATTTCATCAAAATATCTCAATTTTTGCGCGAGTTATCGTGCTCACAGACGGACAGACGGACAGACGGACGGACATGGCTCAATCGATTTCTCTTTTCACCCTGATCATTTTGATATATATAAGTCTATATCTATCTCGATTATTTCATTCTGTTACAATCCACCGTTAGGAAATCAAAACTATAATACTCTGTGTACTAGTACAGCTGAGTATAAAAATAGGCCCTTTTATTTCTCAACAATTACACCTTATACAAAATGCATTATCTCATCCAATTATTAACGTACGTAAGCGTGTGATACATCATTACACAGATATTGATTAGGCCTTTCAGAAACGATAAGCCTTTTGTAAACAGCGATCACTCTTGGATTTATATGAACTTTCAAATATTGACAAAAAAAGTCGAAGAAAACAAAATTTTCCTCAACTTTAAATAAGAAAATAAAAAATATTTTCTCCCCAAATTTTTTTATTTGTTTTGAAATTATATATTTTTAATCAAACTGCATTTTAATTTTTGAAATCCACCTGCGCCTTTCGCTTGAATAATCTTTCTCCCATTTGACTAAGTGTTTTTTTTTTTTTTTTCAAAACTCAATAATTAGGCTACTTTTGACATTATGAAAAATCTTATTTTTAGGCGACTAATAGAATATATTTCTTCACTATGTTGTAGACAATAGTTCATACTTTCAAATTATTAAATAATTTTTTTTTATCAGCGTTAGTATTATTTTTTTGCAGCTTTTTTCTTTTCAAAAAAAAATTCTGTAAAAATTGGAAAACTTTAACATGAAATAAAAACAAAAATAATAATAATAACCTCCCCAAATTTTTAATATTTAGTGCTGGTGAATGTGCTTTATAAATAGGTGAAGAAATCTTAAAAATTCGTTTCCGCTTTTTTGTTTTATGTATGAACTTTTTTATGCAGTGAGTTTTTTTTTAAGTTTTCATACATTTTTCCCATACAAAATGCCCAAAAGTATGCTTCAAAAAGTCTTCATTTTTTGTATGGGGAAAATTTGCCAAATTAATGAAACTTATGCCTCAGACACACATGTGGTATGAATATTATAATATCAATACTATGATTTGGCTTTAGTTACTATGAAAATTTTCAATTAAACTACAATATGAGAGTGACACATATGTGGCATAGATCGCAATATTTCTACTATACTACGATGTGTGTCTCTAGCATTAAACAACAATATTTCCAATTCTAATAAAGATTTCTGAAAAACTTAAACGCTCAATGGTATGGACAGTGCTATCTAACGGTGTACTTGGTTTTGAACAAAAAAATATGATATAAAAGATATTAAGCAGGAAATATAGCCAAAAACACGCTTTGGACATGAATATCTCAGAAACTAGAACCAATTTGAAAATTCTGACTTCAGATTTCATATAAAATTCAAATCAGAATAATTAAATTAAACTTAAATTCTTTCGTGAAACTGGCTGTTAATGTCATCGTGTCGGAAAAAATACATGCATATATCATATGAAAGGAATCCTTCCATAGAATCTTTTTTCATGCCGATGCGATGATGGAGGTGCCTGTAAAGAGGGGGTGATTCTTCGCTTGAAAACTGCGATTTTCACGTTGTATATCTCTTAAACCATTTGTGTTAGAGCAATGAAAAATAGGAAATAAGTATATACTAAATGTGTAAACATCGTCGATATCGGACAAAGTGGATTGGTAGATACCTCTCATATAATGGTATATTAGCCCAAGGAATGGAAAAATTACCAAACCGGGGAAAAAATTACCAAATTACCAAAATCGGTTTTAGAGAAAAAAAATTACCAATTTTGGTTAAAAATAACCAAAGTGGCAACGCTGCTAGTAATGCTTAATGTTCCACTATGTGATGGCGTTGGATTGAATTTCTGATTGATTTCATGGTTCGAATACGGAGGAGAATATAAAATAATGAAGAAAAAGGAGAATAAGAAATAAAGATGGCAAACGGTTAAAGCGAAGTAGAAAATAAGAGGAGAACAAGCGGAAGCTATATTTTTGTAGTTAGGACTCGGATTGAGAGAAGATTAAGAGAATGCCGTTGGATACAATTTCGAATCCGGAAGAGAAAATGATATGGAGAACACTGCAGCGTTTTTTTTCCTCATAGTGCTTAAAATAAAAATAAACAGTTTTAAATTTAAATGGGTTTTTCTTGATTTAAAAATTTTACAATGAACATTTTTAAAATAAAAATGTTGGTATTTACATCACTTTTAAATACGTTTTTGCACATTTTAAGCACGTTTTCATATGCTTTTATAATTTTTTTCCCTGAATGTACTCATTGGCCCTTTGGCTCGTCGTTTGTCATTGCATTTAGTAGTGATATTTGCGGCTTTTGAATGCTACTTATGTAAATAAGTAAGTAGAGTGTTGTAGGTGTTGGAGTTGTTCGACGATTGCTATCATATATGAATCGCGCTTCTACTACGTCTAGAGCCCATCTTCAATCTTCTTTTGATAGCGCTGCTTTTGTATGATCCTGGAAAGGGTTTTCACTATGGAAAGCGTCTAATGCTATAGACTCTTTCTTGTTGTTGCTTAAACAAGTATTATTATTGTTGTTGCTTAAACAAGTATTATTATTGTTGTTGTATTTATATTTATAACCAATAGTTATCAGTTGCAAGACGACTTTTTTCCGGCCTCTGAGAAATTGGTCGTACTCAAAGCGATGCTCAACTTCTATCTCAATTTGAGAGCACACAATTTTCTATGAATGATTTCAAATTGCGTAATATTTAATGTATATTTGAGGTACATTTGCGGTATTATGTATACCATTATTCAAGCTTGAATACATATTGACATCCAAACTTTTCTCAAATGGCGAATTTAGAGTATTTGCATATTAAAAATTTACCCTTTTCTTGCTCCAATTTAAATTGTCTGTTGAAAACTGGAAGGTGAGTTAGCTCTTTGCTTGATCTTAAATCAAGTCAATTTCAAACAGATATGCTTACTGGAGGTAGACCTACCGCCTACATGTCTGCCTTGAGCGTTGGACGGCAATAATCTCTACGCTTCGAGCAGCAGTCCATCCCTTGTGTCTCGCCCATTCGCTTTATCGAAAATGCGGCCGCTCATCAGTGTATGCATAATAATTACGTACATTTCTTCTTCAACTTTTGTATGGTCTTCAATTCACAGTCGGTTCATAGATACTCTCTTAAACCACACGTACGGATCAAATTCTCGAGGAAACGAGAGCAGAGGGGATATCGAGCGCAATATAAGCTCCATAATGCTAGATATTAACTTATGTTGAGACCTGCAGCTGAGAGTTGATTTTGAATTGCATTGGCGAGGCAAATGAATTGCTGCTGAGAATTTTACGCTAATTTCTGAATGTACTCGTAGAATGGGTACAGTGGTGCCAGATTGAGGGAAATTTCCCTTTTTGAGGGATATTTCACTGCAAAATATTTAAAGAGGGAAAAAAGGGACATTTTGTTGTCGTCCATATAAAAAAAGAGATTTTCTTGGTTGCAGAACTGTTTACATACCTACATATGTATAATTTATAGTATAACTTAAAATAAGCACATCTCACACTGAAAAACTCCCATTCAGTGTATGAATACACACGCTTTCGCGTTAACTTATGCAATGCAAAAAGGAGTCGGTTACATACATGCGTACAAGTAAACATACAGTGAACTACACTGCGTATACGTAACTTGTTTACATAAATACATACATACATACATACAATGCATATCTTACGTAATTGGAATTTAAAGTTTTTATCGCTTCCTTCCATTTCACCAATACTGTTTTATAACATGAATATCTAATGAGTACCCGCGCTTTTATTTATGTTGATACATATACAGAAATGCTTTGAAGAAATACGTTAAATGTATGCTAAGATTGAAATTAAGATCCAAATGAACTAAGGACTAATATAAATCTTGTTCAAAAATATTAAAAATTTATTTTTTCATTTTTAGTAAATTTTTATATTAATACTAGCAAATACCCGTCCCGCTTCGCAGCGACAAACAAAAGCTTTTATGTTATTATGGGTCTCTCCCTTTACCTTTACCTTTACCTTTACCTTTACTTTTACCTTTACCTTTACCTTTACCTTTACCTTTACCTTTACCTTTACCTTTACCTTTACCTTTACCTTTACCTTTACCTTTACCTTTACCTTTACCTTTACCTTTACCTTTACCTTTACCTTTACCTTTACCTTTATCTTTACCTTTACCTTTACCTTTACCTTTACCGGGACCATCCATCACCATCCGGGCTACTTGAACCATCTCTGGGAAACCGACTCAAAAAATAACAATGAAAATATCTGTATGTTGAAGCCTTGCTCGACACCTTTCATTTGATACCAATATCACTTAGAAACATTCGAGGGTCATCCGGGTCCACGTTTTGGCCCATATTTGGGGACTCTGCCTAGGCATTGCAATGAAAATAACTCTATGTTGAAGGCCTGCTCAGCACCTTTCATTTGATCCCCATATTGCTCAAACACTTGCTGGGTCACTCTGGGTCCACATTTTGACCCATATCTGGAGACCCGGCCTAGGCATCGCAATGAAAATAACTCTATGTTGAAGGCCTGCTCAGCACCTTTCATTTGATACCCATATTGCTCAAACACTTGCTGGGTCACTCTGGGTCCACATTTGGGCCTATATTCCGGGAAGTTCCCACTTTTTCGAAATTCTATATACCCTATTATGTGCGCTAATACCATACGAATATACTGTGAAAATTTCATAAAGATCGGTTGATTACTTTGGGAGTCCATAAAGGACACACACACACACACACACACATCCATTTTTATATAATAGATTAAATAAAAGCTTTTTAAAAATTTTTTTTTACTTTGTTTTATTTTTGCCTTTTTAGTTTTACAATGCATATTACATCTAATATTTGTCAATACTCCCACTATCAATATAGTCCAACAGTTTTTAATGGTTTTTATTCCTTGATTTGAAGAAAATCGTACATCAAAATATGGAAATATGTCTTTAGCGCTGAATCATTCCCACTTTTCCATAATCTGAGTAAGTTGTTTTTTCAGTGTATGTTTAACATTTTGATGGTTTCTTCTCAGCCAGATTTTTTATTATCCAATTACTGTGGAGTCTTTCAAGTGGTTTTACTATACTCTTTTGTGAATAGATTACTTCGTGCAATCTTACCTACATATGTATGTTGGCTTTGTATCAGTGTTTCAGAATCTCTCTTGTTAGTTTTTTTACTTTCGCAGATTTGTTTATTGCTAACTCTTCCAATGTTTCAAGATTGTCGGCATTTTTCCGTGTTTATAGTTTTTTCTGCTACTGTTCCGTTATTCATAAAACTTGCTTCAATATGTCGACACCTGCGTCATTTATCGGCAAAATTTTATTACGGATTTTCTCTATTTTTTTTAGGTAATACGTGTTCTAAATAGGAACAAATTTTGTTCATAAATACTAATTTTCTAAATATCTTTACAATAGCGCCACCTAGCGGAGATTTTTTTCACAGATGTATTTACTTTCTCATAGGCAATATATATACCGAATATGAACAAATTCGGTAGGTAAATACGAATTTTACAAATATCTCGACGCCAGCGCCACCTAGCGGGGATTTTTTTATTTCACATTGCATTGTCTTCGGGTCCTGAACTATGTTCCAAATTTCAAGTGCCTAGCTCAACTAGAAGTATCTTAAATATTCGTTGCAAAATTCCACGACATACATACATACAAAAAGTGAAGTTAAATAAAAGCTTGTAATAAAAAAGCAGAAACTATTTATGAAGAATTGGAAAGAATTCAAAGCAAGGCTTATTTTAGATTTTTGAAGTACGTTCTTAACTTTTTCAATGAATTTAACGCATTTTTCCAAAGCCGAAATGTACTTAAGTATACACCGACTAGGGCAGAAAACTTACGACACTTGTGTCGAAAATCGCAAGAAATTTCTTAAAACCCGACTTATTTACAATGCCGTGGGAATTACAGCTAAAGGTTTTGGAACTTCCATTTCCATATTTACTTGACGTCATAACGTTTACGTTGGTTATGAATGCGAAGATATTTTGTCAAATTTAAATTTGGAGGAAAAGATTGTATTCAAAAAAAAGTGTTTGCGCTTTTATGAGGCTTCTACTTTTCAGATAATATCACGTTTTCCATTTGACGGTGTTTTCGAAGAATTGCAGTTTTTAGATCCGATATTGTTTTTGATTTCTCTAAAAACAATCGTGTATCACTTCTTGCTCTAACTAAAAAATTAAATCTTAATCCTGATCTCACAGAATCGGAATACAAAATTATTTGTATAGTATTAACCGAAACACAAAAAGACGATTAGAAAAATAAAAACTTTAAAACCAATAATGACAATTTTTTGTTTCATAATCTTAAGCAATTGGTTGAAATTGTACTTACTTTACCCCATTCAAACGCTGAATCAGAAAGAATATTTTCAATTGTAACGGATGTTAAATGTAAAAAGCGAAACAAACTATGTTAAATAGTATTTAGTAAACTAAGAGTTTCCTTTCAATCCAAAAATATCAATTGCTTCAACTTTAAAATCAACAAAAATCAAATCCACTTGCACCATGCAAATAATTTGTACAACTGATACTTTTAGCTATTAAAAGAGCTGTATTTGCCTGTTATAATTGTCGTTTTCGATTCGCCATCACACAAGCGAGGTCGGATCGAACAAAAATGTTTGAATCCATAATGAGTAGTAGCCATACTCGCTAACTGGTCGATAAAAATTTCCCTCTGCTCGCTATCATTCACATATAAACTTGATAGAAGGAAATTTATAACTAGCAGAGAAATTGTGAATCGAAAGCGGCTAATATTCTTATATTACTGGAATAAATGCTTTAAATTCGGTGGGAATTTTGTGGGATTTTTTAATTTAAAAGGTGGGAAATTATTGATTTTTTTCCAATTTCTGTGGGAATTTTAGCGGAGATTATCTGGCTGGGATTCTCACTGAATGGGTATTGAGTTCGTGAACTCTCATACGCAAGTGCATGGCGCTCAGTTTAAACTGACTATTGGCTATAAAATATTCGCTATAAGCAACACTTGGGGCACCACTTTTCGTTACCTTTTCTTTGTACCTTTATATGCTTTTTATTTCTTTGTTTTTATTGTTGTTGTTATTGTTGTTGCTGCTGCATGCAATTGCCGTTGTTACCGCATATTAAAAAGTTGAATAGTTACTTGGAAACTATGATTGTTTTGAGTGCTGTTGTTGTTGTTGTTGCTATGTGTGTGATGGCAAAAGTTACAAGCGCTAAAGTGTTGCGGCATTGCGGATTCTTCAGCCCGGCAGTCAGTCAGCCAGCCAGCCAACCTACGCCGACAATTTGAAGAATGTTTGAATGTTGCACAGAAGTGTGTTTGGCCCGGCATGTGCGTAATAAACACTCCATCGACACTTGATGGGCTGCTGTAGAGCGTCTGTACATACGTACATACATAACGCTATGCGGTTTCAACTATACATACTTACATACGTATGCACATATCAAAGCTTTGCGATTTGTTGCTTTGTGCTTTGTTATTGTTGTTGTAGACTCTCCCTCTCTTCCTCTACCTCCTGCCGTGGCATCATAAGTATTTTTCCAGCTCCTGCTATTGTTGTTGTTGTCGTTGTTTGCTTGCCATAAAAACGTTTCACATGCCTCGGCTGTACGCGCCGCCAAGCCGAGTCAAGTCAGCGCCAAGTCACTCTGCCAAGTCAACTCAAGTCAAGTCAACTCAAGTCAAGTCAAGTCGAAGCAAGCAGCCAGATTCCCCTCCTGCTTGGCAAGTCAAAAGCATCAACACCAATGGATTTTACAAAAGCAGCCAGCATAAATGTTGCTGCCACATATTGTTGGCCAAAGTACATGCAGGTACATGTAAGTAGTTGTTGTTGTTGCGGCTGCTCTGCCTCTGTATGCGTGTGTGTGTGTGTTTGACAAGACGGAAGCAACATTTAATTGACTTAACGTGTAACGTGGTGCGTTCATGATGGAATGCCATCGCTGTTGCACACTAACTCTCCCTCTCTCCCCCTCTCTCTCTCTCTCTCTCTCTCTCTCTCTCTCTCTGTGTATGTTAAGTGCAGTAAAGTGAAAAATAAGTGTGGCAAAGTTTAGCGAAATGTTCTGCTTTCTTTATAAATTAAATTCTACGGATCGAACCTTGAGGGCATGTATAGATACGTTAGGTTAGGCGCAACACCAACACACTTCAGCCAAAAAGGTCCTATTGTGACAACACGAGGATCTGAAGCCCTACTCGAACCAAAAAGTGGATTCAGCGAATGTTAGGACTTTTGTAGGCTCCATCTTAGCCAAGCCACCAAGGCCAGAAAGTGGGGTATCGCAGAAATTGCAACCTCATAAACCATAGTGCGGGACATTCGCACAGTAAATGTTTTACAGTTTTAGGTTCCTCCTCATCCCTGCAGCTTCTACACTGTTATAAATATTGGAATATTTTTTAAACTTTGTTTTGCTTTGAAAGGAATTTAAAACTTTGTTTGGGTTAAATTTTGAACCTTCGAAAGTTTAAAAGTTTCTTATTCTTTTATGGTTTATTTCCAAACTTACAAAAGTTTAAATATTTCTAAGTATTTTTTTGGAATAAATTTCATACTTTTTTGGTTTAAATCTTACACTTTTTCTCATTTAAACTTTTATGGTTTAAATTTTAAACTTTCATTGGTCGTAAGTTTTATTTCAACGAAAAAATTTTAATTTTTGATTTGAAGTTCCAACCAGCGTTGCCACTTTTGGTACTTTCGTACCAAAACTGGTACTTTGAAAACGATTTGGTACGTTGGTACTTTGCTTTTGATTTTGGTACTTTTTCTTTAAGCATAGTACTGAGTTCGAGTTTCACGTGAAACTGCTGTCAAAATCCATACAAACAAACTGCCTGTGAAATATTTGTGAAATTTCACAGATATTTCACGACAAAGTTGTACTGAGTTCCTGCCGTGAAAACGTTGCGCAACATGCTAGCAACATCATGCCAGCAAAATTTTTTCACGCCAATTTAAATAGACAATGCCATTTATTTTCGAGTGAGAAGTGACATTGAAATTGGAATTTTTATTTTGTATAAAATTTTTTTATTGGCCAAAATTAGAAAGATGGTTCTGAGGCGATGCTGCGATTTTTTTCTTTTTACATTTGCTCAATTTTCATTTTGGCGTTTATTCTCATTTGACAAAAAAAATTTCTTGAAACATTTCACGGCAAAATAAATGCATGTTGCTGGCGAAATTTCACGGCTGTGAACTCAGTACTAGGCTTTAAAAGCAAAGGTTTGGGAAAACAATGTTTATTTATTTCCATTTATTTTTTTATTTTTCTATATGTATATTATTTTTGTTCATCCACTAAAAGAACAATAATTATGTTGATTAATTACATCGGCAACACGCGATAGGTATCCCAAAGAAGTAGATTTTATGAAATCGATACAATTCTTGATCACCAGCATGACCAAACTATACTGGTCGTAGCATTATGCCACCAACAATTACCGTGTATTTTGTTAGAGATTTTTGGCAAGTAGTTGGCAAAATTAGCAAACGAATTGTATGGAGGGAATAACCGGTTGCAAAAAAAAACTTTTGTCCTTTTGACTGAAAATTGCAATTATACTTAGCCTTTTCAACATCATTGCTTGTAAAGAAAAAAAGTTTTTTAGCTCCTGAAAATTTTTTTAATTTTGAGTTGTGTCAATTTATGATTTAGGTAGCGATATATTGAAGTTAGTTTTCCACTAAAATACAATAAATGAAAAAAAAAAAAACATTTGTCTACTGCGACTGTTACCACGGAAAATCTGTTTGGTACTCTCAAAAGCAATTTGGTACGTTTTTTGGTACGAAAAAAATATGTTAGTGGCATCACTGGTTCCAACTTGCTTTTTCGAGAAATGAACAGTATTCGCTAGCTTAGAGTGCAAATTGTGTAAGTCCTTTTTTAAAACTTTGTAGGAGAGACAAAAAAAATAAAATTAAAAAAAAAACTCGAAATGAAAAAAAATTTTCTGTTCATATAAATATTTTGGACTTACACAATTTTCTTCGCTTTTTGGACTTACACAATTTGCGTATCACTGAATAACAACGAGTAGAAATATGACAAGTATCATAGACTTGTTTAGCGTGGTGTGTATTTGATTTTTCTAGCGTTCTACATAAAAATACACTTTTTCATAAAAGTGGACTTACACAGTTTGCACTCTAAGCTAGTGATATAAAAGGCTCATTTATAGTTATTAGACAATTTGGATGAACGACTGTGTGGCGTTGTTTGAACGGAGAAACAAAGAAACACAGAATAAAAAAGGAGAAAAAGAGGATAGGAAGGAAGATAAAATATGGAAAAGGATAAAGAGCATGTTGGTGGGAGAACAATATGGAAGAAAAGGAGGAAAAGAGCATAGGAAAGAAAGCATGCAGAAGAGGATTTGGGAGCAGACATTTTTTTTTTAATTTAAACCAAAAAAAGGTTTAAATTTTAAACTTTTGAAAGTCTTAAAATAAATCTTAATTTGCACTCAAAAAAAATTTCTCTCGATCAAAGACATAATTTTCCTTATTTTGAACACGCGTCCCAATACAAAATTTTCTTTGTTTTGTGTAAATTTTCTCAAAAATGTGGAAAAAACATAAAAAAAACATTCAAACAAATTCGTTGCCATGGGGATTTGTATGGGAATTTAATTTCTCAAAATTATAGAAATCAAGTCTTCAAAACAAGGAAAGTTGGGAATGGAATGGCGCTTAAAGAATTTTTCATTATTTTAATGTATGAATTTTTCAAAATAAGCATATGAAACCATGGTAACGCATGTAACAACAATATTTTATAAACCTTTTAACATGTTTTAAGGAAAATTTACTCAAAACAAAGAAAGTAGTGTTCAAAATAGGTAAACAATTTCTTTGACCCCTCCATATATTTTTTTTCTCTCAGTGTGGAATAAAATCTAAACCTTAAAAGTATAAAAATCTTATAAGCGCTTCAAAGTTTAAGTTTTAATAATTTTTCGGTCGTCGAACAAAAAAGTTTAAAATTTATACCAAAATTTACTTCAGTGTACAGAAGTCATTAAAAGCAACACCCAGTCTTTCAGCATATCCGCCAATAGTAATGTGACGAGGGCATGGATATCAAGTTCAAATTTGAAATAAATTAGGACTAAAAACCAATTCCACAAGACACCAGCTCCTCCTCATCGTCATTACCAGATTTCCATAAAAAACAGCACGTTTTAACTTCACGTCTGCGTGTTTGCTTATTTTTCTGCAATTTTTGTGCACCTCACTGTAACTACATAATGTACATACCAACCCACGAGGATGTTTGTAAGTGCAACAATTTTGTTGCAATTTATCGCTGTATTGCTGATAATTTTGCTCTTTTGAATTTTGCTTCGAACCGAAACGTACACGTTTTCTTATTTTATATTCAAGCACACTCACGCTCACACACAAGAAAATACATATATTTATTTTATGTTTGCTCTGTATGTCGTCCCAATTGTGTGTAAATGGGTGCCATTTGTCGGCATGATTGTATGGGCCCATTTTTGCCACTTTTTCCTGCCTCTTTTTTTCCCCTTTTCCGCCGGCAATCGTTCGCTCTAACTATGTATGTAAGTAGTTGCATTGTCGAAATCATTTGCAAAGTTATGTTGGTTAATGGAGAAATTTTCCATCCAGATTCTTTGAGTTCCAGCAGCTAATTGCCTTTGCCTGTATGGCATTTTGGCGTTTTATTGCTTTGGAAAACGTAATGAGAAAACGTGCACGTGATTGGTATTTTGTTTAACAATCATTGAGGCATAAGCAATGCGGTGATTTCTGATAGTTTTTCAGTTTATCGTTTGGTTTTCGTTTTTTTGTTTTTGTTTTTTTTTTTTTTGTTTTTGTATGGTTTTAAAAGAAATGTATGTATATATTTATGTCTATTTTCTGGATGGTTGGCTGCTATGCGCGGTGGAAAAATCTAAAAATTTTCGCTTTCCTTTTAGTCTTAAAAATTATATTTAAAACTAATAACAATTTGTATCATATCAAATACTTATTTTATAATTTTAAAATTTCTTTGAGACCTAATAGTTTGACGGTTAATGAGTGTATAGAATTCACCAAAAGAGGAGAGGAAAACTCCACGTAATCGCATATTATAATAAATGATTCAGGCCTTACTTCCTATGGAGAATAAGGCTTATTATAAGGTGTATGAACATCACATGAGGCCTTATTATTAGGAATTATCAAAGCCTTATTTCATGGCGTATAAGATTTGGGAATAAGATTTCCTCTAAGAGAGAGGGAGAGAGAGAGCAGTCCTTACAGCCTAATGACACCAACACAGGAAAATCAGCCTTATTATAAGCCTTTGCCCATACAACTTTCTTTCACTTTTTTTAGAATTTTAAATCTTCTGGAATAAACTCTAAATTAGGCGTAGATTTTTTGGTGTGCTTATGTATATACATAACATCTATTTGTATTTCTTTGATAAAGTATTTATATTACAAACTCATAATTTTTCTCTTTTCATTGCAGGTAAGTCGAAAATAGAACGAGCTGTTTAATAACTACCAACAACAAAAAATAGTAATTCGAAAAAAATGTCAGGTGAATTTAAATTATTTCTCTTCCCTATTTAAACTTAAAAAACAATTTGCAAAAAACCTTAAAAGTGCTGACAGCAATTTTGAAGAGAGAAAACATGTTTTGGTATGCTCTACAAATCCACACCTAAGTCTAAGTCAGAGGCCTTAATGCGAATAATAATATAATACACTTGCGCGAATATATGTACATAATTCTAACGAGTTTCAAGGCCGAGCTTCTCACCAAATTCGACGCGTGCTCCTTAATTTTTGTTGTTGCTACTAATCTATATATATATAAAAATCAAGCCCATTTCTTTGTCGCCGGCTTTCGCCCAAACGCGTGGAGGGATTTTGACCAAATTTACACACCAGCTTAGTACCTTGCCCTAGATGGTTTATATGCATATTTTGCAAATCCGGAAGTCGGTTCCCGAGATATAGGTCAAAAGGTCAAAACGTGAATCCGGCTTTCCCCAGAATATTTTTGGACGATATTGGTATCAAATGAAAGGTATTGAGCAGAGAATTTACATAGAATAGTACTCATTGTGATTCCTAGGTCGAGTCTCCAGATATGGGTCAAAACGTGGACCCGAATGACCCTCGAATGTTTCTGAGCGACATTGGTATCAAATGAAAGGTATTGAGCAGAGAATTTACATAGAATAGTACTCATTGTTATTCCTAGGGCGAGTCTCCAGATATGGGTCAAAACGTGGACCCGGATGACCCTGGAATGTTTCTGAGCGATATTAGTATCAAATGAAAGGTGTTGAGCAGAAAATTTACATAGAATAGTACTCATTCTGATTCCTAGATCGGGTCTCAAGATATGGGTCAAACGTGGACCCGGATAACTCTCGAATGTTTCTGAGCGACATTGGTATCAAATGAAAGGTATTGAGCAGAGAATTTACATAGAATAGTACTCATTGTTATTCCTAGGGCGAGTCTCCAGATATGGGTCAAAACGTGGACCCGAATGACCCTCGAATGTTTCTGAGCGATATTGATATCAAATGAAAAGTGTTGAGCAGAGAATTTACATAGAATAGTACTCATTGTGATTCCTAGATCGGGTCTCCAGATATGGGTCAAAACGTGGACCAGGTGACCCTCGAATGTTTCTGAGCGATATTGTTATCAAATGAAAAGTCTTGATGAGAACTTCAGCACATAACTATTATAATTGTGATGTCTAGCCCGGGTCTCCAGATATAGGTCACAACGTGGACCCGGATAACCCTCGGATGTTTTTGAGCGATATTGGTATCAAATGAAAGGCCTTGATGAGGACTTCAACATAGAACTATTTTATTTGTGATGCTTAGGACGGGTCCCCAAATATGGATCAAAACGTGGACCCGGATAACCCCGGAAAATTTCTCAGTGGTATTGGTATCAAATGAAGGTTTTTGAGCAGGGATTTTACATAGAAATGAACTCATTACGATCCCTGGGTCGGGTCCCAAGGTGTGGGTCAACACGTGGACGCGGATAACAACGGGATATTGCTCAGGGATATTGGTACCAAATGAAAAGTGCTGAGCAGGGCCTTTACACAGAGATGAACTGATTATGATTCCTAGGTCTGGTCCCTAAATGTGGGTCAAAACGTGAACCGGGATGGCTCCGGAAAATTTCTGAACGATATTGGTGTCAACTAAAAGGCACGGCTTTTACATAGAGATGAACTCATTGTGATTCCTAGCTCAGGTTCCCAGATGTGGGTGAAACGATATTATTATTTAATCACGGCGCATGACGATTCCTAGGTGGGATCCCAAGGTATGGGTCAATATGTGGACCCGGATAACACCGGAATATATCTTAGGGATATTGGTACCAAATGAAAGGTGTTGAGCGGACTCTCGCTTAGGGACGTACCCATTACGATTTCTTGGTCGGGTCTCAAGATACCATACCCATTATGGTTCCTAGCTCAAGTTCCCAAATGTGGATCAATAAGTGGACCCGCATAACACCGGAATATATCTTAGGGATATTGGTACCAAATAAAAGGTGTTGAGCGGACTCTCGTGTAGGGGCGTACCCATTACGATTTCTTGGTCGGTTCTCAAGATACCATACCCATTATGGTTCCTAGCTCAAGTTCCCAGATGTGGATCATTAAGTGGACCCGGATGAGCCCGGGATGCTTCTGAGCAATACTGATATAAAATGAAAGTGTTGACCGGGTCTGCTGTATAGAGATATTTTCATAGTGATCCTTAGTCCCGATATCCAATTATGGGTAAAAGAGACGATTCGGACGCCACGGAATGTTTTTAAGCAATGATGGTATCAACTGAGAAGTGGAATGCAGGGTATGTTATGCTAAACCCAGTTCCCTAGGGAAAGGGGAAGAGTAATGAGACTGGGAAAGGCTAGGGCAAAGGGACGGAAAAGGAGAGGGAGAATATAATAAAAATGGAATGAAGAGGATGGGGAGAGAGACAGTAAGACAGGGAATTAGAGAAGGGATAAGAGGGGGGAATAAAAAGGAGAAAGACAGAAAAGGAGAGGTAAGAGAGAGCGGTAGAGAAAGGAAAGCGGAAATGTGATGGGAAAGGAAAAATGAAACGGAAATGAAAGGAAAGATAAATGGAAAGGGAAAGAGAAAGAAAAAAGTAGTGGGAAGGCAGTTGGAGACTAATACGAAGAAAAATGGGATAAGAACATGAAGAGGGCAAACTATTGAAAATATCAATTTTTCCCTGACTTTTTTTAAACTTATCTGAATTGTGCTGAGCTCTGCAGCCCGAGTTAATTTCGGTTTCTAGATACTTCCAACATATTTTAAAGTGTGCCGTTTTTCGTTTCAAGTACCTATAATAGGAAGTGGGCCAAAGCAAACCTTGGTCGGGTACGGCTAGTATAATAATAATAATACAATGGCGCTATTATAACTCTGACGAGTTTTATGGCCGAGCTTCTCTCCCAATTCGAGGTGTGCTCCTTTTTGTTTTTTTCCAACTAATTGGGTGGACCTACAGTTTTATGCCGGCTCCGAACGGCGAATGCATTTTTTTTTTGAGAATCTTTTTCATGGCAGAAATACACTCGGAGGATATGCCGCCCACTGCCGAGAGGTGACCGCTTCTCTTAAAAAACCCAATAACTGTATTTTTACTAATTAGAAAAATTGTTTTGGTGTTTGGCTCGGACCGTGGTTTGAACTCGAGAACTCTGGCATAGCAGGCGAGCACTCTACCCACTGCACCACAGCGGCCACTACTAAATGGGCCTTAATACTATCAACCATTAAATTGTCATTTTCTCACTCAAGGTCAACAAAAGCCGCAAAATCACCAACACTGTCAGCGCATGCCTTGCAACCTTAAACTAGTATCCCAAAGCGGATCCTAAAGCATTTAGAGTTACAAATGCATATTTCAGATTCCTAATTAGTTAAATTTCTTTGTGGATGTCCGCCCTACTTACAAATTCACATTTAGTATACTATATTTCCTTGAGTTCAAGTGTGGCTCTTATTTCTTCGCTAAACATTCCCTTCCTCTCGTTTCCCTTTCTACAGCCTCGGTTACGCTTTTGGGACGCCTATTTGAGCATTTAAGAATCATGAAATTGCTTAATATGCTTTGCCTGCTTTGCCGCACAACACCACACTCAGCCATTCGCAGACAATCGCAAATGGGTAAACTTGCATATATAAATGGTGATTGTTCGGTGTATGAGGAAAGGCGCACGGGCAGGCACATTCATCCATGTCTACTTAATAGCAAATCCATATTGCAGAAAAATTCCTTAAGCAGGCATCAATTACTTTAGCCGGCGGACGGTTCCGGCTATGACGGGCAATGCCCAATGCTTTTGCCACTGTGTTGTCGGTTGTCCGTTTGTCGTGGGTACATACACACGCACCTATGTACATACGAGTTTGGTTGATTGCAACTGGCCGATTATTGCATGAGGCATGATATGTGGGGGGCGCATACGAGTGCGTGGTGGTGCATAGTTTTATCAACATAGCACGTCTCATAGTCAAGAGTGGCGCGCCCTTCACTTTGCAATGCGAAGCTGACCATTTACAAATGTGGACAGGCATAAAGTTGAGAGACCGCGTCCGAGACTGAGACCGAGACTGCGAACGAAATGACGATGACGTGCATATGCACAATCTATGTGAAATGTCCAGCAAATGTCCATTCGTCCGGCCGACATCATTTACCAAGGCAATGCCCAGTGTGTAATGTGTAATGTGCATTGCTATGCAACGCTGCTTTTTTGTTTTTAGTATTTTGATGTGCGACAACAGAGACGATTGAACGCGTGACGCGTGTGCACATGCACATTTTAAAGCGCAATGCACAGTGGGAATGGAAGATAGATTGACTAAAATTGAAAAAAAGTAATAGAAGAGAAACAAGACTTTTAAGTTTTTAAAACGCAAAATATATGTATGTATTTTCTTTCAAATATCTTCCAATTTACTTTTGGTGAAATCAGAAAGACAGACTCAAAAAGTAGGTAATGATTCAGTGTCAGCCAAAACTTGCTAAACATGTGCATTGGACGTTGAAAGATCGAAGAGAGTACATCGCTAACCAGCGGCGTACCTCGCATAAATTGGCTGGGCAAGCCTATGTATGAAGCATAGCCATTAGCCATTTATGTAATTGTCTTTGTTGTATTATTTGAAAGTCTGAATTGCGTTTCGTCGTTGACTTTGATTCAATTCGGTTTGCATATTTGGTTTGTTGTTTATGTTCGTACCGTATGAAACTGAATGCATTGGCATAAATCGAGAAAATGAACGAGGAAATGAAATTGATGAAGAATAATTAAGTCTTGATATATGTATGAAAGTGATTTTGGAATATTTCATTTAAACCAAAGTAGCTTGGGTAAAAAAAGCTCGATTTTGATCAAATGAACTTTTCTGAAAACTGCATTAGTTTGCGCAGATTCCTGTATATTTTGATTAAAAATAAATTTAAGGTATATTGAAAATCCCCGGGTCCAAACTTGAAAATCCGTGACTAAAAAAAATAAAATTCCACTTTAGGCAATCTTGGTACCTTCCCTATGGCTCGCATTAAAAACTGAGTACACCATTCGATTAAGCCGTTCATTTTACATGAGAATATGTATCTTTTGTTTTTTTTATTTTTTTATTTTATTCTGTGGTTTTTTTCTTATATGAATCTAAACCTATCATGGAATTTAAAAAAAAATCGCTGTTTTTGGAGTAGCCCACTCAGTTTTTTTTTTCTAAAAAAAAACCAAAAATCAGCTTAGTTATCCTACAACATCCTATTTTCATATTCTGTGGCCGGAGGGGTATGTTAGATCAAAAAACGCATCTAATGTATATACAATGGACAATATGAAGATATGTAGGTACATATATGGCTTTTGTTTTTTTTTTTATTTAGAGGGCTTTTAGGCGCAATTTCTCGTATGTTACAGTGGGGGCTGTATTATAGTAACGCTACGTTGCAACGTTGTTGTTGTTGTAGCCACCAAGACACTCCCCGAAGGTTTTGGGGAGTGTAGGGAATGTGACAGTCCTTTGCCGGATAAATCCGATACGCTCGGGGACTAGTCCCTTCTGACACTAGCCCGACTGTCGTGCGGACGATTTTTTTTGGCCATAATCAACCTTCTAGGCCGGTGGGTTTTAGTCGCCTTTTACGACAGGCATTCCTTACCACGGGTATATTCTAAGCCCCCTAACCAGCTGGGGTTGCAACGTCAATGTTGTTGGTGGCCTTAAATAGTAAACACACTTCAAGGGTAAAATAATCAGTTAAAAAAAGAAATTCATAAAATGAAATGAAGGAAAATATTTTTTAGGCAAGCTGGGCTTTCGGGCTTGTATGAAGAGTCCACCACTGTCGCTCGCGCACATCAAAAAACAATGCTGCCAACGAATTTTAATTGGAGTTTGTAGCTAAAGCGAGATATTTACGTAAATTATGGCATATTTGGAGACTGTGTTGTAAAATTGAGTTTTTAGTTCGATTTGTTTCACATAAATTTATTTCCAAAGCATGTTTTGTTGCTGCTTATAGCTTAACTTAAATGCTATTATAATATACTAATTCTATATAAGAAGCCTATTTTTGCTTTTTTAATAACAAAATATCTTCTACGAGTATGTACTTCAAAATCGACATTAAACGTGACTGAATATTGTGTTGTGCATCCAAAATGTTCCACGGTGACTAAGCCGAGTTGTACACAAGCAAACATACATACAAGCAGGCGCTGTGTTGATGTGAATGCCAGGAATGTGACAACAACAACAACGAATGTCAGTAATGCAGGGTTGTCCAAATGCGATTCACTACCACAATCAAGCAGCGAGTGTGTGTTGGTGCGCCTACCGTATGCCAAATTGAAAAATTACTAAAAATAATCAGTCTGCTTGCAGATGTTGAGCGAGCAGGGTCACGTGCGCACGCTTTGCGAAATTATGAAACAACACACATATATACATTTGTGTACATACGTTATATGCAAAATCTTCGTACTTTTCATGATCCAATTACCAGGTCGGTCCATGGTACATACACACAAACATGCCGTGAGCTGAATGTCAAAACTGAAAGGAGAACGATATAATTTGACATTCAGCTCACGAGCGAATGATGGAGAAACTCAGAGAACGAAGAATTTGACCAATAGTAAACACGAATGTATGTATAGAATATGCAGAAGCAGAGAAATTGGATAGCTAAGAAGAAGTCAGCTGATCTGAAGAGCCGACCTGTATTGGTGGATCCTGGTACTTTTGTTTGTTGTTTGGCATCTGTAATTAGAACAAAAGAATTTCAAGCGAAGATCAGCTAACGACCACTTGCTTTCACGCCAGTCGAAGGCAACTTAATTATTTTTGCTAATCGATGATCGCCTAGTCCCATCGTAAGCGCTCGTTTTACGCTCTTTATTTGGCTGTAGTAGTGACAATCGGTGTGTATACCCTGCAAAAAATGCGATCACTCCGCGATACATCCGGGACAACTCGCAAGGGAGCATGCGATTACTACCCATTTGTATCTCTTTATATGGGTTGAAGTGTTCTCTTTTGTTTGAGCATGTCCTATGAAGAGACTAATTGTACCCAGTTTGTACCCGAACGGGTAGCAAAAGCGCACAATTGTACCCGTTTTGTACCCGAACAGGTAGCAAATGCGACACATCCATTTGTGCGACTAATTGTACCCGTTTGATACCCTTTCGGGTACAATTCGTCTACAATTAGTATACATATGTACCCGTTCGGGTACAATTGGGAACAATTGTAGACTAATTGTACCCGAAAGAGAGCGCTCCCGGACAAATCTTTTTAGAGACTCGTCGCACACTTTTTTACAGGGTACGTACAGAAGTGCTTACTCTCATTGCTCATATGAGTCGCATTTGGACAGCTATGCAGTAATGACCACAAAAAAGGCTCTCCAGCTAAACAAGACGAAAGCATAACAAAAATGGCAGCTTTACAAAAAATTTAGCAACCCAAGCAATAAAACAAATGCATAAAACGAAAATGAGACAATCTGAATACATATATGTACATACATATGATGGAAGCAAAATTATTGAGTATATACCCGGAAATGAGTTTAATTGGAAATTGAAGAAAGAGGCATCTAGTATTTTTACAGAATTTTAGTAATCCTTAGTTATCTGAGACCGAAAAATAAGGCCTTGTCATAGATAACTAGATACGAAACTCTTCATTTCGTGAGAGCGCTGTCAAAATGCGCATTTTTTATAACATTTTTCATTGGTGCCACTCTGTTCGAAAACTGAAAATGGGTATTTTAGATATTATTTCTGGGAATTTTTCAGCTTCCTTATGTTATTGAAGACTATAGCAATAATAAAATTTTGTTTATACCAATTTAAGGTAAGGATATAACCACAAATAGTATGATTTTCCCACATTCCGAATAGTCGTGTTCGAAACCCAATCTCAGACAATTTAAGCATAACGCACAAAAATTGGTGGACGATAATACATGTAGTTGGGTGATATTTTTTAAGAAATATTTTATTCTATTTTGCAATTCTATTAAAATGTGAATATATTAGAACTGAAATATAATAATTTTTAACCGGATATATATATAAATCTACTGAAGAACCGCTGCCCGCCTTCCATCTCATTAACATATTTTTTATAATTTTAACTGAAACACATTTTTTCCAGTTGAAACAGTAAACTTCACTGCATATAACACACAAGAAATACAATTACCTCTGTATTTTTATAATTCTTTATTATTTCAACAAAATTGGGCACATAAAACAAAACATCAAAATCCACCGAAAGTGACAATTTATTTTGGCGCGTTTTCCTTTCTGGTACCTGCAATTTGCACAAACAGCTGATCGGCCGGGTTTTATGTTGTGTTGATGCTGGCAACAAAGCCACATTAGGCCCGTGGGTAAATCGTAAAAGTGAGAGAGTAAAGAAGAGTTTCGTATCAAGTCATCTTTGGCCTTGTTGAGAAGGCTTTGCGGCCAAGGAAAAACGTGGCAGATTGATGAGGTAGAATTTTATAAATCAACCTCTACTGTGTGTATATATAATAGCGCATACGAAAGGAGACTAATCTATATAACTGCAAACGCAAAAGAATGTAGGCAACACTGGAAATAAGTGTTCTCACTCACAGAGAAGTGGCGGATACTTTGGCATAAATATTTTGAACTTAATGCATGGAATAAATCTGGAAAAGTTCTATGCCAGAAGATCAACTCCAACGAACTTGTAATAGCGTGTGCACGGTGAGCTTAAACAACTTATTATGAAAAGTCAAAGTAACCAAGATATTATTTCATGGTTGTATTCTTGGACATATTAGAAGATGTTCTGAGCCAAAATTGAAATCATTCATCGGACACATTTTGAGAAATTCCATGTTTTTTTTAAAATGGTAAATTTTTTCTTTTCATGCGAGCCCCTGTTCTTTTTATGGCACCCACGGTAAAATGACTGTTCTGTTCTTCTAGTATATAAGTGTATAGTAAAATTCATTACAGTAAAAATACATTTTAAGACGTTTATTATTTATTATTTATAATATTTTAATATAAACATAAAAAGGTTGACAGTTTTTTTTAAATATGAAGAATATTATATTCACATACAGTTTTCTTCAAATTCTCCATATAATTTGGGTTATTTGGTCTAGTTCGATACTTATAATCCCATGTTTTTTTGAAATCATAATGCACAGCCTCCATGGCTTGCTCTGAATGATACCCTAATCCTATTCCCTGCCTTGAACAAAAATCTTCTATATGAAAAAAAAAACTGTATGCTCTTTTGGGGTTATGGGTATAGAAAGATCGTTGTAACTCTTTCGGAAATTAGAAATACAGTTAATATAATTACTTTTCAAATCAATAGTGAAGCAAGATTCGACCACTGAATGAAACTCGTTAAAAGCTTTTACGTATTTTAGGCGCTCTAAAGGAAATATACTTCTTAATACATCGGTGTTTTCCAATAATTTCTTACAACTATTCCCATCAAAACCTGAGCAACCACGAAAAATCTTTTATTGGACATAGAATTTCTCAGCCCACATTAACGCAATAGTTGTAAGAAATTATTGGAAAACACCGATGTATTAAGATGTCTATGCTCCATGGATATTAATCCAGAAAGAGAATTCTGCCGGCTGAGGGTAATTTTATTGAAGCGCGGCCAAAAGCCGCCAACGCAGAAAGATGTTCTACACATACATACATTAATTTAACAAGGAATGTCTCCTGAACTATAAGCGTCCGGAGGGTAGTACTTTGTTTTTTGTGATCTGTGAGACCACCCCTACCCTCTGGAAAATTAATTGTTATCGGATCGTGGATCATTATATACAAATATTCCCTCTATCCAGGCTGGGGATCCAACCCATGACCTCTGGTATGGCAGACTAGCCACTGTCCGCCACACCACAGTGGCCACAACACTCCCCACTGCACCACAGCGGCCCCGTTAATATATATTCCCGCAAAGGAGATTACAATTTACTAAAGTACATACTATGCATATAAATACTTCGCAAAAAGTATGTAACTTATTTTGCATATTTAATTTATCCATATTTGTTGCCAATTTAGTGTATTTTTCCAATTTTATAATTGATTTGTATATTTTGCAAATCTTGTTACTTGCAAAAATTCAAGTCAGCTGTTGTTTGATCAGCTGTTTTCCTGTTGGAAAAGTGCTGTTTGCAAAAATTTGTCCAACAAAATTCAACAGCTTCTCACAAAATGAAATGTCAGTTTTCTCTCTCAGTTGGTTCTCTTCTGTTGGAGATTTGGCGTAAAAAAACGGCGACAAAGTGTTTGTTTTTAAAAGTTTTCGAAAAACATCAAAATATATCCATAAACGAACAAAGCTATTATAAATAATAAATAATAAACGTCTTAAAATGTATTTTTACTGTAATGAATTTTACTATACACTTATATACTAGAAGAACAGAACAGTCATTTTACCGTGGGTGCCATAAAAAGAACAGGGGCTCGCATGAAAAGAAAAAATTTACCATTTAAAAAAAAACATGGAATTTCTCAAAATGTGTCCGATGAATGATTTCAATTTTGGCTCAGAACATCTTCTAATATGTCCAAGAATACAACCATGAAATAATATCTTGGTTACTTTGACTTTTCATAATAAGTTGTTTAAGCTCACCGTGTGTGATTTACGCAGCATTACTGGGTATCGCAAAAACTCGTAACAACTATTCAAAATGAACAAGCAATGATCTTGAAATAGATAATATATTTGTATGTATGTAGGTATGTACATTAAAGACTTAAAGGTCACCACCTCTTTACTTTGGCGCTGTCAACAGACGAGGTCAACAGCTACTCGCCCTAAATATGTGCATACCTACAAAGATATAAGTAACTACATACATGCACATACAACCTTCGTAACTACAGCCAAAATAGCGAACACAAGAAAAAGTGCTCAACTTTGTTGTCGACTAAAACCAGCCAACACTTCTCTACTCGGCAAATGTTGACTCATACATAGGTACTCGTATTTGTGGCGGTGATGCAGCTTGTAGGCAACTCGTTTGTGGTTTTTTCTTGTTGTGTGATGGCCCAGACTAGCCGATGGACGGACGAATGGACGGCATCGCTCACTCGATGGAATTCCTTCCATTTCAACAAAAATTACGCGTTGTTAACTTAAGCGGGAAAATCAATTAGCGCAACGCCTCGATTAGACCGCAGGCGCGTTGTAAGCGGTCATGTTTGGCGTTTTGGCGGTGCGCCGACGCAGCAACAAACAAGAGACACGGCAGATGCTTTAAGTAAAGTTGAAGACAAAGGTGAAGTGAAAAAAGTGTGTGTGTGTGTGTGCCTGTATAAAGTGGAAATGAGATAGCGCTGTGGGGAAAATCTCTAGTTTAGAAATACATACATAGTTCCCTTCTAGTGCAATTTTCGACACTACTAGTGCGCGTTCATACGCTATTCCACACAACCATCTGGCGAATTTAACACGGAAATGTCCTAGGCGGTGCCAATTGTCATGCTCTGCACTTCGTTTTCAATAGCTCTGAACTAGCACTCAATTCTACAGTTTGCACTCCATCGTTTATTGGCACAATTTCGAGAGCTCTCAACTAACTACAAGTTCCCACAAATTCTATAGTTTACATGTGGCATTTAAGTACGGAAGCATTTAAGCGGAAGGCATAAAACCCATTGGTCTTGTCGTGATGAAGGATAAACAGGAAAAGAATCACAACAACAGCAACACATTGAAAAGGTCCTTTACTACAGGGAGTGCGATAGGTGTCTTTCTTGATATTTCGCGTGCCTTTAGCAACGTCTCTGCTGCGGCGCTGTTGTAGGGACTCGAATGGATCAGAACAGCCCAATCATTCGGCGCTGAATCGAGTACCTTTGGAGTTGTCCGCCGGTAACGGGTGGGTGGGGCCTTTCTTGAATTTTCAACAGATAAATTCCTGCAGTCAATTACTAAATGTTCCAAGGTGGTCTCTGCTTTCAAGTAGTAGATATTTGGTCTCACACTGATTTCTAGTACGAGGAGCAGCATGTCTTAGCTAACATAATTAGTCCTATGTTGGAAAGTTTTAAATGAAAACTGCATTGGTATATACAGCTGCGGCTAATGTTGGTTGCTTGGTTTGAGTGGTTAGTCCCTCCAATTAGCGCCGATGCACAGTTTTATTACCTCAACTCATGACTTAATCAGTGCAAAAGTAAAAGTAGAAGAGAATGAGCAGAGCAGGTTCCATTCCACATATCCATCCGGTTGAATTTAAGTATTTAAGCAGCCCCTCAGGGCTGACGTTTTTGAGTTCCGAGATTCTGTCGAACAAAGGTTTGCCCAGGAACTTCATCCTGCCTTGGCAGTACCAAGGACGCTCGCATAGCAGCTGCTCCTCCGTCTTCTACATAGCAGGAAGGCTGCAGCTGCGACAATCCAATCTGAGCGCATGTGAGCCAATGGTCCGCTGTCCTGTGAAGACCGCAGTTAAGCGGGAAAGGTTTCTTCTGTCCATCTTTAGAATGGCTGAAGATAGCATCTCATTATAAGTAGGACACAAGTTTCTGCAGACCCCTCAGGTCTGCAACCACCTCCATCTGGTTTAAGCCCACGACTAATGTAGTTGTATGCGAAATATGCCCAGCTCCGCTTGTTAGCTTAAAGCAGTTTTCGAAAGTGGGGAATCTAGCTTAAGGAAATGGATAAAAGTTAGCTAAAGAGTATATAAAAACTTCCACCTCTTTGTGCACTACGAATAATATTTTAAGGCCGTTTTCTCAATCTCTAACTGGAGGTCTAAGTGCCGGTTAAAATCTGCGGAAAAGTACCTATGAAGCTGGCGGGTCTTGAAAGGAAAAAAAAAAACGAATCACAGATCACATATAAAGCGATCAGCTTTAAAAAAAAAAACTCATCAGTTTGATTATAGACCACAAGAGCTAACAAATATTTACTACATACATAAAAAACAACACTGTGCAGCGTCATTAGCCACTGAGAAAGTAATTTTATTGCTTATATCTGCACAAGCATTTTACATATGTATGTGCATTTGCACGTAAGCATAAAAATGCTCGCCAAAAAATCGCCACATTATAGTAAATTATAATTATGCCCTTTTGTCGTTGTTGACGTTGATGGGCTTGCGTTGGCTTCTCTGCGACTTTTTGCCTTTTCGTTTGCACTCGAACACTAATGCCCTTATTATACAAAACGCGGTGACTCTTTGCGACGCAGTCACTCACACTCACTCACGCTCACCTTCGCCCAAAAGTTGGTATTATATAAGATTTTACGTTTTCGCGTTCACCCTGTTGCGTAGTCACGACGATTGTCAAACGATTTACGTAGCTTATGTGCCACCTATTTTGTTTTTTTAGTTTCCTTAGTAATTTTTAGTGCGTTTTTTATTAATAGAGGTATTTTGTCGAGTAGGTAATTCTGAAAAGTTGGCGGCTGGCAACCCAATAAACATTTTTCTTCATTTTTAATTTGAGGTTCATTTGAGAAGTAACCCTATTGTCAAATATCAAACGTTAGTTATCAAATGCACCTCAAATTTCTCTTGATAGCGTTCTCAAACAAAAAGGCACATTTTTAGTATGGGATTTTGGGCTGATTCTCAATTTGATAGATTTCATTTTCTGAAATCAATTTCAAAGTTAGTACGAAATGGAATGCAATCAATAGATGTATGTATGTATTACATATTTGTACTCTGATGTGATGTTTTTCATTTACCAGTGCGGGTGAATTTCGCCGGTGCCTTTTGTACAGTCACATGAGTATATTAATATCTTTTTTAATATTCATACACACAAGTGAGAAACAAACTATGGCTTTAATAAAGTTTGTGTAACTTCACAAAAAGCAACAAACAAATAAAATAAGAGTAAGAAATACAGAATCATTATTATACACAATCATTTTCAACCATCATTTCAACCGTTAAGAGACCGCTGACGTAAAACAACGAACGCTAATTGAAACTTGCAAACATACAAAATGTCTTCGTTCCTTGAAAGTTTTTTTTCGAATGTGTTGTAAGTTATTCTAAAATTTATTAACAATGTTTGTTGAACACTTGAAAATATGTTTATTATCAAATTATATATATGCTGATTCTCAAATTTAGAAACAATATTTTCTCAAACGTTTGAGAATTTCTTTTTCAGTGTTTAATGGGAAGTCAACAAAAATAAAAAAAAATGTTTGTTGACATTGTGTGTAAATACATACATACGTGTTTTGTTTAGTTTGTTTTTTTGAATAAAATAAATTATTTATATGCAACATATGTATTAAAAAAATGTGCGTGTAATGCAGTTAATATAAATATATGTACGTGTTATGCAATGTTAAGAAATAAGATACATTTGTGTGTTCTTGTGTGTGCGGGAAGCAAGACAAAAGTTAAAACGTTTTTATTAATAAATGTTTTATTTAAATCAAAGAAAAAATTAGTTCAGCATCATATTCGGGTTCGCGAGATTGAAACGCGTCGATTGATACCCCGTTTTTTTTTTTTAAATTGGCTAATTTTAGCCGTTGCAAATTAAACTATATCGAATGCTCACTCGAACAAAAGGAAGTGACTCTTTTGACAGTTAAAGTGGCCGTTTTCGTTTTATAAAATACCAAAAACGTAACATACTCACCAAAAAAACGTAACACATTCACTTCGAGTCACTTACAGTCACTTTCAGTCACCTAAAGAGATACAAAATACGAACACGACAATAAGTGACTCTGGGTGACTCGTTGCGTCGCGTTGCGTTTTACAAAATAAGGCCCTAAACCTTTTATTTTATGTGGTTTTTATCTGAACACACTAAAAAAAAGCAACCAAAAGTATTGTTGCGGCATACCAAGACATGATCATCAGCAGTGAAAATAAGTACATACAATGTATGTATGTATGTACCCTGTATGGAAAATCTCTAGTTCCGAAATAGGTCGCTTCTAGTGCATTTTTCGACACTACTAGTGCGAGCTAAATCTCTTTTGCATGTTATCAACTGGCGAATTTAACACGGCGATGTCCTAGGCGGTGTCAATTGTCACTCTCTGCACTACATTTTCGATAGTTCCGAACTAGTACTAAATTCTACAGTTTACATTAGTTCGTTTATTGGCACAATTTCGATAGTTCTGAACTAGCTGCAAGTACCTACAAATTCTACAGTTTTACATCTGCCGCTTAAGTGCAGCCTTTGACACACTTCATGCAAGTGGCGCGATGGTCGACTGGCTAACGCATGTGCCTTTCAATCTGAGGGGCGCGGGTTCGAATCCTGTCGGTGTTAAGGTGGATGATAATTTTTATTTTTTTTTTTATTTAATAAAAATTTACAATAATATTTAAAAAGTAATAAAATAAAAAAAAAATTACAAATAAGCCTGAGGGATTGGAAAAGCATAATCAGAGGAACATTTCATTTCATACAAGATGCAAATAGAAAACTCTTTATATAAAATGCTTCACTAAACATCTGAGAATTGCAGAAATATGCGAGGCCGACGGCAATTGAACGAACGAAAAATTTTCATAGAATTTTTGTCACTTCGAAATTGCATACAAATCAAAGTGTTTCTTATAATGGTCACTCAATTCACTCTTTCTGAACTGGTGAAGGTCTAACTACAATTGATCTAGTTCCTTTTTGACGCCTTTTCGCTAGTTCTGAACTAGAAATTTTGCTCACTAGTTATTGAGTTCCCTGCAGGGTATATAAATACATATGTATGTATATAAGAGGTGTGTATCAAACAAACAGCAAAGTACACAACATTAACCTGATAAGGTATAAGTGCTGATGTGGACGCCTTAAAAAATGAAACTTCATATTGTTTGTGGCTATGGGACTATTGCACAGTGGGCGATTTGACTTCGCCAGCGGCGGAAAACTCAAATTCTTAAGTTGATTAAAACGACAGTTTTTTTTTAATTTAGTGCTTTCCAGAAGTGTTCTCTTTTTACAATTAAAGCCGCTACTACCCGCTATCCTTACGCACTTTTTAGGCATAATGTCAAAAGTAAAATCCGAGCTTAATTTAGTATGGCACGGCGAAGAAATATGCGCAAAGAAGTATCTAGCAATAGGAAACAGTTCCAAATAATAATACTTAAAGTAAGCACGAATATGACGAAGTTGGCAAAAAAAAGATGTATGTATTGTGGAACGATTTTTCGTCATCCCTTGTTAAGTTTGTTTCGTTTTCGTTCGAAAAAGCCACTGAAGATAGCGCATATCAGCCGAAACCGGTTTGTCTCCAAACCAAACTTGACAAGTGGTGACAGAAAATCGTTCAACAAACAATACAGCATATTCCTACCCTGGCGGAAAAGAAGCAACCAAAAAGTAATTGGCAGAAAGATGGAATAGTTCCGAATAATTGTATTTTCTCATCCAAATGTTATTTTTTTTTATTTATTTTCTTTTTAAATACTTATGTAACGAAATTGGATTAATAAAAAAAATTAATAAATAAAAAAATTAAATAATAAAAATAAATAATAAAAATTTTTCTTTCAAATAAAATTTTTTTTAAATGAGAAAAACAATTTTTTTTTAATTCCTTGATTCTTTTCTTATTTAATAAAAAAAAAACGCTTGAATATATCTTTTCTACTTTTATTAGTTTTCCGCCACTAGCGAGGGTGAAATGCCCACTGTGTGTTGTGCTGATCTTATTTCGATAGCGCTGAAGTAATGGTGAATGGTGCCAGATAATTTTTTCAGATATACATACATACATACATACTCGTAGATATGGAGACATTTTGGTGTATAAATCTATTCCATTTAAACCAGGGATTGCAAATAATCGTTATTTTTAACATTTTGACTAAAAAAATCATACTGAAGTAGAAATGCTAAACGCAAAAGAAGTACACAGATGTAATCACCGTAACGCAGACTATCTCTAGGTGCATTAACTTTCATTTTATCGATTTTTATAAAAAATTGATTTTTAATCATTATTTTCTGTATTTTATTTTCTGCTCAGAAAATAAAAGTTATTTCTTGAGTTTTATTTTTCCCTCAGAAAATAAAAGTTATTTCTTGAGTTTTATTTATCGATCAGAAAATAAAAGTTATTTTTTGAGTTTTATTTTTCCATCAGAAAATAAAAGTTATTTTTTGAGTTTTACTTTTCGATCAGAAAATAAAAGTTATTTTCTGAGTTTTAGAACTGAGTTCTAACTTTTATTTTCTGATCGATAAATAAAACTCAAGAAATAACTTTTATTTTCTGAGGGAAAAATAAAACTCAAGAAATAACTTTTATTTTCTGATCGAAAAGTAAAACTCAAAAAATAACTTTTATTTTCTGATGGAAAAATAAAACTCAGAAAATAACTTTTATTTTCTGAGGGAAAAATAAAAATCAAGATATAACTTTTATTTTCTGAGGGAAAAATAAAACTCAAGAAATAACTTTTATTTTGTGAGCAGAAAATAAAACTCAGCCAATAATGATTAAAAATCAACTTTTTGGATATAACTCATAATCGTTACAGTCCCTGATTTAAACAGTTAGAGAACTAAAACTTTGCAAATTTTGTACACATCTGTGTTGGCCGAAAATATGTCACTAAAAAAATAGTCAATATTGTAGAATATTGCTTCCATATAACAGCTATACAGATAGTGGCATTTTGAATTGATTGTTCCTACTACCTTGCGTAACTACCTTCCCATTCTAGTTTGCTTAAAATATTTAATACAAAAACCATACCAATTTTCATAAGTACATATTCACAAAAACCATCCTTGTAACATGTCGCTGTTACCTGATACAACATCAATACATCTGGCAACGCTGTGAGCTACATATTTTACCATCACACAGTTTGCCAGCATCATCGCTCGCTCGTTGGATGCCACTGTTTTTATTGCTGTTGTTGTTGTTTGCCGCTTTTGGTCGCTTTGTAATTTGTATCTTTGATACAAATATGTAGATACAGATCGCGCGTTGCACTGGCGTCCATCCACATCTTTGATTCGTCCGTTCATTCGTTCTGCTCGGAATCCATCAGCTGCCATTAGCAAAATCATCGACACCTGTTGGCCATAAATTAATGTCGTAATTGGCTCAGGGCCGTAGCCAGACTTAAATTTTATGGTAGGGCAGCGTTGGTTTAAGGGCGGAAGTCAGTCTTGAGCGCTAGGTCAGTTTTGGCAATTGACATGCATTTGAATAGAAATATAATTAATGGAAGATAGAGACCAACCGCCATACGCAAATAAGCGAGAGATAAAATTGAAACCGAAAATATTATAATAAATTTAATGCAACAAAAAATTTAATTTTTTAATTTTTTAAATTTTTAATTCTAATTCAATTTCCTTCGATTATTCCATACCTAAGAGAGCTTCGATCTTTAAATTTGGTATGTGGGCAGCCTGTAGGTATGCACGCAAGTCAAGGTGAGAAAAAAACTCTCGAAAATGATTAAACGATAACCATAGAAAATTTAGACACCTCATTTTTCCAACGAGTAAAATGTTTTAGATTAGCACACAGCGATCTTGGTGTTGTTCGCCCACAGTCAGATTAGTTTTTGTCAGAAAACTGCCGGAATGAACCATTCCTTTAACCAAACTACAAAAATTCGATGGTCTTATTTAATTATATATGTGATGATGTGTGGATTCTCCATATCGCTAGCTTAGAGTGCAAATTGTGTAAGTCCTTTTTTCAAACTTTGTAGGAGAGACAAAAAACAAAAAATTAAAAAAATTCAAAATGAAAAAAAATTCTATTCATGTAATTATTTTGGACTTACACAATTTTCTTCGTTTTTTTGACTTACACAATTTGCGTATCACTGAATGACAACGAGTAGAAATATGACAAGTATCACAGACTTGTTTAGCGTGGTGCGTATTTGGTTTTTCTAGCGTGCTACATAAAAATACGCGTTTTCATAAAATTGGACTTACACAGTTTGCACTCTAAGCTAGCTATATCATACATTGCAACCGCAATAATTTTTTATCTCAAACAAAAAATTTAATTATAATAATACTGTAGGGAGGTCAAAATATCACAAATCTAAAGGAGTAATTTAAATACTAAGGCTTAAGAGATTATTTACTAATATTTATAGCTTTGAAGGCTATTAGTTTTATTAACTTAAAACCTTAAAATATTAGTAAATTTAAAAATTTAATGGATAAATTATACAATTTATGTCTGTAGAATACGATGGCGTTTTCAGAAAGTCAAAGTTAGCTCTCGATTTCGAGAAATTTAGGAAGGAAGTTTCAGAGCTCCGAAGGTAATTTTTTTCCCGTTTATAAACTTTACTTAGGTTTTGAACCCTTTTCTCGCTTAAGGATTTTGACGGTTGTTCTTACTTAATTGGGGCATTCTAAATTCAGTGCCATCATTAGTTTTTCCAAACTGCCTTCGGTTTATGAGATAACGGTATTTATTTTATTTGCACATGACCATATTTTACCATTACCTTAACTTTTGAAAATAATTGAAATCGGGTGACTATAACATATAGCTGCCATACAACCGATTGTTCAGATGTGGACATTTTGGGGTATAGCTTCGCTTTTTAAACAGCTAAGGACATGCAACTTTAGAGAATTTCGACCTGTATTGATCTTAATCTATTCCCTGAAAATTGTCAAGATCGGGTCACTATAACATATAGCTCCAATACTACTGATTGTTCAGTGTAAGGTTACAATAGGTGTCCGATTTGTAAAAGAAAGACTCAGGGCCGTTTACTCAATCTCTGATTAACGCTAACCACGGTTAAAGGCCGGTTAAACATCATTATCGACTTCATCAAACCAGGTGTTTCGCAAATGGTCGATAATGCAGTCCATAACTTAACCGGACCTTGATCCTCCGGTTAGCGTTAATCAGAGGTTGAGTAAATGGCCCTCATATGAGTTATTGGGCTTGAAAAAAATGCCTATGGTGAAATTTCAACTGATGCAGATATGTGGAAATCGTATATGAGAAAATTTTTCACCTATTCATTTTTAATGAAAGTCTTTATGTTGCTCTTTCACGCAGAATGACTATTTTCGGAGTTATAAAAAAAAATAAGAGTGCAAAACCATATATCTGAACAATCAGCTGTATGGTAGCTATATTTTATAGTGACCCGATCTCGACGATTTTCAGGGAATAGATTAAGGCCAATACGAGTACAAATTCTCCAAATTTGCATGTCCTTATCTGTTTAAATAGCGAAGCTATACCCCAAAATGTCCACATCTGAACAATCGGTTGTATGGCAGCTATATGTTATAGTCACCTGATTTCAATTATTTTCAGGAAAAGTTAAGGTAATGCTAAAATATGGTCATGTGCAAAGTTTGGGCAATTTAACTCATAAACTGACTGAGTTATTAACAAAAAAGTCCAAATTGATGGTAATTTTTCAATACCGTTATCTCATAAACCGGAGCCAGTTTGGAAAAACTAATGATGGCATTGAATTTAGATTGCCCCAATTAATTAAGAACAACCGTCAAAATCCTTACGCGAGAAAAGGGTTCAAAACCTAAGTAAAGTTTATAAACGGGAAAAAAATTACCTTCGGAGCTCTGAAACTTCTTTCCTAAATTTCTCGAAAACGAGAGCTAACTTTGACTTTCTGAAAACGCCATCGTATTCTACAGCCATAAATTAAGTTGGGGTGTCTCGGCGTTTCTCTGTGATATTTCAAAAGTTAAAAATTTACCTACAGTGTAATTGATCTCACTTGTTGGCCTTTTTAAGGTAGGGCATTCTAGTTTTAAGGTAGGGCATTGCCCCACAATGCCCCCCCTAGCTACGGGCCTGAATTGGCTGGCAAAACCTTCACTTTGCCAATGTCCAAACTATCAAACAGACTCACCTACTCTGTACCAACTATTTGTACATACTTATACCGACATGCATACATAAATACATATACATATTTACCTGTTTATATAGCTACTTAGATATCAACTACATATATTCTGCATGTACATAAGCTAAAAGGCACCGTTCGTTCGCCTTTCCAGCGTCTCGGCATACATACATACATACCTTCTTGCCTGCTTGCTTGGCTCCGTCATTTTCATGTGCATGAAAAGGAAACGTGCGAACACGAAACGCTCGTTGGTAGTCCATTATTGTTGCCGTTGCTGTTGTTGTTGTTGTGTTTATTGTTGCATGTGGCGCCTATTGCCACATCTTTATATACATATACTAGTATCGCCGGTGCTCGAAATTCGACCATGCAATTTATTTTTTCAACTTTGTATTGGTACAAAAATTATTCCTTTTCGCGGAGATAAGCAACACTTTCCAAATTCCAGTTGTACCGCAACACTGATTTGCCCTTTTGATCACGGTCCGACGCGAAATCATGGTCAAAATCAAGGCAGATCTAGGAAGGTAGGCCCGGTGGCGAAATCAGAAATTTCCCATGTATTTTGTTATTGTAATTGGTAGAGTGTAACGTCAAAATGATATTTCGCCGTGGTTAAAATTTGAATTCGCTTGCGGCTCGTCCATTCCTATTGGCCATGATGTGAATTCGCTTTGATTTTGACATTACACTCTACCTTTGTAAATGAAAAAAGAAGTTTTTCAATTCGCCGCCGAGCCTGCCTGTTAGATATGCCTTGGTCAAAATTAAAATTACTCAGTGTGCTCTCCCGCCCTCTCTCTCATTTTTCGCTTTAATGGAAAAGCAATAGGAGATATTTGGCCGCGTTGATTTTGATCTGAGCGTAAACTGGGCCAATGCATATAAAATAGAGAGAGCGCTTTTAAATTAAAGCGACTCTTCAACTGTGTTTACGATATTTGTAAACACGTTTACGATATCTATTTCTCTTAACTAAAAATTTTATTTATTTATTATAAACAGGGACCGATTTTAATCGTTATTTTCATTTCTTCGGATGAAAAAATCATTATGAAATCTTCGTTAACAATAAAATGGAAGTATGCCGATATAATGATTTTAGCACATTCTATCCAAACATGACCTCATCTTTATTCTGAAGATTTTTATTTTTTAAATTTTTAAATAACCATTATTTACGATTTTTATTTTTTCGATCAAAAATAATTTGTATTATTGGATTTAAAATTTTCCGAGGAAACTTCATCGATATTTTATGATTTTTGTTTTTTCGATCAAATTTGATTGATATTTTATCATTTTTATTTTTTCGATCAAAAATAATTGTTATAATTGGATTTCAATTTTTCCGATCAACTTTATTCAATTTTTTTTTATTTTTTCTCCGATCATAATAAACTTTTTCAAACGTTAGTGAATCCTATATTTGATGGCCTGAAGTTGACGATTGCCAATATTATGCATGTTGTGTTCAGAATTGCTTGGAAAGTTTGGAATACACATACGAACACACCTATGCGTGCACATTGCCATAGCTCTGTTCCGTTCTGTTCAAAAGCATACAACACCCATTCAGCAATTTTCCAACGGCGATTATGGACGCATTTTCCAACCAATTTTAATGAAAATTGGCGCAGTTGATAACAAAATTTATGTTAGCGCATTAATTATATAGCGTATGGTACAAAAGAAACAAATTTTTACAGTTTATTATGATCGGAAAAAATAATAAATAAATATTTATTAAAGTTGATCGGAAAAATTTAAATCCAATAATAAAAATTATTTTTGATCAAAAAAAAAAAAAAATCATAAAATATCGATCAAGTTTCATCGGAAAAATTTAAATCCAATAATAAAAAATATTTTTGATCGAAAAAATAAAAATCATAAAATATCGATCAAAAATGATTTTTTTTATAAAAATGATAATCGTTACGGTCCCTGATTATAAACAAACTAGCAAATACCCGTCACACTTCGCTGCGACAAATCACACTATGCCACTCCCTCCCCTATCGGTCTCCCCGCCAGTCAGCATTTCCCGTTCCCCCTATCTATCTCTCCCGGTCTCACGTTCCTTATCAACAACTTTCCATAGCCATCCGGTGCACATATCGGTGTACATCATGATTACTAATATATTTTGGATAACCGACTGGAAAATTGGAATGGAAAGAAATCTCTATTGAAGCTCTGATTGATACCTTTAATTTGATACCAACAATGCCCAAAAATATTTCGGGGGCTATTTAGGCCCATGTTTCGGCCTCAATCCCGAGAACCGATTGAGGTATCCGTATAGTGTAAAATATATATGGATACCCTGATCAGTACCTTTAATTTGATACAAATATTACGAAAAAATATTTGGGGTCATCCGGGTCCACGTTTTGGTCTCTATCTAGAGAACCGACTGGAAAATTGGAATGGAATGAACTCCCTATTGAAGTTCTGATTGATACCTTTAATTTATAGAAAAAATTATATGCCTATGCACTGCTCCTGACTCATACGAACACATCCATATCAATTTTATGTGGATCTGAGTATGTTAAATGTGCTAAACAGCCTGGCAATTGTTTGTATGGAAAAAATGTTAGCCTATTAATATATAGATTACGCTAAGCGATTTTTTGTAAGCACCATAACTTTTACACCGTTATACCGATTTTCGAAAATGTGGTGTCAGATGAAAGGGCTTAACCTGTAGATGTGCAGGAAGGTTTAATTTTTTGAAAAGGGTTGCCAGATGTTTGAAAATTTAATTTTACTGTATAGTTTGTTTGATTTTAAAATTTTTGGTACCATATGAAAGGGTTTCACCTGATATTAAGTAATTTAATACAAATTTTTCAAAAAGGGTTGCCACCTGTTCAAAAATTCAGTTTTACGCTATAGTTTGTTTGATTTTTAAATTTGAGGTGTCATATGAAAGGACTTGGCATGGAAATGGGTAATTTATTAAAATTTTTACAAAAAGGGTACCACTTGTTCAAAAATCCATTTTTACGCTACAGTTTATCTTATCTTTATATATATTACGCTAAGCGATTTTTTGTAAGCACCATAACTTTTACACCGTTATACCGATTTTCGAAAATGTGGTGTCGGATGAAAGGGCTTAACCTGTAGATGTGCAGGAAGATTTAATTTTTTGAAAAGGGTTGCCAGATGTTTGAAAATTTAATTTTACTGTATAGTTTGTTTGATTTTAAAATTTTTGGTACCATATGAAAGGGTTTGACCTGATATTAAGTAATTTAATACAAATTTTTCAAAAAGGGTTGCCACCTGTTCAAAAATTCAGTTTTACGCTATAGTTTGTTTGATTTTTAAATTTGAGGTGTCATATGAAAGGACTTGGCATGGAAATGGGTAATTTATTAAAATTTTTACAAAAAGGGTACCACTTGTTCAAAAATCCATTTTTACGCTACAGTTTATCTTATCTTTATATATATTACGCTAAGCGATTTTTTGTAAGCACCATAACTTTTACACCGTTATACCGATTTTCGAAAATGTGGTGTCGGATGAAAGGGCTTAACCTGTAGATGTGCAGGAAGATTTAATTTTTTGAAAAGGGTTGCCAGATGTTTGAAAATTTAATTTTACTTTATAGTTTGTTTGATTTTATAATTTTTGGTACCATATGAAAGGGTTTGACCTCATATTAAGTAATTTAATAAAAATTTTACAAAAAGGGTTGCCACCTGTTCAAAAATTCAGTTTTACGCTATAGTTTGTTTGATTTTTAAATTTGAGGTGTCATATGAAAGGACTTGGCATGGAAATGGGTAATTTATTAAAATTTTTACAAAAAGGGTGCCACCGTTCAATAATCCATTTTTACGCTACAGTTTATCTCATTTTTAAATTTGAAGTGTCATGCAAGGCCTAGCACTGAAGATGGGTAATAAAAGGAAAGGGAAGAGGAAAATGAAAGGGTGGGATATGGCGAAGGACAGGAAGCGAAAGAGGAAATATGAAAAATAAAATGGATAAAGGGAAAATAAAGCGCAAATAAAGGGCAAAGGGGAAGAGAAAGAGAACTAGAAAGAAAAGGAGGAGCGCGACAAATGGCCTTTTGTAGGTCGCTTTAAGGTTGCCATAGTCTAGAAAAATATTCGGCACAAAACTTCACTATGGGGCTCCTTGGTCAAAATCTATGTATAAAAAATCTAGGTCCACAGAAAATAAAAATAACCAGTAGCTATGAAGGTATATCAAAAAATTTTCAAATGTGGCAATAAGTGGTCTTCCACCCTCAAATTGTCGCACAGTGTAATTGAAAGCCACAGCAGCGCGTGGCCGGGTTTACTAGTTTAATTTATAAGTGGTATGTCGTTAGAAGCGTACTTTAATTACACTGCTCTACAGCCAAAAAATACTCTGAACGCGACCATCCTATTTATATGTAAAATCGGTCGCTGATTCCGAAAATCGGGCTCATTTTTAATTCTATGGGAAGGTTTTTGAGATATCGGCAATTTACCGTTATTTGGCCAATGGCTCCACTTAATCCTGTATACCTCTTTAACGCAGTGAGCTATCTTCCTTGGAGTGACACTCAACGAAAGAAAATTAAATTTCCTTTTCATCCCTGCTACAACATTTTTCTGTAACTCTTATAGTTTCTGAAATATTGACGATTCAATTTGAATTTTTTCGATTTTTTACGATTTTTTGAAGAAAAAATTGATTTTGTCAGACAATATCTTTTAAACCAATGTCTTCACCTTCGGTTTTACTCCTTTACGTGAAGCTCCATTCTATTGGGAAAAAGATAAGCTATCAACGAAGAAAATCCATGGTAAAATAGAAAAGTTATAGGCGATCAAGTAAATACATCCAAGTCGCGCAATGCCTCTGCACGGGTATATTCTATGCATGTTATACCAATACCTACACATCTGCAGTAGCAGCACATTGGCAGCGCAGTAGATAAAACCCCATTTACGGGTATAACATGCATAGAATATACCCGTGCAGAGGCATTGCGCGACTTGGATGTATTTACTTGATCGCCTATAACTTTTCCATTTTACCATGGATTTTCTTCGTTGATAGCTTATATTTTTCCCAATAGAATGGAGCTTCATGTAAAGGAGTAAAACCGAAGGTGAAGACATTGGTTTAAAAGATATTGCCTGACAAATTCAATTTTTTCTTCAAAAAATCGTAAAAAATCGAAAAAATTCAAATTGAATCGTCAATATTTCAGAAACTATAAGAGTTACAGAAAAATGTTAGAGCAGCGATGAAAAGGAAATTTAATTTTCTTTCGTTGAGTGTCACTCCAAGGAAGATAGCTCACTGCGTTAAAAAGGTATACAGGATTAAGTGGAGCCAGTGGCCAAATAACGGTAAATTGCCGATATCTCAAAAACCTTCCCATAGAATTAAAAATGAGCCCGATTTTCGGAATCAGCGACCGATTTTACATATAGATAGGATGGTCACGTCCAAAGTACAGACAAAAAATTTCATTTTGTGATCCAGTGTTATCTTTCGAACGGAGTAGATACGGTTTGCGGGTATTTGTAACTTCAGTGAAAAGAATTTTTGATTGAAGTTGTAACCAAAAAAACTCAAAATTACGTTATCTCAAAACCCTAACCATAAGAAAATGGTTTTGATCTCAGCAGGTTCATACCAGCCCTCCCCTATACCTGAAATTCTTGGTATTTTCTCAAATTAATTATTCGTAAACTAGTGTTTTCAACATATAGCTTTGAATATGATAGATATGATTGATATGAAAATTTATCTACCAGAATTTCGTGGGGGGTTCAAACACCCAAAGCCCCCCTCCCCTATACCTGAAATTCTTGGTATTTTCTCAAATTAATTATTCGTAAACTAGTGTTTTCAACATATAGCTTTGAATATGATAGATATGATTGATATGAAAATTTATCTACCAGAATTTCGTGGGGGGTTCAAACACCCAAAGCCCCCCCCCCTAAATACGGCCTTGGATGGGACTATTCGAATAAAAATGATTCGAATAAAAAATGCTTTTATTCGAAAGGTATTCGTAATTCGAATAGTACTAATCGAATATCACTATTCGAATACCACTATTCGCGAATAGCTATTGAATGTATGTATGCTTTTGCTTTTGTAAATATGTACATACATATGTATGTACATATATATATACGTACTCTGGCTTGCGCGGAGGCAAGTGGAATTCCCAAATTATGCATGTACAACATAATACTATTCGAATAGTATTATTCGAATAGTGCTACTCGAATTTTTTCCCTCGAATATTATTATTCGTTTATTCGAATAATATTTATTCGAATATTATTCGAAAAAATTCCCACTACTACTGTGTAGTAATGCGCGCATATTTTTGTGTATGAATATATGTAACTAGGTATGTTTGTTTGTAACAAATGCGCGATTTCATGTTTTAATAAAAAGTAAATATGTAAAAACAAAATATCACTTCATTCACATGCATATTAATCATTTACATACATACATGTACGCATATACATTTATATAAGAAGTATTTCCCACGTCTTAACTTCCTTTGCTGCATTTTACATATACGCATGTAAAAAAGAGTTGAAGTTACCAACTTTGTCGACGCCAATTTTTTGTCTCAGACACATTTTTTATTCACTTAAAACGAAATAAAGCAAGAAAAATAATTTTGCGTGCCAAGGTGATATAGCGGAAATGTGCAAATACGGAAATGTGCAAATATGTACATATGTAGGGGGATTTTGTATTTGTTTGCTCTTTCGTGGCAAAGCACACAACAAAATAAATAGAAAATGCCTTGGCAGCGAGAGACAGACAAATTAATAAACAAAGAACTTTTTGGCTACTTTGCATACGAAAGTTACGTAGAAAATATTAGCAACACATTCCTCTTCTTCTTCTTCTTCTTCTTCTTCTTCTTAATTGGCGTGTTACCGCCCAGACGCTTTTGGCACAGTCCAATTGAAAAAACTTACCAAGGGAAACCGAATCGCTCTTCATCTGATCTTCCCAGCGCAATGGCGATCTCACTTTTCTGCTGCCTTTGGCGGGTTTCGACAGAAATACTTTCTTGGCGGGAGCATCTTCACCCATTTTTAACGAAACAAGAGTCTCTTCTTTCCATTATAATCTAACACTTGCGGGATTTTGAAGTGTTAGACCAGAAGACTCCTGTACTGCCCAGAACGTCGAACAAAACTTGATCCTTTTAACAGCGCATGTTCTTTAAGAGCCAAATGCTACTCTATGTATGATAAGTAGCTTGGTTGCTTGAAAACAACGCTATTTCCTATTCTCCAAAGAAGTGCTGCAAAAATATTTCTACAAGGTTGTATCTCTTTTAAAATTGGTATCGACTGTAGCTACGTATGTAATTATGTCTAGTATATAGTTTTTCAAAGCACATCCCTCCATACAAAATTTTATTCAACACGAAAAAATGCTAGTAAATATGAAAGAAGATGTCTCCCAGACCAACTTTGTTGAACAGAGTGTTAATCCAGATGGTGTGTTTTTTTAGAGCGGTTTAAAATTTTTGTAGTTTTAGCTGGAGTTGCGATTACATTATTGAAAGGACTTTAATTGAAATTTTGGAGCTCGGACTTCTTCTGCAGAATTTTTTTTCGGTATACTTAAACTCTCTAACCCCCACGAAAATTGCTGTTTTTAACCTTTTTGAGACACATGGAGAGAATATCTATTAAATTGCTAATGTTACTGTTAAACAGTGCCTTTAAAATTTATTTATTAACTTTATTGTTTTTATGTATTTTATTTGTTTCATTTTAAAATACAATTAAGGCGGTTTGGAACTGAATAATCGTTCAATCTATGAAAATATTAGTATTTACTGCCCTCCACATAAAATATTATCAATTTTTTCTTGAACTGACTGTTCGTTCACTCTATGAAAATAGTAGAATCCATTGCGTGCCGTGTAGAGCACTCCCAGAACTTGTTTTCTTAAAATACCGAATGCAAACTTAGTATCGAATGATGTTATATGTAAGTTTGCTGTTTTCAAATGCCTGTAATCGGCGGTATCGTATTGCACCGGGGTTGGGTTAGATTTTTTTATATTATATTTCGATTCTCCTTCGTCGAAGCTCCAACCGATCACACTCATATTAGCGGGTTCCGGCAGAGGATTTCTGAACAAGTCTATTATTGAAATCCGGAAGTTACTGTTCAAATTTACCCATAGTTCAGCAATTCCAATAGAGCCAATATCTGGAAGATCCACATGATGCTTGTTTTTAACACGGTAACGTGGTCCATACATAGGGACGTTCAATTGACCAACACCGGCGATCACGCCGACATCATCTATTTTCTCAAGCGGGTGCAAATTTGTAGTAATTACATGCTTTGTAGTAAGTAATGCACCTGCGGCGTAATATTCGCTTCCACAATATACTGCCACCAAATATGTGGCTTCCCTTTGCTTGAGCACTCTACAATCACCACGTAACATTGCCAACACAACAGCGGGCAGCACTGATAAAAGCGGAAAAATTATACCGATGTTCATTTTTGTTATTAACTTCAGTAGGTAGGTACTTATGAATTATTAGAAGACATTTTCCCCTTTTTTATACCAAAATCCAGCAAAGGTCTTGAAGCAAAGCGTAAAATTTAACTAATTGGAGACAACTGAACAAACAAGTAAGTACACGTGTCTGTACATATTTGCAGTGAATGGAGCGAAAAACAAGTAATAGCCCCGACACATAGCATACGTCAATCCGTCTACGTCGACGTATGTGACTGACAGCTCACGTACTTGACGGAGAGGTCGCCACATAGGAAACGTTGACGGATATACATAAATCAGCTGTTTGATTAACCTTTAACTACAGAGGTGGTGGCAAAAATTTAACTCTTTAGAATATTTTGTAATTTCTCTTTTAAGTTGTCCTCTTGAAATTCAGTTTTCAGTAACTTCACATCTCCTGATAATTATTGACCATTTTGGTTTTATGGAGGAATGTTTTACAAATGAGAAAAAACTCGAAAAGCAAATTGCAAAAAAAGTAAAATTCAAGAGTAGCTAAGGGTTAACAATCAAAAGCAATCAGCTGACATAGCGACGGATTGACGTATGCCAAAAGTAGAGTGTTGGGCAACTTTGGTACGTTGCGGTGACGGATCCGTCGTACTTGTACTGATGTGCATTTAAATGCCCACAGTTTACTGAGCTGTCAGTCACATACGTCGACGTAGACGGATTGACGTATGCTATGTGACGGGCCTATAAAGCCGCGGCTGACTTCAACCGTACCGAAGACTTCATACCTCATAAATGGCGAGATGAAATATTAGTTGGTCTGACTTTCAATATTTTGTGCTGGCAATTCTGTGGGTTATGCATACAAAGATCTATTAGACAAAATTTTCCTAATCGACTCAGCTCGTGATTCTGACAACAATCGTATTTTGAACCGATCTTATAAATAATAAAATTTCAAATTCTTGAAACGTATAAAAAATATTTCAATAGTGATGGATGGAGTGCCTTTACCTCGTCGGGTAAAAAAAAAATGTATCCAACTAAATAATACCCCAGCGACTTTTAATCCCAAACCATTAACATTTGCAGCAAATATTTACTTTTCAGTATGTGAGGACCCCAATCCTGAGGAGTTGGAGTCCCCCACAATAACGTACATATATTCATACATGAAGTCTGACGCAGCCTAATGTGATCGTCAAACTGGCATACATACATACATATATATATATAACTTGAATTTACATACGTATATACATATATGTACATACAATTTGGATTTTTTACATACATGAAATCTGACCCAGCCTAATGTACAAATAGAAATTGGCATACATACATACATATGTATATATATATATAACTTGAATTCACATACCTATATACATATGTATATACAAATTTGGATTACATACATATATATATATATATATATATATATATATACCTACATACATATCTACAGCCGAATTATATACATAAGCAGTATATACATAATCATACATAATTTAAATATAGTACATACATATATGCATATTAAGGTACATATGCATATACATATATACACAGTCTAATAACCTATATATTAATAGGCTAACATTTTTTCCATACAAACAATTGCCAGGCTGTTTAGCACATTCAACATACTCATATCCACATAAAATTTATATGGATATGTTCGTATGAGTCAAGAGCAGTGCATAGGCATATAATTTTTTCAATAAATTATTTAATTTGTTTCTAATTATTAAGTAAAGTTTTTAGTTAAGAGAAATAGATATCGTAAACGTGTTTACAAATATCGTAAACACAGTTGAAGAGTCGCTTTAATTTAAAAGCGCTCTCTCTATTTTATATGCATTGGCCCAGTTTACGCTCAGATCAAAATCACCGTGGTCAAATATCTCCTATTGCTTTTCCATTAAGGAGAGAGAGCGGGAGGCACACTAAGGGCCGTTTACTCAAGCTCCGGTTAAGCACTTAACCACAGATTTTTGTCCGGTTAAGCAATTTATTTGACAGCTCACCATACAATTTACGTCAAACTAACCAGCGATTAAATTAATCAGATGTTGAGTAAACGGCCCTAAGAGCAACTGAGTAATCTTAATTTTAACCATGATTTCGCGTCGGACCGTGATCAAAAGGGCAAATCAGTGTTGCGGTACAACTGGAATTTGGAAAGAGTTGCTTATCTCCGCGATGGATGCCACGCTTATGTACTTTAGAGTATGCCAATAAAAAAATATATAAAATAATATCCGTGTGTGTGGTTTATACTTATTATACTCAGCTGTACTAGTACACAGAGTATTATAGTTTTGATTTCCTAACGGTGGATTGTAACAGAATGAAATAATCGAGATAGATATAGACTTATATATATCAAAATGATCAGGGTGAAAAGAGAAATCGATTGAGCCATGTCCGTCCGTCTGTCCGTCTGTCCGTCTGTGAGCACGATAACTCGCGCAAAAATTGAGATATTTTGATGAAATTTGAAATGTAAGTTGGTATCAAGACAGGAACGGATGGTATTGAAAATGGGCGAAATCGGACCATGACCACGCCCACCTCCCCTATATAGTAAAAATCGGAAATTTTGTATCTCAGTCACTAATAGAGCTAGAGTGATAAAATTTCACACACGTATTGAGCTCAGGCCCTTATGAAGAAATATGGTGAAATTTTGGAAAATGGGCGGTGCCACGCCCACTTATTAAGGGGCAAACATTGAAAGTTTTATAAGTCATAACTCAGAAACCGTTGAAGATATATCGATGAATTTTGGTAGGCGTGATATACTTACTTAGGCAAATGTTTTGACGAAAAATTGCCAAAATCGGTTGACGACCACGCCCACTTTTATATATGGGTCTTATAAAATGACCTAATAAAAACATTTTAAGCGATATCTCTGTCAAATATAAAGATATATCATTGAAGTTTTATGGAAGGTGTCCAACTATGGACATATAACAAAAAATACAAAAATTTTGGAAAATGGGCGTGGCACCGCCTCCTTTTAGAAGCAGGAATATACGAGATTTCTGAGCCCATAACTCAACAAATAATTGATATATTATGACGAAACTTGGTGTATACACTTTCACTACTTGTAGTAATACATGTTCAAAATTTTAGCGAAATCGGTTGACGACCACGCCCACTTTTATATATGGGTATTATAAAATGACCTAATAAAAACATTTTAAGCGATATCTTTGTCAAATATAAAGATAATTCATTGAAATGTTGTGGCATGAGTTCTACAATAGATCGGAAACAAAAAATAGAAAAATTTCGGAAAATGGGCGTGGTACCGCCTCTTTTCAGACAAAGGAATCAACGAGATTTCGGAGCCCATAACTCGACAAATAATTGAGATATTATGACGAAACTTGGTTTATACACTTTTATAACTAGTGTTAATAGACACGCAAAAATTTATTGAAATCGGTTTATGACCACGCCTACTTTTTAACGAAGATATTTCCGGAACACCCTTTGGGAATTTGTAACGTGACATCTTTGTAACTGGAAGTCATAAAGGAATTAAATTTTGCACAAAGAATAATATTCATATGCTTAGTTGGATGACTGATAAAAATTTAGAAAATGGGCGTGGCTACGCCCACTTTATGCAGCACTCGATTTATATAAATTACCTACACCGTTTTCCATCAAACGCAAACAAACAATGAAAGCATACAGCTGAGTATCTAATATTCGATTTCACTCGAACTTAGGCTTCCTTACTTGTTTTTATTTAAATTTTTGTTTTAATTGCACTTTATTCGCTATCAGGCCTTTTTTATTTTCATTTATTTATGATTTTATTTCTTTTTATTTTAATATATTTTTCTTTTTATTTCAATTTGGGAGTGCCACATAATCCCCAAAAAACAAAATCCCCAACGCACAAAATCCCCAAAAAAAAAATCCCCAAAATCAAAATCCTCAAAATCAAAATCCTTAAAATCAAAATCCCCAAACACGAAATCCCCACATTTTTCGGGGATAGCGTCACAAAATCCCCAAAAGATTACTAAATAAACAACGTTGAAGATCATATTTAAAAAACCACATGCCGAGTCTTATCTGAGCTCTGATACGTAATAACATATATGTATACATACATATAAAATACATATATATCCCTGCAAAAATTCGGAGTACTCCATTCGCTAATCCATGGAGTGCTCGCTATGGACCAACCGAGTACTTATTATACCGAATACATTTTTGACCGAATTAAAAAATGTCGAAATGAGGAAAATTACCGAAAAAGGTGTTCTGCGCGAAAGCACTGTGGACCGGGCCATAGATATTACTCAGGGAAGAGAATTCTGCCGGCTGAGGGTTATTTTTTTATTTTTTATTATTGATGTGTAAAATTCGAGCTTCCATAAGTTGGGCTATTTTTTAATACTATATTAGAAATTTTTCCAAATTTTTACATGATTAAAATTCGGTATTTTTTGCTTCGACATTTTATGATTCGACATTTTATGATTCGACATTTTTTTTCGACATTTTCGGTTTCGACATTTTTTTTTCGGTCTTTTTTTATTTATGTTATGTATGTATGTAAATGGAATACCCTCGAAATGTCGAAAAAAACAATGTAGAAATTTTCAAATTTTTGAAAATGTCGAAAAAATGTCGATACTCATTGCTTATTTGATAAACAACGAAGTTTGTATTTATTTATGTTATGTATGTATTATGCAAATATGTAATCATAAGTTATTGAGATGAATTTATTAATAAACATTTGTGAAATCATCACGTATACAATTTCTTATGAGTTTCAGTTTGAGGAATAATGTCCAATGTAGAATTCTCATGTTCTGTGTGAAATAAATTAAAATTAGGTTAGAAATCGCGGCGATTTCTAACCTAATTTTAATTTATTTCACACAGAATATGGGGATTTTGTGTTTGGGGATTTTGATTTTGGGGATTTTGATTTTGGGGATTTTGATTTTGGGGATTTTGGTTTGGGGATTTTGATTTGGGGATAACGTGGTAAACCCTTCAATTTTACTTAATTCGTATTTATTTTATTTTAGGTGCTTTTTAATTATTTTCATAAAAAAATGTGTTTTAATTTCACTTTACTCACTGTTAGGCTTTTTCATTTTAATTTATTTATTACTTAATTTTTTTATTTTAATATTTTTCTTTTTATTTCAGTTTTACTTAATTCGTATTTACTTTGTTTGAGGTGCTTTTTATTTACTTTGTAATACTTTGAGTACTAAGCTTGGTAATTCAATACAAAGTTGAAAAAATAAATTGTATGGTCGAATTTCGAGCACGGGCGATACTAGTTAAAATTAAAGTCTTTCACCCCAAAATTAAGGTTACTAAACTTTAAAAGTTTAACATATGTACACAAAAACAAACATGTAAATTTTACATTGTAAAATATAAGCATACTAGCAAATACCCGTTGCTTCGCAATGAGGAATAATAGTTAACCAAAGTCAAGTCAACTCAAGTCAAATCAAGTCAATTCAATTCAATTCAATTCAATTCAATTCAATTCAATTCAATTCAATTCAATTCAATTCAATTCAATTCAATTAAATTCAAGTCAATTCAATTCAAGTCAATTCAAGTCAAGTCAAGTCAAGTCAAGTCAAGTCAAGTCAAGTCAAGTCAAGTCAAGTCTGGTCAAGTCAAGTCAAGTCAAGTCAAGTCAAGTCAAGTCAAGTCAAGTCAAGCCAAGTCAAGTCAAGCCAAGTCAACCCAAGTTAAGTTAAGTTATTCCAGGGTTATCTGGGTCTACTGGATGACCTTGTCTAGCCATCACTACAGCTCTATGTTGAAGCCGTTCCCAACACTTTTCATTTGACCGATATCTGGGGACCCGACCTAGGAATCATTATGAATAGAACTCCACGTAAAAGCCTTGTTCAAAACCTTTCATTTCATACCAATATTGCTCCGAAACATTCTGGGTTAATCCGGGGTGACATTTTAACCCATACTTGGGGACCCGGCCCAGGCATCACAAATAACATAATTCTACGTCGAAGTCCTCATCAAGATCTTTCATTTGGTAACAATATCGCTCAGAAATATTCGAGGGTCATCCGGTCCACCTGTTGACCCTTATCTGGAGACCCGACCTAGGCATCACTATTAAAATAGCTCTATATTGAAGTCCAGATCAAGACCTTTCATTCGATACCAATATCGCTCAGACACATCCCGACGTCATCCAGATCCACCTTTTGACCCATATCAAGAGACCCGGCATGGAAATCACAATGAAAATAGGTCTGTGTTAAAGCCCTGCTCAATACTTTTATTTTCATACCAATATCGTTCAAAAACATTCCGGAGTCATCTGGGTCCACATTCTTACCCAGACTGCGGAGGATGTCTAGGCATCACAATGAAAATAACTCTATGTTGAAGTCCTGCTCAACACCTTTCATTTGATACCAATATCGCAGGTGTAGGTGCAGGCTTTCTTGAGTTATAGCATAGTATGCATGTGTAAACAGGTTTTTGATTGCCACCGAGACAAACAACAAACCGTGCAAAAACAAACATATGAGTCGCCTACGCTGCGCTGCCTGGCACGACTGCGACGCCTCCACTGAACACGGCAAATGACCAAACGAATCTGTCTATGCTTGCGCTTTTTTGAGTTTTTCGAAATTTAAAACCGGGAAAAAGGTATTAAAGTCTCAGAAATGCGCAAAAAAAAATACATGGTTTTCGAGAATTTACCATTTGTAACATTTTAAAAAAAGAATTATTAAAATCGGTCCAGTACTTTTTGAGTTATCGCGTTACATACATTTTCCATACAATCAATTTTATATAATTAGTATAGATGTATGTACACTCAACTGCACACGCATTGAACCATAGGCAGCCGGCCAGTAAGCGAAGGTCGCACAAAGAGGAATACGGTAAAATGCAAGTGCACAGCGACATACATACATACGTTAATATTAGAAATCAGTTAAGTTAAGAATACATATTTATATTAGAATTAGCAACAAATGTAAAAGCTACGGGAATTTAGTGCAGCGATAACTGTCCGCCGCTGTCAGGATTTTTGTATAAAAGGGCGACAGCATCCTGTGGAAAATGAGTAGGAGTTAGGCAAGCGTTAGGTATACTTGTCGGTGGCAATAACACATCGACAAAGGAGTACACCTGGGGGTCTTAACACCCCATTTGTACTTAGAGTTATATTATCATTATTTGGTAGCTTATGTTATACATTTAGCACAGGAATCAGAAGCAGGTATATTTGTCGGTGGAATTAACACACCCACAAACGGCGCACACCTGGAGGTCCTAACACTTCATTTGTGTGCAGTTATATTTGGCAGGCGGTTTCCACCTCTGTCAACGGAAGGTCAGAGGGCGGGTAAGAACACCTCCGCTACCTTTATACAATCGTAGGAATTTTGTAGGGAATGATTTAAATTTATCTAATATATTAAATAAAAGATTTTATAACGTTTAATGAAAATAATTGAAATACAGGGTTTTCTTTAATTTGGAATTAGGAATCTTTTATAATTTCAGGAACCCTGGACGGACTGCGCTACCCCAGCAAACCCAAGGAAAAGTCCGTCACAAGTATTTAACACATTTATAAAGTTTTCTACTTATCTGTATTAAAGCTTTCACCGGCGCGGGTAGGTATTATAAAACTAGTTATCCTTAACCAGTTTGGCAACAGAGAGTAAACTCTTAGCTAAACGTATACACGTAACTCCTCCGAAAATTAAATGTACCCTACAAAAAAATGTGCGATTAATCCCGAGAGAGATTTATCCCGGGTTGATCACTTTCGGGAACAGTCGGTTCACAATTGGTCCCCGATTATTCCCGTACGGGTATAAATGCAGACTATTTGTAGGCCAATTGCTCGCGAACGGGTATAAATGTAGATTAATCGCATTTATACTGAACTGGTACAAATCTAGATTGATTAATAGTAGAAATTTTACAAAAATATTCAATGTATGTATGTATGTATTGAAAAATCTATTACAATTATACACTCAAAGCTGACTGTTAAAAAAAATTTTAATTTATTGAATAGTAAAACTTATTGTATATTCTTATTGTATCTTTATATATATTACGCAAAGCGATTTTTTGTACGCGCCATAACTTTTACACCGTTATACCGATTTTCGAAAATGGGGTTTCATATGAAGGGGCTTGGCCTGCAGATGTGCAGGAAGGTTTAATTTATTTGAAAAGGGTTACTACCCAATAAACACAACGGATTCGCCTCGAATTCGCGTCGGATTCGCTTACTCTGATTATATTATCGCGGCAATAGTTCGCGGCGATAGATCGGCGAATCCGAATTCGTAGGCATGTCACCTATCACTAGCGATTCGAGAATTTTTCATTCTCGGTACGCTGGCGATTCGAATTTTTTATCATTAGCGATTCGAGAATTTTTAATTTCTCTGATCGTTGGCGATTCGAGATTTTTTATAAATGATGTTTCAAAAAATTAAAAGTTCAGTTTGGTTTACTGGCAATGGGTTAAATCCGAGTTCAGGTATAAATGTCAAATTTCAGAACTATAATGATTTTTTAGTGCAAAACAACTTAAAAAAAATGGAAAAAAATGATATCGCGAAAATCCATTTTCTCGAACTTGTCGCGAACTCGAGGCGAGTCCGAGAAATTACATTCGCGAAAATATGCTTTCTCGAACTCGCCTCGAATTCGCCGCGATATCATCCTCGCTTCTGTGTTTATTGGGTACCTGTTTAAAAATTTAATTGTCCTGTATAGTTTGCTTGATTCATAAATTTCTGGTACCATATGAAAGGGATTGAGCTGGAAATTAGTAAATTATTACAATTTTTACAACAAGGGTTGCCACCTGTTCAAAAAGTCAATTTTACGCTATAGTTTCTGTGATTTTTAAATTTGAGGTGTCATATGAAAGAGCCCTGCGTGAAAATAAGTAGATTATTATCTATTATATAAAAATGAATGTGTGTGTGTGTGTGTGTGTGTGTGTGTGTGTGTGTGTGTGTGTGTCCTTTATGGACTCCCAAAGTAATCAACCGATCTTTATGAAATTTTCACAGTAGATTCATGTGGTACTAGCGCACATAATAGGGTATATAGAATTTCGAAAAAGTGGGAACTTCCCGGAATATGGGCCCAAATGTGGACCCAGAGTGACCCAGCAAGTGTTTGAGCAATATGGGTATCAAATGAAAGGTGCTGAGCAGGCCTTCAACATAGAGTTATTTTCATTGCGATGCCTAGGCCGGGTCCCCAAATATGGGTCAAAACGTGGACCCGGATAACCCTCGAATGCTTCTAGGCGATATTGGTATCAAATGAAAGGTGTCGAGCAGTGCTTTAACATACAGATATTTTCATTGTTATTTTTTGAGTCGGTTTCCCAGAAATGGTTCAAGTAGTGAGCTCGGATGGTGATGGGTGATCCCGATAAAGGTAAAGGTAAAGGTAAAGGTAAAGGTAAAGGTAAAGGTAAAGGTAAATGTAAAGGTAAAGGTAAAGATAAAGGTAAAGGTAAAGGTAAGGGTAAAGGTAAAGGTAAAGGTAAAGGTAAAGGTAAAGGTAAAGGTAAAGGTAAAGGTAAAGGTAAAGGTAAAGGTAAAGGTAAAGGTAAAGGTAAAGGTAAAGGTAAATATAAAGGTAAAGGTAAAGGTAAAGGCAAAGGTAAAGGTAAAGGTAAAGGTAAAGGTAAAGGTAAAGGTAAAGGTAAAGGTAAAGGTAAAGGTAAAGGTAAAGGTAAAGGTAAAGGTAAATGTAAAGATAAAGGTAAAGGTAAAGGTAAAGGTAAAGGTAAAGGTAAAGGTAAAGGTAAAGGTAAAGGTAAAGGTAAAGATAAAGATAAAGATAAAGATAAAGATAAAGATAAAGATAAAGGTAAAGGTAAAGGGAGAGACCCATTATAACATAAAAGCTTTTCTTTGTCGCTGCGAAGCGGGACGGGTATTTGCTAGTAATTTTTATAAAAAGGGTCGCCACCTGTTCACATTTTAATTTTTACGCTATAGTCTGTTTGATTTTTAGTTTTGAGGTGTCATATGAAAGTGCTTTGCCTCAAAAAGAGTAATTTATCGTAAATTTTACAAAGAGAGTTGTCACCTGTTTCCAATTTTTATTTTACTCCACACTTTGATTTTTAAATTTAAAGTGTCATATGAAAGGGAAGATAAAGAGGAGTAGAAAGGAAACTAGAAAGAGAAAGAGGAGTGTGATAAATAGCCTTTGGGAGGACAAAATATTTCTATAAAAAATCTAGGTCCATAGAAAATAAAAATAACCAGTAATTATGTATGTATATACCTACACATGTATGTATATGCTTCATTTTATATTTTTTTAATAAGAATCTATGGACTTAAACCAATGTACATATATTCTGTAATTTTTAAGGGGAAGTCAAATTTAAAATAATAATAATGGCAATACTAAAAAATTGTCAAATGTGGCAATAAGCTGTCTTCCACCATCAAATTGTCGCGCAGTGTAATTCAAAGCCACAGCATCGCGTGGCAGGGTTCACTAGTAATCTTTATTTAAATAGGCATGAACATTTATAATTTTTAAAGATTGTTGTAAAAAATAGCCTTGGCTAACAACTTTGAAAAATTTCTCATATGTCTTTTACACTCGCATAATGCATTCTCAAAACTTAAAATATTTGGCGAAAATACTTAAATAAATACTTACTTTATACTTTTTAAAAGATTTTACTACAATGTGAAAGCTAATCGAATAAACCTTTTTCTAATATATATAACAATTTATACTTTTTAGACATTTTCATAAAAACTCTACATTTGTACCCGTTCGAGATAAAAAGCGATTGATCTACATTTGTACCCATTCGAGATGAAAGTGATTAATCTACATTGGTACCCGTTCGGGTATACAAATTGAACCATTAGTCTCTTCATAGGACATGCTCGAAAAAATGCTACCAATTCAGCCCATATAAAGGGATGTAAAATTGTATTAGTCGCATGGCCCCTTGCGATTGATCCCGGACATGTCCCGGATTAATCGCATTTTTTGCAGGGTATGCACTTATGTACATAAGTCTGTATGTGTGTATATATATGTATAAATATGTGCCTACCAATTTTTATATCAAAACACACTATATTAACATGTTAGCTACATAGGTAGTAAAGTTGTATAAACATAAGATAAAACATTGTGGCAAGTCAGTTGTAGGAAGCAAATGCTGTAAAAACTCTTGATATGAGCAGTCAAGTAGGTACATATATGTATAGAGAGGAATAGCTGGAGAAAGGCAGTAGAATGGAAGTTGTGATGTATCCTATCAACAACGGCAAATTAAAATTTTATGTCTTTTGGTGCTTTTTTCTGACTTTTTTTATAAATACTCGTAGTAAGTATTGACAAATATATGATCGTTATCAGCTAACTCAAATCTCAGGAGGCGATTTCGTTTGGACGTGGAAAATTCGACTGGTTTTTTGTTCGATCTGATTTTCTATTCTTTATGAAGCGGCTTTGGACAAACATTCTCATTACTACGTAGAGAGTTATCGTAATTTAGTTATTGATTAACTTATGAAAAATATATCTAATCTTGCAGAGTTTCAACGAAAACGTTTCTTTTCGCTAATTAGATCAAGTATCTCTACAGACTAAGCCGCACAGTGCTTCGTCCCATATGCAAAATTAAGATAAAATAAACTGCTTAATTTATTCAAGTAATATATATTTGTGAAGCTAACATATCACCTGGAATAAATGTATAAATAGAATTTATAATCTCGTGCTTTTGTTGCCAATAGAGGTCGCTAAAATCAATACAATTTTGAGGCAAAACTGTTTTAAGGTAATACGAGTTTTAGTGTGTTACAAAAAAATTGCCAAAAATTCATTTTAAATCGTATTACTCTGAAACTTGTCACATTTGCTTACTATTATATGCCCAAATAGCTGAAATAACTCTTGATAAATAATTTATTTCAGAAAGGTGACTAGTTCCATCGAAAACATTTGCTACTTTTTTATTGGAGTTCAAAAAATTACTAGTTTGGTGGAGTCAAACAAAAAATTAAAAAGGAACGCCCATTTTTTTATTTGCGAATTTGCTTAACTTTGAAGTGGTCTAGTAGAATCTGTGAACAAATTGCACTGTTTTTTGCCGGAAATGTAGAAATTGTACAATTTTGTAAAGCCATATTTTCAAAATTTTAGAAAATTTTACAGAACCTTATATATGTACACCCCAGAGCAAAAATGAGTTATATTAAATGCTAGTCGTCGTTTAAAGTGCATTTTTGCGTAAGAGGTATTTTCATTTTCGAGTAAGGGACATTTTTGCCAAAAATGAGATTTTCCAACCCTGAGTTCCTGACGCTCAGCTCTATCGATCCATACCAAAACTTTGCAATTCTAACAACAAAAACGCATAATAACAGTAAATTTCATAATCGCTTATGAAGAGTATTGTTAAAATTTGGCATACAAGCGAAGTTATATGTTATTAGATAAATAAATTAAATAGCGAATTTATATGAAAGGGAGCAAAAGTTAAATATTTTAAACAAATAATGTCAGGTAAATATCAAGCAGGTATTATTTTAAAAAAATTAAATGAAGTTGCTAATTGGTAAGCTCTGATACTACGTTTTTTTGCTACAATCTTTACAATTTTCCCAACCAAATTATGACTAAAGGTATCAAAAATTAAAAAAACAAAACAACAAAGGAAGCCTCAGTTCGAGTGGAGCCAAATATTGTAAGCTTTCATAGTTTTTTTACGTTTGCTGGAAACACGGTGCAATTTATATAAAGCCCGTACCGCATAAAGTGGGCGCAGCCACGCCCATTTTGAAAATTCGTATCAATAACCCGACTAAACATATAAATAATCTTGTTATTATAAAATTTCATCCCTTTATGTCTTTTATTTACAGAGATGTCACGTTACAAATTTCTGAAGGGCATCGAGAAATATTTTTACTAAAAAGTAGGCGTGGTTATAAACTGATTTCGCTAAAATTTTGCACATATACTACCGCAAGTGGTAGAAATAAGTCCACCAATTTTCGTCATAATATCTCATTTATTTATCGAGTTATGGGCTCCGAAATCTCGTAGATTCCTTTGTCTAACAAGAGGCGGTGCCACGCCCATTTTCCAAAATTTTTCTGTTTATGGTTTTCTATCTATCGTGGTACTTGTGCCACAAAATTTCATTGAATTATCTTTATAATTGACGAAGATATCGCTCAAAATGTTTTTATTGGGCTCCTTTGTAATACCCATATATAAAAGTGGGCGTGGTCATGGTCCGATTTCGCCCATTTTCAACCGTCCCAGTCTGGATAGGAACCTGTATACGAAATTTCATAAAGATATTTAAATCTGTGTACTATTACAGCTGTGTATAAAAATTAATTTATTACATTGCGATGAAAACATGTTTTTTGTAGGCCATGATTCTTATGCGAAAATTTATAAGACATTCAAGTCAGGTTATAAACCAGATAGAACACGGATGTTCCTAATCCAATCCACAAAAGTCACTTCAAAATTACAAAAAGTAAATATCAAGATTTAAAACACTTAAAACAAGTGATGCCCTACGATTGTCATAGCTTTTATGACAATTTACCACATTTACCTTACGACTTCTCCAGCAATGTGTAAAAAAAATTACGTTTTCTTAATTAAAAATATTAATTTTAGCTTTAAATTTAATATAAGTTTAAGTTTTGTTACTTTTTTTTCTTTATAAAATACTAAAAAAAAGAATTATATTGAACATTTTGCCATTTCCTAACCGCTTGTGCGTGATTTTTGTGCCAAATAAAAATTGCACAACCGCACATGAAAAAAAAAAGAGTCCTAATAATTCAATTAGTTTCTTTTTTTACACTAAGTTGATGTTTTAGCTAACAAACTGATCTACGTAACTATTTAAATTTAAGTTTGTACGCAGAAAGAAGTAACGGTTTTGAAATGAAACAGTTTTTTTGCTCTCCTGTAAAATTCAACCAATGTCCGCTACGCGAAAATGAAAATACCTCTTACGCAAAAATGCACTTTAAACGACGTAGTGCATAAACGAAATATAAATTTTACTAGAACAAAAACGACGAAGCAGTAGCGTCGCACAGTGGTTCAGCCGCGGAAAAAAATCATTTTTTTCAATACCTAATTTTCAGATTCTAATAATGTAGTCTTATAAAAAGATGTCCAAATATGAACAATTCATGACTACTTTGCAAAAAGTTGATTTTTTTTTTACAAAATAATGGTATCAGAAGTCAGAAAAATTTTATTCAACAAAAACTGCTTGAAATTTTTGCTAACTTTAGTTATAAGTTTTCCTTATAACTTATATCTCTATTGTCCCTGTTGTGAGTTTAAAAAAAAATATAGCACTTCTTTGACTAATTAAAGAAAAAATCAGTGCAATCGGCCAAATATTAAAAAAAATATAGACCAGCAAAAATGGTACTTCATAAATGCTACCTTTTCTAACTTCGATGGACAAAAAGTTTGTGTGCTACAGCGTGCTACACTCGCTAACTGTAATAAAATGAAAGTTTGGAATGTCTTCTATCGATTTCTGCTAAAAATTTTTTCCCATATTTTCCCCAATCGATGTAAACTTGATTTAAATGTCGAAAGTCCCATCAAATTTTGTTAAAAGTGACAAAATGTAGCATGCTTTTAGGCTCATGCGTATATATTAACGTTTACATCTTATGTGAATTTTTTTGTTTACGAATATGAAGGCACAGAGAGGATTAGATAAAAATGCAGATTGGTAAATTATACACCTAATTTCTTAGAATCAATGGTAATGCAAACAAAAATAACGATAAACACATTCGTCATAACATTACGGTTTGCAAACAACAATAGCAACAAACACATTTGTTTAAACATTTTACCAGATTATTTTAAGGTATTAGATGAAAAAAAAAAGTTATCCCGACGAAATTGTAGGAACAGAAACATACATATGCAAAGTTTACTTGAACACACAACAAGAAGACTTACTGATACTTTCTCAGTTGAACTCCTTATCATGTTCTGAGTTAACCCTTACTAGTAAATGAGGCTTATGATTTCTAGGTTTATGTTTTCTAGGAAAAGCGATAGAATTTCTACCCATACAGATGTTGTTAATCGATTACTGGCAAGTTCTGATCATTATATAAAGTCCATAAGACGACAACCCAACAAAAAGTGTGTGGAATTCGATTTTGTTGCCAAGGATATGCTAAATCATTAAACATTTTTCTTATGTTTGTTTTATTTTCTTTCCATATATACATACATACATACATAGTTATATTTTCGATTATATGTATTATAAATAGAGCTCGGATAATAGGTGAAAATCAAACACCTAAAATTATGCTACGTAATGTTTGTGAGCACATCCAGTGGCAAGTTTAAGGGTGGAGTATATTCGGGTCTAAGCCCCCCGTGAATCCAATTGGATTTTTTGCTTACTAGGATGCCAGAAAAATAAATTATTAAGGATTTTATCGGTTGCACGTGAAAAATTGCAAAGAAAGCTACAATAAATAAATATAATAATAAAGAATAATAAGAAATAAAGTATAATAAATAAATATATAATTATAACGAATAAAGAAAATAACGAAAATATGGAGAAACATTTAGTAATTTATTGTAACAAGCGATGAAATAAATCCGCAATGGAAAGTGGTTTTATTCGTAAAATATATTTATTTATGTGCTTTTAATAATTTTCATTTGAAATAAAGCGAAATCTACATCAGAAAAAAAATAAATTAAAGCTTACGCGAAAATCAGGAAAATTCGCCAAGTTCTCAGAAAAATTTGTAGCTTTTCGCAAGTTTTGTAGCTCGTTGAATTTTACTATATAAATTACTAATACCTGCTATTTGAGAATTTTTTTCAAGCTGTCCTCTGCATTTTTTTCATGCGAATTTACAAGTCGAAAAAAACTGCGTACTAGAAAATAATATAAAATTTCTACTCAAAAAGTTACAAATTTTGCTGAAAAATTGGCGAATTTTCCAGAATTTTGCACAAACTTTTTAACTTTAATATATTTGGTTTCTGTTATAGATTTTTTTTATATAACTAATTAAAATTATTAAAAACATATAAATAAATATATTTTACGAATAAAATTACTTTCTATTCTGGCTTTATTTCATCACACACCACTGTATGTTTATTTAAACTGCAAATTTGTGTAACATGATTAAGAACTTTTCTAATAAAATCTTCACCCACCATACCAATATTTTACCCCTTTATATTTAAATTGTGATCCCGCCACTGAAGACAAACAAAATTTAAAAATCGTAGCATATTTTGAGGCGCTTGATTTCACCTATTTTTCCGAGCTCTAATTATAAATATAATTATTAAGTACATCAAATTTTTACAAGGGCTCTTTTCAGTTACTGAAAATGTATATCTTCATTTGTTTTTGAATAAAAGGTGTAGGAAAAGTGGGCGTGGTTGTTTTCCAATCACGCCTATATTTGGTATTGTCGATATCTTTCATGACAGTAACTTATGCGCCAAGTTTCGTGAAGATATCTTAATTTTTTGAGCTGAAATAAAATTTTTTCTTTAAAATTTTTTACTATAGGTCCAGGGGAGGTACCCCTAGGGAGTGGCCGATTTCAACAATTTTTGGTGCTGTCAATGCCCTTAATGAGTGTAACTCATGTACCAAGTTTCGTGAAGATATCTTAATTTTTTTTAGCTGAAACTAAAATTTGTATTTAAATCATTTTTTTATAGGCCCAAGGGAGGTACCCCTAGGGGTTGACCGATTTCAACCATTTTTTTAAAATTTTTTAATTAGCTCACATATAACCTCTGTGAAAAATTTCAATGGCCTAGGACCACTCCTTCTATTTTTTTCCGCAAAATGTATGGAGCCGAACCACTGTGCGTCGGTGTGAGTTGTGCATATATGCGTTACTTCGTTCGTCAACTCTAAGTTGTCGGCTTGTTATTCCGCTTTGATCGTCAGTTTTGCCAGTATACACATGCGTACATACATATATATGTACATGTTTACACTTTTTCGTATGTACATATGTACGAAATAGGGATTCCAATCCCGGGATCCCGAGATCCCGGCATCCCGCCCTTTTTGAATTTCATCCGGGGATTTTCGGGATAAAATAAAGAGAGAATATTCCCCTATTATAGCAAAGAAAAATTGTATTTTATATAATTTTTATTGGTCTCAGATCTGTATACTAATAGCGTTTCCTATTCTGAACGAAAATGTTGCATTATTACATGGCAGCATTATCAACATGTGCCCTGTGCCCTATGAAAATGGTGCATTTTTCATGCGATAAATGAAACAAAAATAATGCAACCCTTTTGTGCTAAGAACAGAAAATGTTGCCCCTTAGTCGGGCCAGTTTTACATTTTGTCTATAGAACAAACAGTCCTAAAAAATGTGTGGAATCTTTGTGGAAGAAAATAAAAAAACTTGACAGTCCGAAGAAAATGCAGAATAAGTTTGACATTTTTGCCAGAATAAAAAAAGCAAAGTAAGGATTAATATTTTTGATTTAATAACACTACAAATAATTAAAAAAAAAATACCAAGAAATTCAGGTTTGGGGTAGAATAGATATGGGCCTGCTGAGCTCGGAACTATTTTTTTTTTTTAATTTTTTGTATGGTTAGGTTTTTTTGGTTATCACTTCATTGAAAAATTATTTTCGCGGGAGTCACAAATGGGATAATCACAAGCAGTACAGTACCTCGTTCGAAAGAAAATTAAAATTGTCGATGTACAACTTGTAGTAATTGGACATTTCCTCGCTGAGCGACAGCTGGTCGAAATCAAAATCTTATTAACTACTTGCGATTTTTGAAAAAAATTTCATTTTAAAATTAAGTTTTTTTAGGAAGTTGTAAAATTCAGGAATGTTTTATTCTTTCAAAAATTAGCCTGGTTAATTGTGGTTATCGCATTTGTGATTTCCGAAAATAATTTTTGAGTGAAGTGATAACCAAAGAAACACCAAATTACCGTTATCTCAACAACCTAACCATACAAAATATTAAAAAAAAAATAGTTCTAGGCTCAGCAGTCCCATACCTATCCTCCCCCATACCTGAATTTTTAGATATTTTTTGGCTATAAACTAGTGTAGTTAAATTTTTTTTTGTTGTGAAATACGCGTTGTAAGGAAACGTACGTTAGGTATTTTTAAAATCGTTAGAATTCTTGTGGTAAAATTCATTTGATAATTTCTATTTCCTGATTTTTGGCCATTTATTTCTCAAAGGTTTTTGCAATTTCCTCCCAAGAAAAGTAAATAATGGAAGAAAATGCAAAAAAAATTTCAAAAATAAAATTAGTAAAAACCAGGAAAAAGTTTAATTTTATTTGAGAATTTCACATTACGTACTAAAATAAAATACGCAGTTGTATACTCGGAATTCATCTCAAAATTTCTGCATCCGATTTTTAATTTTTTCCGAATGTTGTATTAATTTTCAGTATTTTTCGGCAAGCTTGGAAATATTCGCTTAAACGAAGTACGTCATTAAATTCTAAAAATTTATATTGGAAATTATCAAATGATCACAAGCTTTATTATTAATATCCTAAAAGTACCAACTGTAAAGGCAAATGTTTTGTATGTAATTTTCTTTGTTGGTTGCGTTTTTATTATTAAATAATACGCATGATTTTACGTTCCTATTTTATTTTGTGAAATATTTTTTAATGAAATAATAAAAATGGCAATAAAAATCAATTTTTTCCTTGCACTTTAAAATTGTAGCGTTCCTCGAAATATATATTTACTTTTTTGAACCCCAAAATGTGGGAAAATAATTAAGGTCCAAATCCCGGGATCCCGGGATTATAAAAACAAATCTCGAAAATCCCTGGATCGTAAAAATCGGAAAAATTGGAATCCCTAGTACGAAAGCATAGAAGAACCACAGAATACACAAACAATTCATATGGAGTGTGTAGGTATGTATCTCCGTATTTGATGAAACCAAGTCACAAATAAGCAAAATCGACAATACTTCTTATGAGTTGAATTTTTTGAACTGAGGCACCTAAAATTTTTTCGACGGCCATGTATTTTAATGAAAGTGGGTAGTATGGCTCACAGCGCTTAAACAAAAATACGTATTGAACAATTTTTCGAAATTCCAACTATTTTCAAAGTTATAGCTATCAAAATTTTTTCGAAATTCTTAGTTTTTGCCGATTTCTTCACGATTGGTCAAACCGATTTTGCTAAATTTTGATATATATATAAAAGATGATATATTCTACCAAACTGCATTTCTTATTTTTGCAAATAATTTTTTTTTGCAAACATTATTCGCAATTTTTATGTTTTGGACCGCGGTCAGATGGCGCTTTTATATGATGTTGCTGGGCATTCCATTAGTAACTATTAGCAAAAAAAATTTTTGGGCACTTTAAGGGAGCGGGAGTTACTTACATTTTTTACAGTCTTGTTATTTTTTTATGAAATGTTTATTTTTGTTACTTACTGACAGGCACGACGAGAGGGGGGGCTGAGGGGGTCAATTGCCCCGGGCCCGGGCTTTAGAGGGCCCGGGAATCTCAAAATGATATCCAAGTTTTTGCTACAGAAAATAAACAAACAACACCTTTAATCACCTTTCGTAGATAGCAATCATTTTAAATTTCAACAAATTTTATAAATCTCTTAACGTGTCTGCATCCCACTTAAGGAATTGTTGGTTTTTGGCGTCGACTTTGCAGCATAAATTTGAACTCGTTTTCTGTTGCAACAGAAAAATTCGGTATGATGCAAATTCTTATACAGCGATATGGGTATTTCCTGGGCGTTTCGGACGGTATGTTCGCACGATTTTTTGAACTTTTGATGCAGAAATATCGCGAAATATTGTATCGTTTTATGTTAAAAGGAAAGATTTAGGTCACAGCTAATGACTAAAGTATGTTACCGACAGAAATTTAGTTTAATGCCTCTGTGTAAGCCACTTAAACTGCGTTCCGGACGCTACAAAAACACGTCCATATTTTAAAGGTAGCTAAAACAGAGGCATTAAACTAAATTTCTGTCGCTAACATACTTTAATCATTATCCGTGGCGTAAATCTTTCCCTTTATCATAAAACTATACAATATTTCGCGATATTTCCGCCTCAAAAGTTCAAAAAATCGTGCGAACATACCGTCCGAAACGCCCAGGAAATGCTTATATACATATGTACGTGTATGTATGTATGTAAACAGCGATACGCCGAAAACAAACAAAGCTTGCGAAGCTAAAATTTGCTTTGGTGCTTCGTACAGTTGAATTCGATTGCTGTTTCACTAAAGCGTTCAGCAGAATCAGTCTTTTGATATACTAAATTATTACCAACAAATATTTGTATTCCAATTTAAAGAAATTTATTTCATACAAATAAAGCAATATGTATTTAAACAGAATTCATTCAGACCTATGGTCCCTTGGACAATATTACTCAGTAGGGTTGGGCGATATATATCGATATATCAATATATCGATATTTTTAAAATAGTACAGCCGATAATATCGACGATATTTTGAATTACCGTGCATCGATAATCGATAATTTTTTGCCATTTCGAGCCAAATTCGATATTTTTCATACATTTCTGATTTGCTTTAAATCTAACACCAGAACATTTTTTAAGAAGTGGTATAACCATAATGTTTGGGTGCTTGAATTTACACTACTTTCTTCTTCAAGCAATTCTTAATGATTTTTATGTTTATACTTCAGGATTCGTAGAATATCTGTAGACTCATAGAACTTTAACAACAAATATCTAGTAAACTATAAGTCCCCGGCAAGTTTGGATTTCAGTTTTGAGATCTGTGAGAGCACCTCCAACCCCGTGAAGAAGTGGTTTTTTGCGGGACGTGGTTCCTTAATGTAAAGCCGACCCTTTCGATATATTGATATATCGATGTTTTTACACGGCATAAATCGATGTTTTTTTAAATATCGATATAATATATATCGATATATTTTTCCAATTTGCCCAACTCTATTACTCAGTATGACGCATGGATTCGGAAACTGGATGTGCCTTTTGACAATAGATTTGACCCACCCTAATATGTATATTTCTATGTAAACATATTTACTTGATCTGTATTAATGTATAGATAAATTAAAGTTCGTAACTATATATTCATTGAATTTTGATTTTGAGAATTTGTTCATTTAGTATAGGGCCCCTAGTTATTTTGACCCCGGGCCCGGATTTTCTCTCGGCGGCCCTGCTTACTGAGTACTACGAATAATGAATTAAAGCATGTATAACTCGAAAGTACATACTGATTATTTTGTTTAAAGGTATTTCATTCTTCTTCACTTCCGCTTGCAATACCATAGTCGGTATCCAAACTATTGGTATAGGTCAAACTTTTGTAAAATGGATGATACTCTGATGGGATAAAGGCCACCAGTTCCATAAGGTCAGAGAATTTCTCCTTTGAGATATTTTTACCACACGGATATAAGCAAGGTAATTTTGTCTTCTCAAAACATCCTTCAATTACTTTTGGTTTTTTGGTCGTTTTTTATTTTGATAACTACTTTATTATTGAGCTCTCAAGACCATTTTTTTTTTTTTTTTTTTTTTTTTTTTTTTTTTTTTTTAAGGAAAAATTGGTATGAAAGATTAATACTTGTTTGGTAGAAGTTATAGATCCATTTCGGAGACCACCACATCTCTTCATCAGACTTCTTTTTAACATTTTTATTCTTTGGCGTCCGCCGAGATCGAACCTCGGATTTTCCGGTTGGTAGGCTAATGGCATCACCACTAGGCTACCGCCGCCTTGCATTTTGCTTGAAAAATTAATACAAGCAAAATGCAAGGCGGCGGTAGCCTAGTGGTGATGCCATTAGCCTACCAACCGGAAAATCCGAGGTTCGATCTCGGCGGACGCCAAAGAATAAAAATGTTAAAAAGAAAGAAGTCTGATGAAGAGATGTGGTGGTCTCCGAAATGGATCTATAACTTCTACCAAACAAGTATTAATCTTTCATACCAATTTTTCCTTAAAAAAAAAAAAAAAAAAAAAAAAAATGGTCTTGAGAGCTCAATAATAAAGTAGTTATCCTTCAATTACATTTTTCTTCTTCAGATCTGCAACATGTGTAAAATTTTCGGATTGGAAAATAAGCTGCATGAAATTTTTTCTATCTTGTATGATAGTCCTTGCACTAAGCCAATTAATTTTTTTTCCAGTGATATCTACTTTCCGGTTGATTATAAGTTTTTCCAAAGGTCTAGTTCCAAAGAAGTCCGATTTTTCCATTTTATAAACCAGAGTTGTAATTATTATAAGAGAAACAATATATAATAATAATATAATAATACAATGGCGCTATTATAACTCTGACGAGTTTTATGGCCTAGCTTCTCTCCCAATTCGAGGTGTGCTCCTTTTTGTTTTTCCTACTAATTGGGAAACAAGAGAAACAATAAAAATCAAAAAATAATTATTATTAAAAGAAACATATTTTAAAAGTCTTTCCATAATAGTTATTTCTGAGATATTTTTTTTAAGTCTTTTTGTAATTATTATTAATAAGAAATTTTGTTTTATATCTTCAAAGACTTTATATTGAGACAAATTTCAAAAAAGTCTTTGAGTAATTATTATCCGTAACAAATTGTTTTTTGAGTCTTCAAAGACTTTTTCATTGAGACGAATTTCAAAAATATCTTTAAGTAATTATTTTGAGTAACAAATTTATTTTTTATATTCGATAAAAATCTTTCATACAATTTCAAATTGGAAATTTGCTTGAATTTTGAAGTACTTATAGTACTTAGAAAGTTATTTTTATTTTATACTTATATGAAAGTTATTGAAAATTTTCTGAGACTTTTTTGAACTTTGTCTCAATGAAAAAGTCTTTGAAGATATAAAAAACAATTTGTTACTGATAATAATTACGCAAAGACTTTTTTCAAATTTGTCTCAATATAAAAGTCTTTGAAGACTTAAAAAAAATATATTTGAAATAACTATTATGGAAAGATTTTTAAAATATAAGTTTCTGAATAATAATTATAGAAGAGTTTTATCATTTTCATCAGGAAAAAAATATTATCAAAAGACTTTTACAATTCTGAAGAAAATTTGTAAGACTTTTTTATAATTTCAAAATGAAATAATAATTATTCTACATCTCTGTTATAAACAATAAATTTAGGCTCAGCTTTTTTAGCTGTTTTTATGATATCTAGCCAGTGATCTGGAGTAGAAACCACCTCGATGTGTTTCTTGCATTTTTCTATTCAAGTTTTCTATTTCACTGGAAAAAAAATTAATTGGCTTAGTGCAAGGACTATCATACAAGATAGAAAAAATTTCATGCAGCTTATTTTCCAATCCGAAAATTTTACACAGGTTGCAGATCTGAAGAAGAAAAATGTAATTGAAGGAAGTTTTGAAAAGACAAAATTACCTTGCTTATATCCGTGTGGTAAAAATATCTCAAAGGAGAAATACTCTGACCTCATGGAACTGATGGCCTTTATCCCATCAGAGTATCATCCATTTTACAAAAGTTTGACCTATACCAATAGTTTGGATACCGACTATGGTATTGCAAGCGGAAGTGAAGAAGAATGAAATACCTTTAAACAAAATAATCAGTATGTACTTTCGAGTTATACATGCTTTAATTCATTATTCGTAGTACTCAGTAAGTAACAAAAATAAACATTTCATAAAAAAATAACAAGTCTGTAAAAAATGTAAGTAACTCCCGCTCCCTTAAAGTGCCCAAAAATTTTTTTTTGCTAATAGTTACTAATGGAATGCCCAGCAACATCATATAAAAGTGCCATCTGACCGCGGTCCAAAACATAAAAATTGCGAATAATGTTTGCAAAAAAAAATTATTTGCAAAAATAAGAAATGCAGTTTGGTAGAATATATCATCTTTTATATATATATCAAAATTTAGCAAAATCGGTTTGACCAATCGTGAAGAAATCGGCAAAAACTAAGAATTTCGAAAAAATTTGAAAGCTATAACTTTGAAAATAGTTGGAATTTCGAAAAATTGTTCAATACGTATTTTTGTTTAAGCGCTGTGAGCCATACTACCCACTTTCATTAAAATACATGGCCGTCGAAAAAATTTTAGGTGCCTCAGTTCAAAAAATTCAACTCATAAGAAGTATTGTCGATTTTGCTTATTTGTGACTTGGTTTCATCAAATACGGAGATACATACCTACACACTCCATATGAATTGTTTGTGTATTCTGTGGTTCTTCTATGCTTTCGTACATACCCTGTAGGGAAAATCTCTAGTTCCGAACTAGGTCGCTTCTAGTGCATTTTTCGACACTACTAGTGCGAGCTAAATCTCTTTTGCATGTTATCAACTGGCGAATTTAACACGGCGATGTCCTAGGCGGTGTCAATTGTCCCTCTCTGCACTACATTTTCGATAGTTCCGAACTAGTACTAAATTCTACAGTTTACACTAGTTCGTTTATTGGCACAATTTCGATAGTTCTGAACTAGCTACAAGTACCTACAAAATTCTGCAGTTTTGCATCTGCCGCTTAAGTGCAGCCTTTGACACACTTCATGCAAGTAGCGCGATGGGCGACTGGTTAACGCATGTGCCTTTCAATCTGAGGGGCGTGGGTGCGAATCCTGTCGGTGACATGGTGGATGATAATTTTTTTTTTATTTTTTTTTTTTAACTAATATTTTTTTATTTATTTATTTAATAAAAATTTACAATAATATTTAAAAAGTAATAAAATAAAAAAAAATTAGAAATAAGCCTGAGGGATCGGAAAAGCATAATTAGGGGAACATTTCATTTCATATAAGATGCAAATAGAAAACTCTTTATATAAAATGCATCACTAAACATCTGAGAATTGCAGAAATATATAAAGCCGACGGAAATTGAACGAACGAAAAATTTTCATAGAATTTTTGTCACTTCGAAATTGCATACAAATCAAAGTGTTTCTTATAATGGTCACTCAATTCACTCCTTTTGAACTGGTGAGGGTCTAACTACAATTGATCTAGTTCCCTTTAGACACCTTTTCGCTAGTTCGGAACTAGAAATTTTGCTCACTAGTTATTGAGTTCCCTGCAGGGTATGTACATACGAAAATGTGTAAACATGTACATATATATGTATGTACGCATGTGTATACTGGCAAAACTGACGATGAAAGCGGAATAACAAGCCGACAACTTAGCGTTGACGAACCCTGAAAAAAAGCCGAGTACTCCATTCACGCGTGTATAGAGTACTCGCTATGGACCAACCGAGTACTCCTCAACCTGCCACATTTCATATAAAAAATATGGTCCATTTAACATGGCGATGTCCCAGGCAGGGATCACATACTCCCATTTCCGCATGACACCCGAGTAATCCAAGGATTACCTACATGGGATTAATTTACGGAGTAGGTACTAAAATTAATGAAATTTAATAATCTCTGAACAGTTTTGAAAGACTGCCAATTCAATTTGATTATTAGCATTACATACATACATTCATAAGTAACTTTTGTTTAATAAAAATAAAATAAAATTTTTCTAGCGCAATCACCAGCATGTTGTGTCGCGTTCAATGCCCCCTTATTACAGAATCGTGCACGTTCAAACGAGCATGCATATGTACATACAGGAGGATCGAGAAGATCGAGACTCGGGTTCTCGATTAAATCTCGTTTCTCGGATTTCTCGATAACATATTGTGTCAAAAAAAATGAATATCAAAAATTTCTCGTATGTCATTGGGAAGAAAAAATTTTATATTATGAAATTGTAATTGTATTTCTCTGGGAATTTTGTGCATTGATTTGTGAAGTACACCTGGGAATGGCGTAAATGGGATATATTCATACACATGTAATTACCTACAAGCAGAACAATCTATGAAACAGCATAGTATGCTTATACCGCTTATTTCTGCGATGTAGTTGAATGTCGAGAAGATCGCGAGCTTTTCGAGATTCGAGAATCTCGCGAGAACCCGAGTCTCGCGAGAAATCTCGTCTCGCTCGAGCTCGAGAAATCGTAAGCTCTACTAGAAAGTGAACTAGAACTTTAACTAGAACGAACTAGTAGATGAACTTGAATATCTACAACTACTATTGTAATGCACATATCTTTCCCTTGAATTTTGTATACTTAATGTACGTACATATGTATAAGTTAACGCATACATATACATATGTATGTATGTAAGTTTTTCCATAAGCTTTTTTGGGGTTTGACTGACTTCTGTGCACTTTTGCTACCAACACTAAAGTTGAGTGGTAGTTGAAAATCGAGTTAAATCATGAATTTAACTACCACTCAAATTGAGTGGTAGTTAATTTCAAGATTTAACTACCACTCAAATTGAGTGGTAGTTAAAATCAGATATTTAACTAGCACTCAGGGTTGAGTGGTAGTTGCAGGCTGAGTGCACTCAAAATTAGTTGAATCATGCCCAACCCTGGTTTGAAATTCAAGTTGAAATCACAATTTTAAAATTAAGGACATATGGGAGGTAGTCATGTCCTTGCATCGATTTGGTCAAAACTTCGTTTTTTTTTTCTTATCTCTATTATTTTATGTCTGTACACAAAATTTCATTGTTCTGTGATTACGGGTTTACCACGTTATCCCCAAAATCAAAATCCCCAAATCAAAATCCCCAAACCAAAATCCCCAAAATCAAAATCCCCAAAATCAAAATCCCCAAACACAAAATCCCCATATTCTGTGTGAAATAAATTAAAATTAGGTTAGAAATCGCCGCGATTTCTAACCTAATTTTAATTTATTTCACACAGAATATGAGAATTCTACATTGGACATTATTCCTCAAACTGAAACTCATAAGAAATTGTATACGTGATGATTTCACAAATGTTTATTAATAAATTCATCTCAATAACTTATGATTACATATTTGCATACATACATAACATAAATAAATACAAACTTCGTTGTTTATCAAATAAGCAATGGGAATCGACATTTTTTTTCGACATTTTGAAAATTTGAAAATTTCGACATTGGTTTTTCAACATTGTTTTTTTTCGACATTTCGAGGGTATCCCATTTACATACATACATAACATAAAACAAGTAAGGAAGCCTAAGTTCGAGTGCAATCGAACATTAGATACTCAGCTGTATGCTTTCATTGTTTGTTTGCGTTTGTTCGATATAGGGTGTATTTTATATGAAACGAGTGCTGCATAAACAGGGCGCAGCCACGCCCATTTTCAAAATTTATATCAATCATCCAAATAAGCATACAAATATTATTGTTAGTGCAAAATTTCATCCCTCTATGACTTTTAGTTACAAAGACTTCACGTTACAAATTCCAAAAGGGTGTTCCAGAAATATCTTTGTTAAAAAGTAGGCGTGGTCATAAACCGATTTCAATACATTTTTGCGTGTCTATTAACACATGTTATAAAAGTGTATAAACCAAGTTTCGTCATAATATCTCAATTATTTGTCGAGTTAAAGGCTAAGAAATCTCATATATCCCTTTGTCTAAAAAGAGGCGGTGCCACGCCCATTTTCCAAACTTTTTTATTTTTTGTTTCCGGTCTATTGTAAAACTCATGTCACAAAATTTCAATGAATTATCTTTATATTTCACATAGATATCGCTTAAAATGGTTTTATTAGGTCACTTTATAATACACATATATAAAAGTGGGCGCGGTCGTCAACCGATTTTGGTAATTTTTCGTCCACACATTTGGCTAAGTAAATATATCACGCGTACCAGATTTCATCGATATATCTTTAACGGTTTCTGAGTTATGGCTTATTAAACTTTCAATATTCGCTCCTTAATAAGTGGGCGTGGCACCGCCCATTTTCCAAAATTTTTGTAGTTTTTGTTTTATGTCCATAGTTGGACTCCTGCCACAAAATCTCAGTGATTGATCTTTATATTTGACAGAGATATCGCTTAAAATGTTTTTATTAGGCCCCCTTATATTTCCTATATATAAAAGTGGGCGTGGCCGTCATCCGATTTTGATAATTTTTCGCCAAAACATTTGACTAAGTAATTATATTACGCGTACCGAATTTCATCGATATATCTTCAACGGTTTCTGAGTTATGACTCATAAAACTTTCAATGTCTGCCCCTTAATAAGTGGGCGTGGCACCGCCCATATTCCAAAATTTTTGTGTTTTTTGTTTTATGTCCATAGTTGGACTCATGCGACAAAATTTCAATGATAGATCTTTATATTTGACAGAGATATCGCTTAAAATGGTTTTATTAGGTCACTTTATAATACACATATATAAAAGTGGGCGTGGCCGTAAACCGATTTTGATAATTTTTCGTCAAAACATTTGTCTATGTAAGCAAATTACGCGTACCAAATTTCATCGATATATCTTCAACGGTTTCTGAGTTATGACATATAAAACTTTCAATGTTTGACCCTTAATAAGTGGGCGTGGCACCGCCCATTTTCCAAAACTTCATCAAATTTCTTCATAAGGGCCCGAGCTCAATACGTGGGTAAAATTTTAAAACTCTAGCTATATTAGTGGCTGAGATACCAAATTTCCGATTTTTTCTATATAGGAAAAGTGGGCGTGGTCATGGTCCGATTTCGCCCATTTTCAATACCAACCGTCCCAGTCTCGATACCAACTTGCGTTCCAAATTTCATCAAAATATCTCAATTTTTGCGCGAGTTAGAGTGTTTACAGACGGACGGACGGACGGACGGACGGACAGACGGACGGACGGACGGACGGACGGACGGACGGACGGACGGACGGACATGGCTCAATCGATTTCTCTTTTCACCCTGATCATTTTGATATATATAAGTCTATATCTATCTCGATTATTTCATTCTGTTACAATCCACCGTTATGTGATTAAAACTATAATACTCTGTGTACTAGTACAGCTGAGTATAAAAAAAGACCGAAAAACAAAAATGTCGAAACCGAAAATGTCGAATCATAAAATGTCGAAGCAAAAAATACCGAATTTTAATCATGTAAAAATTTGGAAAAATTTCTACTATAGCATTAAAAAATAGCCCAACTTATGGAAGCTCGAATTTTACACATCAATAATAAAAAATAAAAAAATAACCCTCAGCCGGTAGAATTCTCTTCCCAGAGTAATATCTATGGCCCGGTCCACAGTGCATTTGCGCAGAGCACTTTTCTGCGTTGGCGGCCTTCGGCCGCGCTTATAAAAAATAACCCTGGCTACGCCATCCGTCCGGACGTGTGCCCTAACCGTGGCTACCGCCACGGTGATGTCCTTCTGCGTAGTACACCCTTCAGCGGCGGCGATAAAAATGTAAGTATACAAATTTCGGCCTTTTTCGGTAATTTTCTTCATTTCGACATTTTTTAATTCGGTCAAAAATGTATTCGGTATAATAAGTACTCGGTTGGTCCATAGCGAGCACTCCATGGATTAGCGAATGGAGTACTCCGAATTTTTGCAGGGATATATATGTATTTTATATGTATGTATACATATATGTTATTACGTATCTGAGCTCAGATAAGACTCGGCATGCGGTTTTTTATATATGATCTTCAACGTTGTTTATTTAGTCATCTTTTGGGGATTTTGTGACGCTATCCCCGAAAAAATGTGGGGATTTCGTGTTTGGGGATTTTGATTTTAAGGATTTTCATTTTGGGGATTTTGATTTTGGGGATTTTTTTTTTTGGGGATTTTGTGCGTTGGGGATTTTGTTTTTTGGGGATTATGTGGCACTCCCGTGATTACTCCCCCCAATTTTGCCGATTCACTATATGGAGACGAAGGACTGTGAGCCGGGTCCGCAAATATGGGACAAAACGAGGACCCGTATGAGTCCGGAATGGTTCTGAATTATATTGGTATCAAATGAAAGGTATTGATCGGGGTATTGATATAGGTTTTAGTTAAGTACTTAGTGTCTTCATGGTAATTTCGATGTTATTTTAACTTGACTTATTAAAACGAGTATTTGCTGCTCTGTTTATAAGAGCAACTATCACAGCGATATATTTGAAATTTTCGTAAGAACCTTTTTTCATCAAGTATATATATGTAGGTATAAAAATATATGCATACAATTATGTAAGTACTTTGCACATCTATTTATGACTTGCAAATGAAATGTCCGCTTATTCATTCTCATTGTCATTACATTGCATTGCTTTCTTTTTTTTCAATGCACGCATTCTTCTGCTTGCAATTTTCACTTTATTAAATTTCATAAATTGCATATTTTATAACATTACACAATATTAATTGATATCTGTATGTATGTATGTATGTATGTATGTATGTATGTGCCGACCGATAATTGGAATTTGCTATTGTGTATTTATAGGTCTGTTTGGTGAGATTTTGGGTAGAATGCTATTTTATGTCAAACTGAAGATGAAGGCAAAAGTTCAACAAACGCATTTGTGCGAAATGCTATTTAGTGTCAAAAATGACGCTTAGGAACAGTGTTGCCACAGCCTCAAAAATTATTGTATCACAAATTGATGCCTTCATGGTTTTTTTTCGTGGTCACGCTTTCCTTTACCGATCGTAAAAACCGTTTATAAAAGGGGCGTTGCACCGTCCTCCGATCCCATATCTGAAGACGGAACAGTCCGGAGGCCGATAGTTTTCGAAATATAAATATTTGTTTTTTTCAAAATACCTTTATTTTGGTGATAACGGGTTGAAAGGACCACATAATCTTTCTGGGGCAAAGTCTACGTACCCATCCACAGTAATCCTGCGTGGAATACCTTCATCGCCTTCATCAGGGAGTACTTAAATTTATATAAAAAAAACACCTAAGCACAATTACATATGAATGATACGTAGATATTTTTTATTTTGGCTTAGAACAAATTTTATTTTTATCAAACTTTTGGTTGGACCACTCCGCATAGCAGGCATTTTGACTTAAAGGAGGACAGAGCGACAAATATTTAAGAACTGATTCAATGACTCCAAATCAATTCCAGAATCATCTCTGGCAACTAGATCACCCAGCTCGTTTGACCCATTGCATTTTATAGACCTTTTATATTACTCGGTACAGTACCAAAGTATTCATATTTATTTGCATGTGAAATTTAAGTATTATCTTTATATTTTTATATTATAAAAAAAAACGATATCTTTAAAACCACGAAAGTAGCTTACTTTATTAATTTTAATTTTTTTCTCAAAAATTTTTCTGTGTTAGAACACCAAAAGCAGCATATTTTATTAATTTTAATTTTTTTTTTTTTTCAAACATTTTTCGGTGATACCAAAAAAACCATAAATGTATCAATTTTTGATACCAAATTTTTTGAGGCTGTGGCAACACTGTTTACTATTTCTTCCTCTTCTTCAGAGATTTTGACACATTTTAGGAAAGTACCCACACAAATTCTGTGTGCAGATTCCTACAAATAGCTAGTCTTCTTTCTCGCTCACATCCTCTGATCCTCTCGCTCTTTTGTGGTAAAATACCTGCAAATCATACGCTTTCCTACACTCAACAAACGCTATTATTGCTTTTGCTTTTTGTTATTGCTGTTGTTGTTAATAATTGGAAAATTTGTTCGTGTTGCCGCTGCTGCATATTGTGGGCGCTGACCGAAAGGTGTTGCAGTTTCGCTTGTTTCAAAGTTGCACTGTAGGTGATTGCGGTTGCGGCAGTTGTGGTTTTCATATCATAGGAACACATACAAACACACCCTTAACTTGAACACTTACAAACGTATAGACATTGGAAACAATACAAAGAGTTCGGTGTGTGGAAATAAATTAGTTTGTGGTTTACTTTCGGCTAATGAAGTTTACACTTTGTCCCATGCCGCAGAGATAATAATAATAAACACAATGAAGTGCCATTGGGTGAGTTTCTAAGACTGAGCTGTTGTGCAACTGTTGAGTGTTTGTCTTAGAAACGCACTGTTGAGTAATTCCGCTCAGCTCAACAGTTGGCAACTTTTCGCCATTTTTTGCATCACAAATTTTCTTCGCTACTTCAGCTCAACATGTTGTGTAAAGCCAAACAGCTGATAAATTCATCAAACCGTTTCTAAGACGTAGCTGTTTAACTCAACTGCTACACAACTGTTGGCAACTGTTCAGCTCAACAGTTGCGGAGCAGCTTTTTCTTAGAAACTCACCCATTGTTACAGGTTGTGCTTGCTGTTGTTTGTTGTTGTTATTGTTGTTGCAGTTGTTATCTAGAAACATATTTATGTATACATAGTATTTATATAGAAACGTTTTCTTGGAAAGTGATAATTGCTTTTCCTGTTAAAAAGGTTCCACTTAAACTTTTTACTTTCCGCGAAACAAGCATTCTGTCACTTATCAAGTGTACAAATAGGACCGAAATAGGTCACGAAATAATCTCGAAACGTTAACACTGGCTTTGATAGTGGAAAGACATACATACATATGTACATTAGAGCGTATCGCGAAAAAGAAGATCGCCGTACGCCCCCCATTTGATTTATTTAGGCATGGGTAACACTGCGCTGCGCGGCGCAATTGCGCTAACACCAACCCTGGCGTTATTGCGCTAACTCCGATTTGGCAAATGCGCCAACTCAATATAGCGCCAACCCAATATAGCGCCAACTCAATATTGCGCCAACTCAATTTTGCCTTATAACACCGACTCAATTTCGTGCGCTAACACCAGCACCAATATAGCGCTAGTGTAAAATGGCGCAACCACAACGCCAATAACAGCACCATAGTATATGTATACGTATGACACCGTCACAATTATGTATGCTTGATAGTGATCTAAGTGACCTTAATTTCCAGCATATTTTCACAAATATACGGAATATGTTTCCAAATGATTATGAAAATTTAAATTAATTGTGCCCTCGTATATGTAAGCAGAATTGCGCCAAAAGAAATAAAAGAGGGATGGTAAACAGTAACAAACGAAAAATGTTATTTATCGATTATTCCATGACAATTGCGCTAAAGGTGTTATTGCGCCAGTACCGTGAGTTGGCGCCACGACTGGCGCTGGAGTTATTGTATCAGCGCCAAAAAAATTGCGCCATTACCCATGGCTATCTTACGGGCGAGCAATGTCATATAGGCATGGGTAACACTGCGCTGCGCGGCGCAATTGCGCTAACACCAACCCTGGCGTTATTGCGCTAACTCCGATTTGGGAGATGCGCCAACTCAATATAGCGCCAACCCAATATAGCGCCAACTCAATATTGCGCCAACTCAATTTTGTAATATAAAACCGACTCAATTTCGTGCGCTAACAGCAGCACCAATGTAGAGCTAGTGTAAAATGGCGCAACCACAACGCCAATAACAGCACCGTAGTATATGTATACGTATGACACCGTCACAATTATGTATGCTTGATAGTGATCTAAGTGACTCTAATTTCCAGCATATTTTCACAAATATACGGAATATGTTTCCAAATGATTATGAAAATTTAAATTAATTGTGCCCTCGTAAATGTAAGCAGAATTGCGCCAAAAGAAATAAAACGGGGATGGTAAACAGTAACAAGCGAAAAAATGGTATTTATCGATTATTCCATGACAATTGCGCTAAAGGTGTTATTGCGCCAGTACCGTGAGTTGGCGCCACGAGTGGCGCTGGAGTTATTGTATCAGCGCCAAAAAAATTGCGCCATTACCCATGGCTAGATTTATTTTTCGAAAACATTTCTAGAAATTTTTTTATTTTTTTTTTTGGACACCGCTAGATGTCGCTAAATTTCGTTTTTTTCATATCTTCGGTATTTATGGTTCGATCCGTAAGTTTGATACACCAATCTCTTTGGCTTGAGAGGACGGTTTCTAATTCATAATTGTATTAACCCTATGTACGCCATTGGGGTCACTTCCGCCCAGTACTTAGTTTATACCACCTTAATGTAATTTTTTTTGCAGGTATATTAAACGTCATCAAAAAACATTAATCTTTTGCAAAAGAAGTATTTCGGTTGATTCAGTAGAACCGGAAATAAAACACATTTAACATTCCGAGGAATATAAGTTTTTCGCTTCCTGTGGTCTTTTAAGTTCATTTTACCAAGATTTTTTCTGAAGAGACTCCTACTCAAATTTTATGCCCAATAATTTTCTAGAACATTTTAATAATCTATCACCCCTACAAAATGGTTATTTTGGCCCCTTTACATACAGTCAGGAAATAGAGTATAGTCAGGAAATAGTATTTATAAGGTCGCTAGAAGGTTAACATGTTCTAGAAAATTATTCGGCATAAAATTTCAGTAGGAATCCCTTCAGAAAACATCTTTGTAAAATGAACCTAAAAGACCACAGGAATCGAAAAACTTATACTCCTCGGAATGTTAAATGTGATTTATTTCCGGTTCTACTGAAGCGATCGAAATACTTCTTTTGCAAAAGATTAATGGTTTTTAACGACGTTTAACATTCCGGAAAAAAAGTTACATTAAGGTGGTATACACTAATTACTGGATGGAAGTGACCCCAATGGCGCACCTAGGGTTAATGCCGTTAGAAAGTGGAAACCCTAGGCATGGGTAACACTGCGCTGCGCGGCGCAATTGCGCTAACACCAACCCTGGCGTTATTGCGCTAACTCCGATTTGGGAAATGCGCCAACTCAATATAGCGCCAACCCAATATAGAGCGCCAACTCAATTTTGCAATATAAAACCGACTCAATTTCGTGCGCTAACACCAGCACCAATATAGTGCGTGTAAAATGGCACCACCACAAAGCCAATAACAGCACAGCGTATATGACACCGTCACAATTATGTATGCTTGATAGTGATCTAAGTGACTCTAATTTCCAGCATATTTTCACAAATATACGGAATATGTTTCCAATTGATTATGAAAATTAAAATTAATTTTGCGCCAAAAGAAATAAAACGGGGATGGTAAGAAGCGAACAAGTGTTATTTATCCATTATTCCATGGCAATTGCGCTAAAGGTGTTATTGCGCCAGAACAGTGCGCGGCGCCACGGTTGGCGCTGGTGTTATTGTATCAGCGCCAAAAAAATTGCGCCATTACCCATGGCTAGGAAACCCTCCTCTCACGCCAAAGAGTTTGGTATATCAAACTTAGGCATCGAACCATAAATACCGAAGATATAAAAAATTAAATTTAGCGACATCTAGCGGCGTCAAAAAAATTAAATTTTTTTCCAGAAATGTTTCGAAACAGAAATCATATGGGAGGGGGGCCTTACGGTGGACTTTTTTTTTTGTCCATATAAGGCGAGACGGCCTAATGTACATATGTATCGGCGCTGATAGGTTTACTCATAGAACTTTGTCATATAGCTAACGACTAGTAAGTAGTATCTGTTCTAAGATTCCGTAGAAGCTGCAGGGTCTCTGAAGAAGTGCAAATGGTAGTGTATTGAAACAGTTTATATGTATATCACACTTGATGACTCCTTGGCCGAGCTTTTCTTCTAATTTTTGGTGTGATCCGAACCGAGTGGAAGTACAATTTAACCTCTAATGCAAGCAAGGTTTGCCGAAACAGATATATATACATAACTAGTCTTGTTGGAACCTTTTTCATAGCAGAAACAAGCACTTCTCGATCACTCGATGTCACCGACTACTGAAACACTTAAATGTTGGATGGCCACTTACCCAAGTACGCACCTGCATTTCTAACATCATATTTTTTTTATTCCACTCCGCAAATTAAGCAAGCCACTCCCTTGCAGCAAACAATAAGAAGAAAAAATCACTTTAAAGTACAACTTCTTTTGCACTTAAAGAAAACTTCACTTCAAACTCATTACAAATGAGTCGAAATAAAAGAAATGCAACCATGCATGCGAATAAAATAGCAGCGCGAGCAATGTGAATAGAGAACAATTGGAGAGCAGCGGGAGCAATGTGAATAGAGAACAATTGGAGAGCAGTAGCAGAAGGAGCACCTAGTTGGGGAAAGTTGCGAGTCAGAACAGCAGGGAACCGGGCATTGAACCTGCTCAAACCCGTTAAATTTACCGTTCAAATGACAACCAATTCCACATTTTCTTAATTTCAATACAACTAAAACAACAACAACAATAATAATAATAATAATAAACACAACAATGACAAAATGTACCCTTACTGCTGACTGTTGCAGCGCTGTGGTTGTTGTGCGCTTCTGGTTACTCGTGCCGTTAACGCTTTTAGCTTTTCCGTGTTTCGTTTCGTTTCGTTTCGTTTTTTTTTTTTTTTTGTTTTTTTTTTTGATACTTTACCTCTTCGAATGTATTTAAGTATTGTATAAGTACATAGAGGAAAAGGTAGTTAGTGTATTGTATTCGTAGTAGTTGTATCTTTTCTAAAAAGGCAACAATTTACTTTCACCTAAAACAACAACAACGTCCAAGATTTGCCACTTCACTTATCATGTTCCAGGAAGAATTATAAATGATAATGATGATAATGAATAGGGCATGGAATTTCATGTACCAAAAAATATAAAATATGCGCATATAAAATGCAACAAAAACTGAGAAATATGCATGAAAAATCAAAAAAAAATGCATTAATTCAAATTTTTTCAACTTCAGATAATTCATGTTTGTTGAAGTTACAATCTATATATATAAAAATGATTTGGTATTTAATTGAAACGCTAAAACATGAAAACGGCTGAACCAAATCAAATACTTCCTTAGGGGGGTTTGTTTGTTGTTACCTCGCGAAGGTTTAGTCGAAGAAAAAATTTAAAAATGTTAGGGGGGCGTGGCACCTCCCATACAACCTTTATTTTTAAAGCTAATTATCTCTAAAACAGTTCAAGGTAGGGAGCTGAAAATTGGTATAGAGCTAAATGATATCAAAACCATTCCCACTCAGAAAAGTGGGGGTTATCATAAAAGGGGGCGTGGCACCTCCCATACAACCTTAATTTTTAAAGCTGATTATCTCTAAAACAGTTCAAGGTAGGGAGCTGAAAATTGGTATAGAGGTAGGTGATATCAAAACCTTTCCCACTCAGAAAATTTAGGGTTATCAGAAAAGGGGGCGTGGCACCTCCCATACAACCTTTATTTTTAAAGCTAATTATCTCTAAAACAGTTCAAGGTAGGGAGCTGAAAATTGGTATAGAGCTAAATGATATCAAAACCATTCCCACTCAGAAAAGTGGGGGTTATCATAAAAGGGGGCGTGGCACCTCCCATACAACCTTAATTTTTAAAGCTGATTATCTCTAAAACAGTTCAAGGTAGGGAGCTGAAAATTGGTATAGAGGTAGGTGATATCAAAACCTTTCCCACTCAGAAAATTTAGGGTTATCAGAAAAGGGGGCGTGGCACCTCCCATACAACCTTTATTTTTAAAGCTAATTATCTCTAAAACAGTTCAAGGTAGGGAGCTGAAAATTGGTATAGAGCTAAATGATATCAAAACCATTCCCACTCAGAAAAGTGGGGGTTATCATAAAAGGGGGCGTGGCACCTCCCATACAACCTTAATTTTTAAAGCTGATTATCTCTAAAACAGTTCAAGGTAGGGAGCTGAAAATTGGTATAGAGGTAGGTGATATCAAAACCTTTCCCACTCAGAAAATTTAGGGTTATCAGAAAAGGGGGCGTGGCACCTCCCATACAACCTTTATTTTTAAAGCTAATTATCTCTAAAACAGTTCAAGGTAGGGAGCTGAAAATTGGTATAGAGCTAAATGATATCAAAACCATTCCCACTCAGAAAAGTGGGGGTTATCATAAAAGGGGGCGTGGCAACTCCCATACAACCTTAATTTTTAAAGCTGATTATCTCTAAAACGGTTTATGGTAGGGAGCTGAAAATTGGTATAGAGGTAGGTGATATCTAAACCCTTCTCACTCAGAAAAGTGGGGGTTATCATAAAAGGGGGCGTGGCACCTCCCATACAACCTTAATTTTTAAAGCTGATTATCTCTAAAACAGTTCAAGGTAGGGAGCTAAAAATTGGTATAGAGCTAAATGATATCAAAACCATTCCCACGCATAAAAGTGGGGGTTATCGGAAAAAGGGGCGTGGCACCTCCCATACAAACTTAATTTTTCATGCTGAATATCTCTATTTTGTTTACGCTAGGGGCTTGGAAATTGGTGTGGAGATAAACGATAACAATTCCATATTAACGCAAAATAATAGGAGTTATACGAAAAGGGGGCGTGGCACCTACCAACAACATTTAATTTTTTAAGCTGAATATCTTTAAAAGGATTTAAGTCAGGGACCTGGAAATTGGTACAGAGCTATATGATATCAAAACAATTTTTGCGCATAAAAGTGTAGGTTATCGGAAAAGGGGGCGAGGCGTTTAAGGTTGGGACCTGAAAATTGGTCAGGAGATTGACGATATCAATAGCGTGCTTATGAAAAAACAGTAGTTTGGGGAAAAGGGGGCGTTGCACCTCCCATGCGTTCTTAATTTTTAAGGCTAAATATCCTTAAAAGCGCTCATGGCATGTACATAGAAATCGCTATGCATATAATATTATATGTATGTACATATCAATACCATGTTCACCCAAAAAAAAAAGATTTATCGAAAAATGGGGCATTGAACCTCCCATACGTACTAAACTTTTGAGGCTGAATATATCTAAAAGGGTTGATGGGGGGGCCTGAAAACCATTATGGAGGTATACTATATCAATCCTCTTACTTACTTAGTGAAAATAGCCAATACTCAGTGAAAATAAATATCCGGAACAGAAAACTAAAAATGTTGTGTATCGTGCAGCCTTAAACTGAATACTAAAATTATATATTTTTGAAGTTGTATACACAATGAAGTAGTGAAAAATCGTTAATTTTCTATTAAAAATAATACCGGTGTAATAACAATTTTTGAAATGAAATTAATAAAAAAATCTATTTTGGGCAGAACGAAGTTTGCCGGGTCAGCTAGTAGTTAAATAAATTAGGTACAAACATTTCTTAATTCAATTTTGCTCTTACGTTGTACGTTTATACATATCGTTAGCTTAGAGTGCAAACTGTGTAAATCCACTTTTTATGAAAAACTGTATTTTTATGTAGAACGCTAGAAAAATCAAATACGCACCACGCTAAACAAGTCTGTGATACTTGTCATATTTCTACTCGTTGTTATTCAGTGATACGCAAATTGTGTAAGTCCAAAAAACGAAGAAAATTGTGTAAGTCCAAAATAATTACATGAACAGAAAATTTTTTTTCATTTTGAATTTTTTTCATTTTTAGTTTTTGTCTCTCCTACAAAGTTTGAAAAAAGACTTACACAATTTGCACTCTAAGCTAGCGATATGTACATATTTACATGAACATAATTTTTTTTTTTTTCATTTCGAAATTTGTTAATTTTTTGTTTTTTTGTCTCTCCTACAATGTTGAAAAAAGAACTTACAAAATTTGCACTCTAAGCTAGCAATATGTATGTATGTTTTTATAGATATGTACATAAATTCAGTCTTGAACATTTCATAATTTGTAAAGGTTAATCCTTATTTAACGATTCATTAGCATACACAAATATTTTTTCATATTCTCAAAAAGAAAACTTTGCCGATTCGGTCGAAAAAAGCTCTTATACATAGAAAACGAACGTTCTACATCCACAGAGGTAATAGGAGATGTTTGAAAACGGCCCTTTGTCGACAGGTATGCACCGTATCGAAAATACTAATAATAGCCGTGTTCACACGAAACTCTATTCGTCGTCAGATGACTGTTATGCATGAATTTCGTTTGTATAAAACTGTCAACTAGCAAATTACAAAAATAGGCAATATAATGCGAAATATGTAATAAAAAAATGCAAACAACGCAAAATATGTAAAAATATGCATATATGACCAAAATATGCAAAATATGCAAAAACATTTGAATGCCATTTTTAAGACAATTTCACGATTCGCAAAGATTGTTTATTTATTTTGCTCTACCTAAATCTAAGGAAAACATGTATTTGCATAGATTTCCATGCCCTAATAATGAAGTTGAAAATGACGATGGCGATGATGATGTGTATGCCAACTGCACTTTGCTGATAGGATAGCGGTGTTGCTGGTGACAATTTTGTATGTGTAGCACACCCTATGAGTGCAGAGATAGTAATATTCACAATATATTTGTCTATAAATACGTATGTATTTACCTACATACACATTAGGTTAACACTTTTTGATTTGAGAACGAGCATTAGGTATGTTACTATGGTAGGAAGAGTAAGAGTTATTTTAAGTATTTTAAGACAATTACTTACTCTTCCGCGCACTAAAATTTTCTTGTGAGAATGAGTTGAATTTTTAATTTATAGCGAAGAGAAAGTATATGGGAAAATGAATAATTTCCGCACAGAGCAAAAGTATATATCGTTGCTCCGGAAGAAGAAAGACGCATGTCAGTAATTAATAATACAATGGCGCTATTATAACTCTGACGAGTTTTATGGCCGAGCTTCTCTCCCAATTCGAGGTGTGCTCCTTTTTGTTTTTCCTACTAATTGGGTGGACCTACAGTTTTATGCCGGCTCCGAACGGCGAATGCATTTTTTTGTGAGAAGCTTTTTCATGGCAGAAATACTCTCGGAGGGTATGCCGCCCACTGCCGAGAGGTGACCGCTGCTCTTAAAAAACCCAATAATTAGATTTTTACTAATTGAAAAATTGTTTTGGTGTTTGGCTCGGACCGTGGTTTGAACCCGAGACCTCTGACACAGCAGGCGAGCACTCTACCCACTGCACCACAGCGGCCCACAGTAATTTGTCGACGAAAAAAGACGCATTAAAAATATGTCGGTGAAGAAACGAAACATGTCGACGAAGATAGACGCATTAAAAAATATTTCGACGAAGAAAGACGCATTAGCATTATTTACTGCGAAGAAAGACGCATTAGCAATAATATTGACAAAGAAAAATAAAAAATCGAATACGTCTTTCTTTCCTAAAAAATATTTAAATTCGTCTTTCTTTATAGTAAAAAAAAGCGTCTTTCTTCGTTATCAAAAAAATAAAGAGTCTTTCTTTCGAAAAATATTTTTAATGCGCCTTTCTTTGAAAAAAAAAGTTTGCTTCTTTCCTCCTCAACAAAACACTTTGCGTCTTTTTTCTTCTATAGCGACGATATGGTATATAACTAGTAAAACTCCAAATCGTTTTACTACTTACTTAAGTTAAATTTTTTTTTATTGTCATTTTAAATGTGCGAAATTTTGCCGGAGTAATTTTTATATAAATCAAAAAAAAAAAAAAAAATGGTTAAAATTAGGGGTGAGTAATGACACGATTTTTTGGGAGTTGACACATAAGCACTGACTCACTAAAAAGAGTCGACTCACTGAGTTGGCACGATTGTGCTACAACACCTTGTGTTACAGCACGATTGTACTACAGCACATATTACTTTCGTGCTATTGTCAACCAAAAAGTGTTACTGTGTGCTATCAGAGACTGTGTCAGTGAAAGAGTCGCTCCGATGATGAATTGATATTTGTACGAGAATGGCATATAAATCAATAATAGAATTGAAGTGATAGGTGTGGGTGGGCAAATATATGGAAAATTAATTAGTTAATTAATTAATGTCGTTTTTGTTGTTGATTATTGATTTAGATCTATTGAGCTCTGAGATATAGGGTATTTAGGGATTTTTGAGATGTTCATGAAGTACACATATTGGGCTATCTGATGGATAAATAAAATATACATATGTGTGCCAATATAAACTTAGTTGATAAGATCAATTACAAATTTCAAATGAATGTATCTTTTTATATATGCACGATATACGATAATGGGTTAAAGTCCAAAAGTTGGGAAAAATCATCTAGCTTCTGAATATCATAACCAAATTTACCAAAATTAAGGGGAACAATCGAAAAAAACCTAAAATATGTGTCCATACAAAAACGGGTTTGTGTCCGAAAGTTAGTACAATTCATGCAGAATACACCTATATACACCAAATTTGCCTAAATCACCTGGAACAAATGAAAAAATGCATAAATAGGTGACCACCCCAATACCAAAAACCACCAAAATACACCAAGTGCCATATAAAGTAAGCATGCACATGACACTTAAATAAGAGGCGAAATCGAACGTGCCAGCGGAGTCGAGTGTGCTAATGAGTTAACATGCTATAAACGTGTCAGCGGAGTCAAGTGTGCTACTGAGTTAACGTGCTATAAACGTGTCAGCGGAGTCAAGTGTGCTACTGAGTTATAATTTTATCGTGAGGTGAGCTTGAGCGTGCAGCTCACTGATGGGAGTTGACACGGAGTTATGACTCAGTGCTGAGTTACCCAAGCCTAGTTAAAATACACATCGTATAGAAATATGTTGTTAGGTCGTTTTAACTCCTATTTTATAAAGACCCAAAAAAAAGTATTTCGAAGCTCGATAGAGGGTTAAAATGTTGTAGAAAATTATTCTTCATAAAATTTCACTATTGGTCTCCTCAGACAAAATCTTTGTACAAATAACGCAAAAGACCGCAGGTTATAATAATCACAAATTACGCCTCTTCCAACTAAGACTTCATTTATGTAGTACATTATTTTAGCTCTTTTTTACGCATACGTTGGCTTCCGGTGACTGCTATTGTATTGAAAAGAAGTTACAGATTCAAAAACGGAACCAACGAAAATCAGCCCCTCCGAGGGAAAGTTTTCCCTGCACAAGTTTTCTGAAAGCCTTAAGCATAAATTCCAATGATCAGCGGCAATAGCTGGATTCTACACGCCTATTGCTCAATAGCGAGCTCCAATTGTTAGTGCGATTGGGGCAAGTCTTGAGACTGTACTCTTGCCATAAAATGGCTCACCCTAACATGCATACATATGCAAATACGCCACTGCGTTTACATGTTACAATTACACTTAAATTTATAAGCTAAGCGCACATACTAGTTTACCTACATGTGAAATATGATGTGTGGGTGATGGGATGCACGAAAGGACATATTTTCTATATGCCAGTGATTGTTGTTTGGCGCATAAGCAGCTGTAGATTTGTATGCAAATAACTTTAGGGTAAGGCTATTGTGTGCGCTATGCGCGCGTACGTCAAGTGATGGGTGCGCCACTCAATATTCACATGTACATAGGAAAGAAGATATTCCATTTTTTTTTTTTTTTTTTTGAACCTAAAACAAGAGGGTTCAACTTGCCACTTGGAATATGTCACAGCGTTTCGTATTTATGTGCCTTACATATCTAAGTAAACTAAGTATCCCTAACACTTGTACGCTATTGGCACCCCGTGACTTCTATCAAATCTACTCCCCAGAATATACTACGTGCCCCCTTTGTGTGCGTATGTGGCAGAGAAAAAAAGGTGGCAACAAAGCAAAATTTTTTGTGCTGCCGTTGTTGCTAACTGCTTAATAAATTTACAAAAAAAAAAAAATATTTTACAAAGCGCAAGAGGCGAGTAAGAAGCGAGCGAGCGAGCGAGCAATGCTCAAACTGTTGGGGCAGCAGCAGCGCTGTGTGGCGCAAGGGTGCATGCAATCAGCGCCTTTACTGCAACGCTGCTTGTTACGCAGGAGGCGGAAACTCACGCAGTCAACTGTGAATTTAAGGAGGTTCAAAGCATTAATTTGCAAAAACTCGCACACATATGCACACTTACATACCCTGTAGGAAAAATCTCTAGTTCCAATCTACATAGGTCGCTTCTAGTGCATTTTTTGCTACTACTAGTGTGAGCTAAATCTCTTTTGAATGTTATCAACTGGCGAACTTAACACGGCGATGTCCTAGGCAGTATCAATTGTCACTCTCTGCACTACGTTTTCGATAGTTCTGAACTAGCTACAAGTACCTACAAATTCTACAGTTTTCCATCTGCCGCTTAAGAACAGCATTTGATACACTTCATGCAAGTGGCGCCATGTCCCACTGGCTAACACGTGTGACAATTAATCTGGCGAGCGCGGGTTCGAATCCCGTCAGTGTCGAGGCGGATAATTTTTTTTCGTTTTTTTTTTAACTAACATTTTTTTTTATTTACTTATTTAATAAAAATTTACAAAAATATTAAAAAATTAATAAAAAAAAATTAAAATAAGCCTGAGGGATCGGAAAATCATAAATAGGCGAACATTTCGTTTCATTAATTGAAGATGCAAATTTTACTCTTTATACGATGTGCTTCACTAACAATCTGAGAATTGTAGAAATATGCAAACCTGACGGCAAACGGATGAACGAAAAAAATTCATGAAATTTTTGTCAACCCGAAATTGCATACAAATCAAAGTGTGTCTTATAATGGTGACTCAATTCACTCCTTCTGAACTGGTGAGAGTCTAACTACAATGGAGTTAGTTCCTGTTTGACACCTTTTCGCTAGTTCGGAACTAGAAATTTTGCCCACTAGTTATTGAGTTCCCTACAGGGTGTGTATATACCGATGTATGTATTTGCATGCATTCGAGACGCACGCATCCGCCTACAACGCGCAGCATGATGTACGCATATAAAAACACGCATTCATGTACATATGTTTGTAATTATATATGTATGTACATATTTGTGCTGCCATACTTCCCTTTCATCAGTCGCGTACGCATTGAAATGTTGCGTAAGTATACGCACGGCACGCACTTGAAACTCTTCTGCTGCGCCGGAGTTGGGGCAATTGGGGTGAGTCCATTGGGGTGCTGCAAATGCTTGGGGTGGCACTGTGCGGCAAGCCTTGCGGAAGTGTGAGCTAAAAGGAGTATGTAATTGAAGGCTTCATGTCTTGCAAATGCTTTAAGAAACTTTTTATAAAAATTCCTATGAAAAACTAATTTAACTGCAATATTCAAGTCGGATAAAATCGGAAGTTTTTTACCAAAACAACTTTCATACGCCGAGCAATAAACCGATTTCTTCTAGTTGTAAATCCAGTCATTTATGAATTGAACGAAACTATTTAATAAAAAGGAAAGGCCGCTTTCAGTTATGGACAAGAAAAGTTAAGCTCAGCTTAAGCGAAAGCACTTACTTGAACCTGATGGATTTGTAAATTGATTGAGCATGAAAATATGTTGTTGGTCAATGAAATTAGCACATCAAAGTCTCGTAGATCCAGCCTATCACTTTGAAAATCCATCAAGTGGAGGTCCAGCTTAACGGAGCCTGCAAGTAGTCTTCTTTGACAGTCTTGTTTTTGTAATTTTTATACCTTTCATGAGAATGAAATGGTATTATAACTTAATGCCAAAAATTTTTTGTCGAAAGTACCAGAAGGAAGCGTGGGGGACCCACCAAAATATATACCGATATGGTCAGAATCACGAGCTGAGTCGATTAAGCCATGTCCGTCTGTCCGTCTGTCCGTCCGTCCGTCTGTGTGAACGCAAACTAGTCCCTCAGTTTTTGAGATATCTGAATGAAATTCGGAATACAGGTATGTTGTTAAATGCAGCTGATCATTTGTCGGAACCGGCCGAATCGGACCACTATAACATATATAAAACAACCGATTATTCAGATATACATGAAATTTTTGGGTGTAATTTGTGCATAACTTCCCAATTTAAACAGCTAAGGACGTGAAACTTTGAAGTAGACGTACCCATTTTGGCCCAAACAAGGTTACCGAAAATTGTCAAGATCGGACCACTATAACATATAGCTCCCCTACAACCGATTGTTCAGATATGGACATTTTGGTGTATAACTCCTCCATTTTAACAGCTAACGGTGTGAAATTTTGAAGTATTTGTACCCATATTGGCCCAAACGGGATTAACGGAAATTGTCAAGATCGGACCACTATAACATATAGCTCCCATACAACCGATTGTTCAGATATGGACATTTTGGTGTATAACTCCTCCATTATAACAGCTAGCGGTGTGAAATTTTGAAGTATTTGTACCCATATGGGCCCAAACGGGGTTACCGAAAATTGTCAAGATCGGACCACTATAACATAGAGCTCCCCTACAACCGATTGTTCAGATATGGACATTTTGGTGTATAACTCCTCCATTTTAACAGCTAACGGTGTGAAATTTTGAAGTATTTGTACCCATATTGGCCCAAACGGGATTACCGGAAATTGTCAAGATCGGACCACTATAACATATAGCTCCCATACAACCGATTGTTCAGATATGGACATTTTGGTGTATAACTCCTCCATTTTAACAGCTAGCGGTGTGAAATTTTGAAGTATTTGTACCCATATGGGCCCAAACGGGGTTACCGAAAATTGTCAAGATCGGACCACTATAACATATAGCTCCCATACAACCGATTGTTCAGATATGGACATTTTGGTGTATACCTCCTCCGTTTTAACAGCTAACGGTGTGAAATTTTGAAGTATTTGTACCCATATGGGCCCAAACGGGATTACCGGAAATTGTCAAGATCGGATCACTATAACATATAGCTCCCATACAACCGATTGTTCAGATATGGACATTTTGGTGTATAACTCCTCCATTTAAATAGCCAAGACACCATTTTTTCTAATAAATCTTTCCGTAAATAACCCACAGAATTAAAATTATAAATTAAACATAATCAGTCTATGTACATACATACATAGGTAACTTTTCATTTCCCCACTCATGAAAGGTATGAGGTCTTCGGTACGGGCGAAGACAGCCGCGCTTTTACTTGTTTTTTTTTTTTTTTTTGTAAACGAAGTATTGACGCATGTGCGCGCAACCCCACAACACAAAGGGAAATGCAATCGTAGATCTTCCTAGGGATGGCAACTATAACCGGAAAATCGATTATAATCGGTTAATTTCTTTCGGTTAACGGTTAAAATGTATCGGTTTTTTCCTTTTGGCCTTTTCCAAGGCCAACTTTAAAAAACTTAATCATGAGTTAGCTAGTTTAACATGGCCAAAATTCAATAACGATGTCGAGCAAAACGTTTTACTTTTTAATAAAATTATTCATTGCCTATTTGAAAAACTTGTGCCTAAACGTGTTCGTGAGTACAGTGAGCCATTACAACCTTGGTTCACAAAAGAGCTTAAAACTTTAAAAAATAAGAAATCCCGATTTTTCAAATCATACAAGAAATCGGGCTTGCATGCCGACTACTTAAAGTATGCTGAGCTTAGACGCCAATACTTTGTGTTAAATAAAAAATGCTATAGAGCTTATATACGTAAAATTAAGTCTAATTTTATTCGTAATCCAAAATCGTTTTACAGTTTCGTAAACTCCAAGAGAAAAGTTAATGGGTTTCCGTCTGCTATGAGATATCAAGACAACACTTCAAGTGATAGTCAAGAAATTTCCAATCTTTTTGCACAATTTTTCAAACATAATTATTCCAACATAGAAGAACTTCCATTTCGTAACTATCCATATCGATTATCTCCTAATACATCAATTTACAAACCATATATATCTGCAGATGACGTGTTATCAGCTTTATTATCATTAAAAGAGTCATTTAGTTATGGTCCTGACCAGATACCAACATGCTTTCTAAAAAAATGTGCCATAAACCTGTTTAAACCACTAACTGCATTATTCAATAGTTCCTTAGAACAAGGCATTTTCCCTATGCTCTGGAAAGAGTCATTCATTATCCCCCTTCATAAAAGCGGGAGTAGGTCCTCCATAGAAAATTATCGAGGTATAGCAAATATTTCGGCTATTCCTAAATTATTTGAAGCAATAGTTACCAATAGATTGTCTCATTCAACGTCCTCATTAATTTGTGATTCCCAACACGGGTTCTGTAAGGGTAAATCAACGGTCACAAACCTACTGGAGTTTACCACTAGTATTTCAAATGGATTTTCTCAAAACTTGCCCACTGATGTTATATACACGGACTTCAGCAAAGCATTTGATAAAGTCAATCACACCTTGCTGATTCTTAAACTTGATCTTCTTGGCTTTCAGCCCAGCCTTTTGCAATGGATATCTTCATATCTTTTAAATAGGACACAAAGGGTGATTTTCAAAAATGCTTACTCGTCTATTATTAATGTTACTTCAGGAGTTCCTCAAGGCAGTCACCTTGGCCCGATTCTGTTTTTGCTATTTATTAACGATATAACTACTACAATTAAACACTCAAAAATTTCATTGTATGCGGACGACGTAAAGCTTTTTAGATCAATCTCTTCATTTGATGATAGAACTTTGCTTCAGGAAGATTTAAATTCCTTAGTTTCTTGGTGTGACACTAACTTAATGCCACTTAACCTCAATAAATGTAAATTCATGCGCTTTTCCCGGAAAACCGTACAGCCAGCTTCTTATGCAATAAATGGCTTAGGCCTCGAACAAGTAAATGAGTTTGTGGATTTAGGTGTAATAATGGACTGCAAACTTAGTTTTAACATTCATATTAATGCTACAGCAAATAAGGCAAGAGGTGTCTTAGCGTTTGTAAAACGTTGGTCAAAGGAATTCAGCGACCCATATATAACTAAAACACTCTTTACAACTTTAGTAAGACCTATATTGGAATATGGTTCCATAGTTTGGAATCCATACTATCAGATTCACTCTGATCGCTTAGAGTCAGTCCAAAAACAGTTTTTGCTTTTTGCTTTAAGAAATTTGCCTTGGGATTCTGGTTACAATCTTCCACCGTATACTAGCCGTTTAAAACTCCTTAATCTTCCGACTCTTGCAAGTCGACGAGAAATGTTAGGGGTAATATTTATCGTTAAGCTCTTGAATGGCTTAATTCTTTCTCCTTTCTTGCTAGCTGAAATAAACTTTAACATTCCTTCTCGTTCAACAAGACACTTCAACCCTATCTACTTAAAGCAGTGTAAATCAAACTTTGAATTAAATGAACCTTTCCGGGGTTTATGTAAGAGCTTTAATTCCTATTCCAGCTTTTTAGATATTTCGGACTCACTTTTCATTATAAGGGAAAAAATACTGTCTTATCTTAACACATAGTAGCGATTATTCTGTTATAATTCTCAAGACTAACTTCAATTGTACTATACTCAGCTGATGATTTTATTTCTCTGTAGCTGAGCAGTTTAAGATCTCGACGCTTAACAAACTCCTGCCACTCAACACCTCGGCATTTTATGTAAATAAAAAATATCCGTACGTCATGCGGGTGCGCCTCTCGTGCGGTCGGGCGGGATTGGAGGGCGTGGGTTATTATTATTATTATTATTTTTTCGATTAACCTTTTTCCTCTAAAATCTAAAATAATCGAAAGGAAATAATCGAGAATTACAGCCTTTTCATTCGAGTCCGAATTCAGTTACATACGGTTTTGTGAGTATATCCAAAAAACCGCAATATACGTTTCCTCCAGCCAGCGTTGCCGAATTGACGATTTTATCGTCATTTTGACGATTTTTCCAAGCAATGATTTGACGATTTTTCTCAATAAATGACGATTTTTTCGTTTATTATATATTTTTTTAAGGAAAGTAGCATTATTAAAAATTTAAACCATCTCAGTACAATAATTAAATGGTTATCTTCATGAAATAAATCCTTATATTTTGTAAATTATTTTTCAAGGCAAAATGTTAGTATTAATGAATGATTGATGATGTTATTTAAGTAAGCGCAATGTTCAGATAAATGTGCACAGCTTTTTTAAATATGATTTCATTTATATACGAATTTGTATGAATTCGTACCTCCTTAAAATTGTTTTTGGGAAAATTTTCCATTAAGGAACAACGCCCCGAAATAAATGACTTTTTCAGGGGGGCTCTCACAGGACTTGGAACTGAAATCAAAAATTTCCGGAGGCTTGTAGTTTACAAGATATTTGTTGTTAAGATTTTAAAATTTACCAAACAAAACACGAAAACTACGATCTATTTCCGAGATAAAAGCACGTATTAAAATGAGCAAATGCATATATGTATGTGTGTAGAACAATATTTTGCGTTGGCGGCCTTCAGCCGCGCTTTAAAAAAAATAATCCTCAGCCAACATAAATAATATAATATCTATGGACCCATCCAACCTTAACGACAATTATCTCGTAAACTGTAAACTTCCTGCAAGTTTTGATTTCAGTTTTGAGATATCTGAGAGCCCCTGAAAAAGTAATTTTTTTTCGTGGTGCGCTTTCTTAGTGGAAAGCCGACACTTTTTTGTTTACAACGTGTTTTTAGTATTGACGATTTTTTCGCTGAAATTACGATTTTTTATTATTATAATAAAAACGAACACACATACATAGTATGTATAAGAATTAGCTTGTTTGTCCTCTTGGGGTACTACGTATTAATTTATCAATAATTTTAATCGAAAAACGGTTATAATCGGTTAGTTCCCTACGATTATTCGCGATTAATAATCGAATCCTTTCGATTAACCTAAAAAACGGTTAATCGATTATTAAATTTTTTTTGCCATCCCTAGATCTTCCTTTGAACAGACGCTAAAACTAAGGAAGGAAAAAAACATATGTGAGCGATAAAAGCACACGGCAGCACTAACTTCAAAACATTCACTTTGTATAGCAAATTGGTTTTTTTGCTTGATTTTTCTTATTGTTCTCACACCACCCAGTGGCACTGTGTCGTGAGCTGCTGACTGGATGGTAGTGAGCTGCTCAGCCTACTATCTAATATACATGTATGTGGCCATATATGTACTCTGAAAAAAATACCCGTAGTTAAACCAACAACTTTCCGCTGTTGAATCTCCGTCTTTGATTCAACAGCAAAAGTATTTGTTTTTACAGTAAAGATTTTGATCCAACAATTTATTCAAAAACGGGCGTTGTTGTTTCAAAAACTTGCTTGCCTTTAAAAAAAATTTTTGTGAGAAAATATTTTTTGTGAGAAAACCAACAAAAAAAATAATGATGGAGGGAAGATGAAGAGAAAAATCCAAAAAAAAGTTTATTTTTAGCAACAATTTTCTCCCCGTTGTTGATTTAAAGGCAAAAGTATTTGACCCAACAGTTTCCGCTGTAAACAAAACTAATGAGAACAAATTTTTTTAAATTTTGTTTTTACAATGATTCAAATAATTCATGGATTCCTTTTTAGGAAATGGAAGTATATATATGTTACTACAATTCAATATAATGTTGAATGTTCCACTATGTGACGATTGGATAGAATTTCAGGTTGATGTCATGGTTCGAAGCCGGAGGAGAATATAAAATAAAGAAGAAAAATCAGAATAATAAATAAAGATAGCAACTAGTGAATGATAAGAAGGAGAGAAGAATAGGAGAACAAGCGGAGGCTACATATTTGCAGTTGGGACCCGGGCGGAGAGAAGATGAAGAGTAAAATGCAAACAAAAATTAATTTTTAGGTGAAAATTTTTTCCAACAATCTCCGTTATTGACTTAAATCAACAATGCTCGCACCTTTGAAACAACAACGGAGCGTTGTTGGGCACATTTCAACTGCGGAAAGTAGTTGATTTAACAGCGAAAGTCTTTAGATTTACAACGTTTTTTTTTTCAGAGTATGTACATATGTATGTATGTGTTTATTATCCCTCTGTGTGCGCGTACCTTATCGCATGTAGGCAGGGTGCGTTGCACTTGAATGCACACCAAACCCATTCAATGTGCTCCAGTTCACCGCACACAACTCACAGGTGACTAAGGGATTGACGTAGTGATTGACTAACTAACTGACTGTCTAACTGTTAGCTTGACAAACTATTTTTCTTTTTTAACTTTCCTACCAGTCTTTATCACCATCTTCACAGCTTAAAATCAACTCTTTTCATAAGCATCTCGCTCATTTGCAATGCCGCGGCCGCCCGGTTTTTGTTTTGGCTTTCGCTCAAGAGGCTCACGGTCGCACTCGTTAGATGATAGATCCTTGTGTGAACGGGGCGTATTATGATCCCTGCAAAGCTATGCATTTTCACCCTCGCTAAAATTTACAAATAAATGAGTAAAAGCCAAATCATAGCACAAGAAGAAAATAAGAAGACAGAAGAAGAACAACAACAACTCAAGCAAAAACAAGTAAAAGCGTGGCTGTCTTCGGCCGTACCGAATACTTCATACCTTTCATGAGTGGGGAAATGAAAAGTTACCTATGTATGTACATAGCCGGATTAAGTTTAATTTATAATTTTAATTCTGTGGGTTATTTATGGAAAGATTTATTAGAAAAAATGGTGTCTTGGCTATTTAAATGGAGGAGTTATACACCAAAATGTTCATATCTGAACAATCGGTTGTATGGGAGCTATATGTTATAGTGGTCCGATCTTGACAATTTTCGGTAACCCTGTTTGGGCCCATATGGGTACAAATACTTCAAAATTTCACGCCGTTAGCTGTTAAAATGGAGGAGTTATACACCAAAATGTCCATATCTGAACAATCGGTTGTAGGGGAGCTATAGGTTATAGTGGTCCGATCTTAACAATTTTCGGTAATCCCGTTTGGGCCCATATGGGTACAAATACTTCAAAATTTCACGCCGTTAGCTGTTAAAATGGAGGAGTTATACACCAAAATGTCCATATCTGAACAATCGGTTGTAGGGGAGCTATATGTTATAGTGGTCCGATCTTGACAATTTTCGGTAACCCTGTTTGGGCCCATATGGGTACAAATACTTAAAAATTGCACGCCGTTAGCTGTTAAAATGGAGGAGTTATACACCAAAATGTCCATATCTGAACAATCGGTTGTAGGGGAGCTATAGGTTATAGTGGTCCGATCTTAACAATTTTCGGTAATCCCGTTTGGGCCCATATGGGTACAAATACTTCAAAATTTCACGCCGTTAGCTGTTAAAATGGAGGAGTTATACACCAAAATGTCCATATCTGAACAATCGGTTGTAGGGGAGCTATAGGTTATAGTGGTCCGATCTTAACAATTTTCGGTAATCCCGTTTGGGCCCATATGGGTACAAATACTTCAAAATTTCACGCCGTTAGCTGTTAAAATGGAGGAGTTATACACCAAAATGTCCTTTTCTGAACAATCGGTTGTAGGGGAGCTATATGTTATAGTGGTCCGATCTTGACAATTTTCGGTAACCCTGTTTGGGCCCATATGGGTACAAATACTTCAAAATTTCACGCCGTTAGCTGTTAAAATGGAGGAGTTATACACCAAAATGTGTATATCTGAATAATCGGATGTTGTGGAACTATATGTTATAGTGGTCCGATCTTGACAATTTTCGGTAACCTTGTTTGGGCCAAAATGGGCACGTCTACTTCAAAGTTTCATGTCCTTAGCTGTTTAAATGGGGAAGTTATGCACAAATTACATCCAAAAATTTCATGTATATCTGAATAATCGGTTGTTTTCTATATGTTATAGTGGTCCGATTCGGCCGGTTCCGACAAATGATCAGCTGCATATAACAACATACCTGTATTCCGAATTTCATTCAGATATCTCAAAAACTGAGGGACTAGTTTGCGTTCACACAGACGGACGGACGGACAGACGGACATGGCTTAATCGACTCAGCTCGTGATTCTGACCATATCGGTATATATTTTGGTGGGTCCCCCACGCTTCCTTCTGGTACTTTCGACAAAAATTTTTTGGCACTAAGTTATAATACCATTTCATTCTCATGAAAGGTATAATGAGACAAAAATCTATAAAGATGTAGAGAGTTCATGCATAAAGAGGTATGGAGAGAGCAAAGAAATAAACAAAAGCAAAAGTAAATGATGACAAGACCCTCAAGAATGACCCACACCCAATAAAATGTCATTTGTGCTATGTTATTATAGGATACGCCTGCATAAATTTATATCACAAGTTTTGCTTTTCATACATTTCATATAAAAGTGTGGGTACTTGTATGTATGTATTTGAGCTATGCCATGTTCTTTTGCCATTATTCGCGCTGTCGGTCGTATTTAATGCAGAGGACGCAAAAGGATAATTGTGTGTAGTTACCATTTGAAATAATTAAAAAGAATATACATATATACTAGGGATTCCAATTTTTCCCATTTTTGCGATCCCGGGATTTTCGGTATTTTTTTTTATAATCCCGGGATCCCGGGATTGGTCCCGGGATTTTGCCATTAATTATTTTCCGACATTTTGGGTTGAAAAAAGTGAATATATTTTTCGTGGAACGCTACAACTTTAAAATGCAAAGAAAGTAATTGATTTTTATTGCTATTTTTTATTTAAAACAAAAATTATTTAATTAAAAAAAATAAATAAATTCATGCGTATTATTTAAAATACTTAAGAGTTACTTTAAAAAATACAAACAACAAAGAAAATGGCATACATTTGGTGTAAGAAATATTTGCTTTACAGTTGGTACTTTTAAGATATTGACAAGAAGGCTTGCGATCATTTGATAATAATGTGTGACAAAATAAAAAATTTGAAAGTACTTTTTCGAGGTTCACATATGTTAAACGAGTAGGCCTTACCAAAACATCCGAAGACTGCATATTTAGAATTTCAGTACACCCTCAAAATCTGGAGTTACGGGCCAAAAACCCCTCTTTCATAGGGTAAGTCAGTCTGTTTCGTCTATCAACATGATTTTTAAATATTATCGAAATTAATTTTTTTCCATAATTTTTTCATATTTCTCGAATAATTTGTTAACCAGTGTATATATATAATTACATATTTCGAAACAATCTCCTGTTAATACTGTTTTCAACGAGATAAAAACTATTATTAAAGATGAAAAAATTGAATCTTTGACATTGTAGTGTGAAACTCTCAAGTCTAGTTAAAATTTTACCTGGTCTTTGGTAATTTTATTTCTTGATTATTGTTTGCTTTTTCTTCCAATATTTACTTTTCATGGGAGAAAATTCCGAAAACTGTTGAGAATAAAATGGCCCAAAATCAGGAAATCGAAGTTATCAAAAGAATTTTACCACAAGAATTAAAAATTTTAAAAGTACCTAACGTACGTTTCCTTACTTCACAACAAAAAAATTTAATTAAAAAAAAATCAAAAAATATTAATTCTTACTTTCACTAATGGACATTTTTAATTTTGGCAAAAATGTTGCACTTATTATGAATTTTCTTCGGGCTTTCAAATTTTTTTGCTCTATTCCAAAATTTTTTCTGGCGTTTTTGTTCTATTGACAAAATATAAAACTAGCCTGATTACGGGGAAAATATTTCTGCTCTTCTGCGTTGCATTACTTTTGTTATGCATCATATGAAAAATGCAACATTTTCACAGGGCACAGGGCACATGTTGATAATTCTGCCATGTAATAATTCAAAATTTTCGTTCAGAATAGGAAACGCTATTAGTATACAGATCTGAGATCAATAAAAATTATATAAAATACTTTTTTTTGCTATAATAGGGGAATATTCTGTCTTTATTTTATCCCGAAAATCCCGGGATCAAAAATCTAGCAATCCCGGGATTTTCGGGGTGTCAAAAAGGGCGGGATCCCGGGATCCCGGGATCCCGGGATTGGAATCCCTAATATATACATATGTACCTATGTATTTACATTCGCAGAAAAAGCACATGGCTTTGCAAATTATTCAGCAAGTTTGAATAATGAGGTAGATTTAAATTAAAACCAAAACCAAAAAAAAAAGAATTGCTACATTTAATAAGAAAGGTGTAAATTTGTTGTCAGCGAAAATTTTATAGCCAGATGGCAACGCCATAGAAAAAATGAGTTTGCTCTTACTCCGTAGATGCGAACTATTACTGATGATGATGGGTGTGGTTGTTTGCTGTGCCATGCCGTCCCGCCCGCTTGAATAATCCCGAGTCCAATTAGCGCACGAAGCGCCATGTTCATGCACACAACTCATAGTATCAATACATTGGTTGTGGGCTAGAGTTCGCCTATCTGTACAAACCATTTCGAGGCATCGATTAACCTACTTAGGCTAGCCACTGCTGAGTCGGCTATTGTGCCCAAGTTGGAAAGCACAAAATTGCCAAAGGTGTTGTGTCTAATAAGAGCAAGAGGCCTTTATACTCTTGATTGCATCTTTTACATATGATGTTGGAAACGGGATCCCTAATCTGGAAGATGTCCTTTCCGCACCTTTTGATTACGTCCTTGGTTCTATGTGGCTTATAAGCCGGTCATGTTTGCTTCCTTACATGTGCTCGCGCAGTTCCATCCAAGTGTTGCCTGCTGTCGGAATTTTAGCTCAGCTTGGCTGTTCTGCTAACGTCCATGGCTGCCACCCGCTTTCGCCAGTTCGTCAGCCTTCTCAAATACCATCGATATTCCTATGACCAGGAACCCTTATGATGGATAGTGAAAATACTATAGCGCCCGCTGCTTGAAACATATTTTTGCAGCGGCGTACTTATGGTTTTGGATGTCGTGGTAGTTGAGTTAAGCGCCACAACCTGGCTGTCTGAATATATGTATATACACCTTGTCCCCGGTGACCATCTGTTTCAGTAGGAGCTCACAAGCGCTTGCAATGACAACAACTTCCGTTTGGGAGACGCTTGCTGAACTAGGGAGGCGAAATTAAAGATACACATTAAGAAAAAAACCCAGCTCCAAAACATAGTGATGGAACAAGGCAATCTGATGGCTGAACTCCATCAGGTATCCTGCTGAGAATGCTGCTGTGATGGATCTATTAACAGATCACATAATCCACACCTGATTCTCACTAAAAGTACTACTGCAGAACTTTTGGAAAGGAAATGGAACCGGAAACAGTAAATAACTAGACTGTACTGCAGAGAAAGCGATTCAAATACATGCGGTCTTGTTATTTCAGGTAGCTACGTGGTCTAGTTACAAGGGAGTCTAAGAAACTCCACCTATGGTTTGAGTTGGCGATATTCTACTAGTTGCTCCACTGCAACCTAAGCTATTTATCAACTGCAAGGAAGAAAGCCACTTTCCATAGTCAAATGCTATTTTTTGCACGTATCACAGATCTTAATAAATATAGTATACTAGCAAATACCCGTCCCGCTTCGCAGCAACGAAAAAAGTTTTTATGTGACAATGAGGGTTTCCCTTTACATTTCCCTTTGTCTTTCCTTTTCCTTTAATTTTAATTTTACCTTCACCCTTCCCTTTACCATTACCCTTATCTTTACCGGGACCGTCCAACACCATCCGGGTCCACTACTTGAACCATCTCTGGGAAACCGACTGAAACAATAACAATGAAAATATCTGTATGTTGAAGTCCTGCTCTTCACCTTTCATTTGATACCAATATTGCTCAAATACTTGCTGGGTCACTCTGGGTCCACATTTGGGCCTATATTCCAGGAAATTTCCACTCTTCCGAAATTCTATATACCCTATCACGTACGCTTATGCCCAGGAATCTACTGTGAAAATTTCATAAAGATCGGTTGTTTACTTTGGGAGTCCATAAATAACACGCACGCATTAATTTTTATATAATAGATTCGTTGGGAAATAGAAAGAGAAGCACAGATGTGCAAGTCACATCAGTCTACTAACAACAAAGCTCTATAATAAGCACAACTGGGTATATAAAACTCATGTACTTACCACTCTCACAGCATTTGAACACAGCAGTAGAACACGGCAAGGCGAAGCTCACCTGTTTCGCACTGCAAAAGCTGTCTCGTGCGATACAGTAAATGAACACAAACAAAGTGAAATGAAGTGAGTGAAGAGAAAGGAGAAACAAACAGCAAACAGCACAAAAAATAAAAAAAAATTAAAACGAAAAACGTAATAATAATAATAATATAATACAATGGTGCTATTATAACTCTGACGAGTTTTATGGCCGAGCTTCTCTCCCAATTCGAGGTGTGCTCCTTTTTTGTTTTTCCTACTAATTGGGTGGACCTACAGTTTTATGCCGGCTCCGAACGGCGAATGCATTTTTTGTGAGAAGCTTTTTCATGGCAGAAATACACTCGGAGGGTATGCCGCCCACTGCCGAGAGGTGACCGCTGCTCTTAAAAAATCCAATAATTGGATTTTTACTAATTAGAAAAATTTTTTGATGTTTTGCCCGGACGTGGTTTGAACCCGAGACCTCTGGCATAGCAGGCGAGCACTCTACCCACTGCACCACAGCGGCCACGAAAAACGTGGGTTCGAGTAAATCTAGGAATTATGAATGCTGTTAATGTGTTGCCCAAGGGTAACACGGAGAGAATCATAATAAAAATCTTTGAGTTTTAGCTGTTGAGAATCTGTTGGGCTACCGTGTTTGATGCTGCTGCTGTTGTTGTTGTTGTTGTTGCTCGCAACATGGCGTCAAAATGGCGACAGCGGCAGTGGTGGTGACTGCGTTGGCGGCGAGGGTCGTCCCCAGTCACTAAATTTACATGCACGTACATTATGTGTCAAGTTGGCAGAAAAGAAGGCTGCTTGCTTGCTTGCTTGCTTGGTTGGTTGGTTGGTTGGTTAATGCAAAGTGGGGTAAGGTAGGGTAAGGAGGTAAAGCAAAGTTACGGTTAAAAGTAAGGTAGAAAGTGTGTGTGTGTGTGTGTGTGTGTGTGTGTGTGTGTGTGTGTGTGTGTGTGTGTGTGTGTGTGTTGGGTTTGGCATAGAAAGAAAAATCTCTTAACAACCAACCTTTGCCAACTTACCCACTTACTTAAGTATTTTGCATGCGCAAGATGCAAAGTATTTGTTGTTGTTTCTTTATTTGTTTGTTGGTTGTCGTTTCACGTAGCTGCGACGACATTAAAAAGCAAATTTAAATCTTCGTAAATCTAATAGCATGTTCATGGTGAGCCTGCGTTTTGCGTTTCGAAGGCAGTTTTGCGTTAAGTCCAAAACGCAACATTAAATGTTACATTTCTCCATACAAATGCCACCACCAAAATGCAACTTAACGCAACTATTTTTTTGCGTTTTGAATGCTAACGCAGAAAGCAACCCTGAACTCTTCGAAAAAAATTTCCATTCGAATGGAAAATAGTGGCAACACTCTGGCAATACAAGAACGAAATACCTACAAGATTACGCATATAGAGCAGCATGAGCATGGGCACACGAGCTCCATGATGACGTCACTCTACATGTAATGAACGAAAGTAAACAAAACAGAGATCAAAATTAATACCAAAGCGGTTGGTACGTTTGGTTTGCAAAATTAGTGTATTATATTATTACATATTTTGCAAATTCTTGTTCTATTTTTTTAATTAGACAAAACAAAAAAATAAACCTCAACACCTGATTGCGTAATCTGGGATATTAGCTCCGTTTGTTTCGAACTTCTCAAATGCGCATTTACAAAACGCGGCAGCATGAACACTTTTCGAAAAGCCATCTTCGAAAATGTAAAATGTTGCGTTTCAAATCCAGCATGAACATAGTATAAACCTTCGCAACTCTACTCCGCATCTATGTATGCACCCTCACACATCTTCATCACCTCATCGTCATCATCACCTTGAGTTTGAGCGTCATCTTCCACTGCGCTGAGCCTCTTTAAGTATGTATGTAAATCCCTTGAGTCATTTCCTTCGCCTACTTACTGGCAGCTGCTATGAGCCTTCTGCGTGTGCCTAAAGAGAAGGGCTGGCAAGCTGGCAAAGGGGATTGTATGAATATTTTCCCTTGACTGCGCCCGTCGCGGAAAGTTGTTATTAATTTAGTTGCAAATTGCTGTAAGCAACTGCGGTAGCACTTAGAAGCTAAAACGTGCAATGGGCGACGACGAGCGACAACCCCAGCATTGCCGCCGCCAATTGTTTGGTGTTAAGCTTCCTGCTGCTTTTTGTTATCATCAACTGCTTTCCGTGTGCCGCGTCTTTGCGCCATCTTTGGCATCTTTGGTGATGGTCATTCATTTTGATGTTGCGCCAAAAAAAATGTTCACTTCTCAATTTGTGACTTGTAATTTGGACTTTGGGCTTTGTTGTTGAATTCGGCGAGCTCTGCAGTTGATTGCTGGTGTGTGACAAGTAAATTCCTTGCGCAATTGATTTGGTGGAGGCGTTTATTCGGCATTCGCTTGTTTGGTCGGCTGGTCGGTTGGTCAATCGATTTGCTGCGCTTTGAATTCTGAAAGCAAGCCAAGTTTTGTAGCAGAGAAAATACAAAAAAAAAACGGTTGTCAAAGTTGTCGTAAGTGTTACGCGATTTTGGGGATTAAGAACGGAAAGTTCATTTAGTGTGGGGCACGTTCAATATTCGGAGGGCACGTGTAGATTTGATTTGAAAATGTTTTATTTATGTTTTGGAGTGGAAAAGGCATGAAATTCTTATTAAAAAGTGAAAATTCGTGCTTGGTTGAAGTAAATGGTACTAAAATTGGTTAAGATCAGACCTGGGTAATATCAAGTACCAGTACGACTTGTGACAAGTACATTTTAAAAGAATTGTACTAGTACTGGTACTTGCATTCCCAAATTTTCAAGTACTAGTACAAGTACAAGTACAAAGAATTGAAAAAGAATTGAAGTTTTAGCAAATACTTCAAAGTAATTGAAAAGAATTGAAAAATGTACTTGAACCGATTTTCAAGTACTTTCAATTCTTTGACCTAGCAATTCTTTTTCAATTCTTTGTACTTGTACTTGTACTAGTCTTGAATATTCTGAAAGTACTTGGTACGGACTCATTACTTCAAGATCAAAATATAAAGTATTTAAGTACGTAATAGTCCAATTACTACTCAGTATTACCCAGGTATGGTTAAGATCCATTTAAACCTCGCTTAGGTTCTTTGTAAAGCTGGATTATAAGCTTCAGATCTATTATATACCTACTAATGAATGTGTGTGTGTCTGTCAGCGCGTTCTTTATGGACTCCCAAATTCGGTCAATTACCGATCTTTATGGATTTTTTACTGGGGATTCATGTGATATTAACGCACACACATAGTAGGGTATGAAGAATTTTGGAAAAGTTTAAGCTTCCGGGAATACAAGTCCAAATGTGGGCCCATATAGACCTAGCAAGTCTTTGAGCAATATTGGTATCAAATGAAAGGTGCTGCGCAGGGTTCCAACATAGAGCTCTTTTTATTGCAATCCCTAGGCTGGATATCCAGATATTGCTTAAAACGTGCAACCGATTAACCACGGAATATTTCTATGTGATATTGGTATCATTGTGATGCCTAGGCACGGAAAGAATTTTTTACTAGAATCAATGCCGAGACAAGAAAAATTAGACTTGATTTTGAACTTAGAAAATAATTTCTTAATATCAAGAAAATCCAAGAAAATTGGATTTTAAATAAATAAGTAAACATTTTCTTGCTTCAAGTGAAATTGGATTTTAAATAAATAAGAAAAAGTTTTCTCACTTCAAACAAAAATGGACTTTAAATAAATAAGAAAACATTTTCTTGCTTTAAGTAAAATTGGATTTTAAATAAATAAGAAATAATTTACTTACGGTAAGTGTTCTTTTCTTGATTTTAGAAATAAATAATTAAGAAATAATTTTTTTGTTGCAAGTAAAACTTTTCTTATACGAGCTTAAGTAAATAAGAAAATATTAAATATTAAATCAAGTAAAAATTTTTTAAAATATTAAAAACGTAAAAAATAAGGAAAATGAAAACTAATCATAATTAATCAACTAGTACTTATTTTCCTAGGACTTTTTCACTGAAATGACAACATTTCAATTAATATAAATGAAGATGCAAATAGTGAACTCCTTATACCAAATGCTTCACTAACAATCTGAGAATTGCAGAAATATTCAGAAATATGCAAAGCGGATGGCAAATGAAAAAAATACGTGTTATTTCGGAAATGCAAATTCAGCAAGAAATATTTTACTTCGCTCAAGAAAACGTTTTCTTATTTACAGAAAACCAATTACATTTCGACTCTGAAAGAACAGTCCCAACAAGCACTGGGATTATATATCGAGAATAGCTCGAGAACTAGCGCCTTTCTTCTCAAATATCTAACGTTAGAGGACGATACGAGAAATCGATAATCATAGCGATCTCAAACAAAATGGGACATAATTCTTAAATGGAGAAAATTATAATTCTCGAATCGAAATCAAATGTAGTTCTCTAATGAGAATTTGCAAATACTTCGTTTCCTAATCAGTTTCCAATCGCACTCTAATGTAGTTTTCCAGCTTGGCTTTCAATTAGATAATATTTAGAGAATTACACTAGTTATCTAATTTAGGCGAGAAGTCTTAGGTTATTAGGAAAAGAAATCAATGCCGATAAGTTGGGCGTAAATAAAAGAAAGAACATTAAGATGAAGGAGAAGAAGAAGAAGAAAAATAATAAGGAAGAAGTAGAGAAAGAAGAAGAAGAAGAAAAAGAAAGAAGTAGAGAAAGAAGAAGAAGCAGAAGGAAATTAAAAAGAAGAAGTTGGGAAACAAGATCTGCAATACGCATCAGAGTTTTTTGTGTTAATTTCTACTGATCCCAACTGAACATACCGGAATAGCAAATAAATGAGAGCTTATACATACATATATTACCTGTTTTAAACTGCAGCATGTAATTTTCGTCCAACTCTAACCAAAAAAAAAAAAATACAAAAAATGCTATCAAACCGTTTGAACTTTTGGGCGACAGCGACAGCGAATTACATGCATTTTTTTGTACATTCATACCTGTCGTGTTGCAACTGTTGTTGGTATTGTGGTTGTTGCAGCTAACACTGTTTTTTTTTTTTGTTGCATTTTTTGGCTTTGACAATTTGTCGCTTTTGTGCAATTTGCACTTCGCCACCGAATTACAATGCAATCAGCAAAATGCGGCAGCAAGAGCAACACGATAAAAAAAACACAACAACACGGCAAAGCGACCAAATCGAGAGCGAACCAGTCAATGCTAACCTTTTGCGATATTTTTGTGGCTCACGTTGTTGTTGCCGCTTTTTGCTGATACTCGTATGCTGTGTGTTGCATGTGTGCTGTTAGCAATTGTTAGCAACACTTGTGCCACACAGCAATACAGCCAAAGGGCCGAGCGCGAAGCACAGAAGGGTGGCGAAAAAGCAGCTGCTGCTCCTGCAAATTTAAATATCTGCGACTCAATTAAATTGAAAATTTGTTTGCTGTTTTGTTATAGAATCAATGCATAATACTTGCAATATAAATAGTACTTTATTTGCGCTTTACAATTGGCATATGGCACCACTTGCATACACAGACAGACAACAGCTAACCAATGTGCTCAACCATTATTTTAGCGCACATTTTGCTTGTGCTGGCAATGCAAATTAACAATGAAATGCCACGGCTCTGCTGCTCATAACTATTGAAGCAAACAAAAAAAAAAAATATATATATATATAAATTTCAATAAAAAGGAAACAAAAAATTGTAGCAATTGAAAAAAATAATAATAATAAATTAAACAAATTAAATTCACTTGGCAGCCACAAATGATACATATACCGAGCTGTACTGTTACAACTAACCTTCTTGCGAACAAATCGCTGCAGTAGTGCACTTTCCGTGTCACAGCTGGGTATACAAAATTTGCATAAAAACAATTTGTTTAAACACACAAAAGCAACGAAAACAAAAAAAACCATAGTTGCATGGAGTTTGTAACAAAGCAAAGAAACGCAAAACGATTGTCGAGGTTGTCGAGGTTGCACCGATTCCAGCGTTTGATTGAGTTTGAGTTTGGCCTGATTAGCGTTGAGCTGAGGTTTTTGCGGAATTTTACATTTTGCACACATTTTTCTCTTTTGTAGTTTTGCATTTTAACATGTCATAGCGAATTTGTCACGTTCTGTTTTTTTTTTTCTTTTCATTCTTTTACCTCTTTGTATTTCTGAAATCAACCGAGTTACTTGTAATTTGTTCGGTGGCTTTTCACGAGCTTTTTTTCACTGCGCTTTTCATGCATTTGAAAAAATAAAGCTCTCGCTTTTTGTTTTTTGTTCTTTCCACAAATATAGTGATAAACCGCGCATACCATTTTGCAGAAATATGTTTTCAAGTTTTTTTCACGTATAGTGTTTTTGTGTAAAATATCTGCATTTATTTATTTATTTATGTATATCGTATTAATCTGGCATGCGTATAAATTTTTAGCATGTGAAAAAATACATGTAGGTATTTTTGTAGTATATTTAATTTAATTTGGTTGGATTATTTGCCTAATGAAGCATATACACAAAAACAAAAAACTTTTTTTTAAAGTTATGCTTTTAAATCAAACATAGCATGTTAATGTGCAAAAAAGGAAAATAATATGCGAAATGCACAAGCAAATGCGTGCGTAAAAAGCCTTTCCCTCATTGCGAACTTTTTCTATCGATCTCTTATACTCATTGCTAATTGGCTGATCCATAAGCTTTAATTTGCCACATATAAAAATTATTAAATTGGAATTTTTCACTCCACATTTTAATAACGATAGAATAGTAAGATGAAGGGTAGGGTTGCCAGATACCTTTCCCGAAAAAATCAGTACATTCTCTTCAAAAAAAAAAACAACAACAAAACAATATATGCGGAGAAAATCGTCTGTTTTACTGGCATTTTGTCTTTGATTCCGTATCGTTAACTGTCAATCATATTTCTATGACATTTAACGTTCGCGTTTAGGCATGGGTAACACTGCGCTGCGCGGCGCAATTGCGCTGACACCAACCCTGGTGTTATTGCGCTAACTCCGATTTGGGAAATGCGCCAACTCAATATAGCGCCAACTCAATATAGCGCCAACTCAATGTAGCGCCAACTCAATGTAGCGCCAACTCAATGATGCGCTATTGCAATATAACACTGACTCAATTTCGTGCGCTAACACCAGCTCCAATATAGCTAGTGTAAAATGGCGCAACCACAACGCCAAAAAAGCGCTGGTTATAATAGCCGGGACGGGACGGAAGCCGTACCGATATAGAACGGTGACAAACTTAAGGCAGTTATAATAATGCGTTAACTGCCGTCTTTGACATTTGCCACAGCTGTAAATATTGTGCTTTATTTACCTATTTAAAACAGAAAACTTTCAATTTGTTGGTGATTTCATGACGACGCACGCCGTTATTAAGTCTTTCCTCGAATTCGGTCATTTTTATTTTATAAAATGTTTAAATAAATTGTTTGATAACATTCCGTCTGTTTGTCACAGCAAAGAGAACTGTCAAATTGCCGTAAGAATACGGAAGAAATCTAAAATCAACAGATGCTTACGGTTCTCGCCGTTTTCTACCGTTAATTGTAATCAATCACATGCCTTTCACATACAATAGATATTAAAGTGACAGCTCCATCCGTTGCGTTACGGCTATTATAACCAGCGAGTAACAGCATCATAGTATATGTATACGTATGACAACCATGATTCAAATAAAGAAGATTGTGCACTCAGCGATATTCAGCAAAATATTCATCCGTGAGACTGGGTTCATTTTGGTTACTACGTCACCAACTACGTTATCGACGAGAAAGAAAATTTGCAAACAGGCAAAAAATACCTTTATTGAACTATTATTTACACAAATAAATACGCGGCTCTTCATTTTAGTTTATTTAAAATAGTTTTTTAATATAAATTGCACATTTATAGCACACAATCTTTAGTTATTAGAAAACCGGAAACGAAACTGGGCGAAAGAGAATTTATGTTACTACGTCACTAAATCAGCTGATTCTGTCAAATTTTGGATGAACGCCTAGCGGGACCGCTGAATGCACAATCTTCTTTATTTGAATCATGTATGACAACGTCACAATTATGTGTGCTTGATAGTGATCTAAGTGACTCTAATTTCCAGCATATTTTCAATAAATATACGGAATATTTATTCAAATGATTATGAAAATTAAAATTAATTGTGCCCTCGTATATGTAAGCAGAATTGCGCCAAAAGAAATAAAACGGGGATGGTAAACAGTAACAAGCGAAAAAATGTTATTTATCGATTATTCGATGACAATTGCGCTAAAGGTGTTATTGCGCCAGTACCGTGAGTTGGCGCCACGGTTGGCGCTGGCGTTATTGTATCAGCGCCAAAAAAATTGCGCCATTACCCATGGCTATTCGCGTTGCTTCCCCATTCCTAATTGTTTCATGGTTATGCCGTGGTTATGTTTACGAGCAAAACACTGATGAAATTCGGACACATTTTCGTCATCGATGAGCGTAACCACCGCTTAAATCAATGATTAGAGCGCACATACACAACATAACGCATTAGGCCGTATTAATAAAAACGAAGCAAATACTTTTACCCAAGATTTTAGAAATTTGACATCAATTCGTATGAGCCAAATTTCAAAATTTGAGTAAAAGGTCTCAAATTTTAAGTAAAAGCAATTGCTCAGCTTTTATTAATGTGACCCATTATTACCCCGAAACCTCGGCGCACACTGGGGCCGAGCGTGCTCAAAATTCAGTTTTTAAATAATGAGTTTTTCAACAAAATAAAAACGCAGTATTGTTCCCTATAAAATTCTACACTTCTGGCCCAATTTTCAGCATTCTATCGTTTTTCAGTTGGGAGTTATCCATACACAAACATGGCAAATTTTCCAAAAAATAATTTTTTTTCAAAGTGAGAAATTTTAATGTGTATTTCAAATAGTTGGTGTAAGAAGAGGATAAAAAATTTTATTATTCTGCTTTTTCTATAACACTAAGTGAAGTGTTTTTTTTTTGGAACTAGATGTTTTAAAAAATTAATTTTTAGTATAAAACTAAACGTACCTCTTTTTTTTTTTAATATTTTTTTCAAAATGGATTTTTTTTAATTTGCGCAAAAACGTAGCAAATGTAAAAATGCGGCAGTAAAATATGGTTCAGAACCAAAAGCAAAGTGCGCATTTTAAAAAAAAGTGAGTTTAAAATTGCATTCCAATTTTAGTTAAAAAAAAACACCTATATCTGGTTGAATTTGATTCTGTTCTATCTTAAATTTAGTTGATCCATTATTTACTGGTTACTTTAATTACAAATTGTGGTTAAGACTACTTGTCAAGCCAGGTTTCTTTAATTTAGACTTGTAAGTTGGATTACAATATGAGTTCTTTGAAGCACAAGTTGTGTTACTCCAATTTTGTTTTTTTTATGTTAGGCATGAAAATGTGTGGGGAAATACGTGTTCTAACGCTAACGGTGAAACTCCTAATTCCCATATAAACATACTTGTGACAACAGAAAATTTTTAATACCTCGAAACAAAAAAATGGAGAAAACCATTTTTGTATACATACATATGTATGTACCTGCACCTAATAATAATAATACAATGGCGCTATTATAACTCTGACGAGTTTTATGGCCGAGCTTCTCTCCCAATTCGAGATGTGCTCCTTTTTTGTTTTTCCTACTAATTGGGTGGACCTACAGTTTTATGCCGGCTCCGAACGGCTAATGCATTTTTTGTGAGAAGCTTTTTTCATGGCAGAAATACTCTTGGAGGGTATGCCGCCCACTGCCGAGAGGTGACCGCTGATCTTAAAAACCCAATAATTGGATTTTTACTAATTAGAAAATTTTTTTTGGTGTTTGCTCGGACTGGGGTTTGAACCCGAGACCTCTGGCATAGCAGGCGAGCACTCTACCCACTGCACCACAGCGGCCACCATACCACAGACATACTAATTTTGATTTAAATAATTTGTTTACAGATTTAAAAAAAACTGGTCACCAATGGGTTAATTCATGACCGTTTTAATGGGTTAAGATTCCAAAGATTACTAGTTTTAGTGTAGATACAACTAATATGATTTAAATATTTTGATCTAAGAATTAAGTGAAAAAATTTGGTTAAAAATGGGTTAATGCGTGGTCGTTAAGGGGTTAAAATTATTGGGACTTACTATTTTAGTATCGATATACCTATTCTGATTCAAGAAAATTAAACTGGAAACTAAAATAAAAACATAGGTCACCAACGGGTTAACTCGTGGCCGTCAATGGGTTAAGATGCTACAGATTAACAACTTTAGTGCAGATAAAGCGATTCTGATGTTAAAGAAGTTGATTTCAGAATTTTGAGCGTCCTCATAAATATAAGTGGCCCCAGTGTGCGGCGTGCTGGGTGCTTGTTTCACCCAGCAAAGTTGATCGATGTGAGAGTTCGAAAATTCTCTCACTCATCGGAGTGCACAACAACAATTACACGTTGCTCATCGTGTATTGTCGTAAGCATAAGCACGGCATTACAAACGTTAAATGAAAACAGTTGGAAATTTAAAAACAGAGCAGGCTGTGCACAGTGGGCGGTAAGCAACAATAGGTTGCATGAAAACATCGAAAAAACGATTGCCGGCTAAAAACTTACTTAAAATGATATTCTAATCTACTTCATAAACACACAGCAAGCGTGAATAATATCTCCAACATTTTTTTTAAGTAAAATTAGTACCAGCACACAGTTAGGCACATATTCGTTGGGCCATAATTTTTTCGATATATTCATGCAACCTATTGTTGCTTCCCGCGCACCATGCACAGCTAGCGTGTATCTCAGCTCTAACTTTATTTGGTTATTAACGTATAGATATGTAGGAATGAGAGTTGGATAATTAGATTAAAATATTTACATAAACTAGCAAAATATCTGAACTTAAAATAGCACCAAAAATAACGTACTTTTTTTGAAATTTTCACTTTAGGTGCACCAAAGTACATTAAGCACTGCAGGTAGATCAAAATTGTATATTAAAGAAATATTCCTTTATTTATTCTGAATCGAACATATGATAATGAGTAGAGTTAACATTTAAGGAGTTATACGCAAATTAAAGTGGGTACTTTTTGCGTTATTTTATATTTCAGTGGTTATCCTTTAGGTCCTGTTCACATTGGATTTTTCCACTACGGGTGTCCTGTTTTCTTTTTAATACCTTTTTTTGTATCCTTTAGCTACCAGGTAATGTACTGAAATCGGAAAAATTTGGACTTTGGCGAATTTCCGATTTCGTCAATATTTGATCCTTTCAAAAAAACAAAAAATGTGGATATCCTTGAAAAAGGAGCAGCTCTATGAACATCACATAACACAACCCCATTTTCCTTTTTTGTCAACATTTTCATGCAACCTATCGTCGCTTCCTGCCCACCGTGAGTGTGGGGTGATAAAAATTAATTTTTTTAGTGTCGGTTAAAATTCAGTACAAATCAGTACAAAATGCAAAAAAAAACAGTATTTCTCAAGGTTTTTAAAACCATCAGTACGGAGCACGAAAAATCAGTATTGTACTGATCAAATCAGTACGTCTGGTAACCCTAATGAAAGGGGATCATAATATGAGCGACCATGTAGCGTGTTGGCGACTAGTTAGCGTGGAGTGCTATACTGTTTTAAACAAGAGGGAGATTGCTCTATAAATGATCCGAAAAAGCAGTAGAAGAAACTCAGTAGTTCATTCCCTGGTTTTGTGCAATGAGCTTTGGTTTCCTGTTCATCAAGGTAGTGCTTTAGAATCTAGAGTCTACATATCGACGCTTCCAAACAATAATGTAGTATGTACATACTATGTCCGCTTAGTACGTTTTGCCGTTTTTTTTTTTGGATTTTCAAGTATTAATTGTCTTAGTTTGGATGCTGTAAAAATTTGTTATCTATCTTCGAAGAACCATAATAAAGATTTTTTTTTTTAATTTTTGATGTTTACCGAGATGAGGTCACGTCCCTAAATATGTAGAAGCTCTTGCATGTTATATGAGCACTTGCTTAGCCACTTTGCAATAGCGGTCATCTCAATCAATTCTGTGGTCACAAGCAATAACCGCTTAAGTCGACTTAGGAAGATTTCGAGTTATATATACCACGTTATTCTCCTTTTAAAACTCTTGAAAAAAAAAAATTGAATTTCCAATATGTAGACCGTATGTAGGCCGTCTCGCCTTATATAGTCCAAAAAAAAAAAAATTTTAATTATAATAAATTAAAAAAAAAAATAAAATTTCAGTAGGAGTCTCTTCAGTAAAATCTGTGTAAAATGAACCTAAAAGACCCCAGGAAGCGAAAAACTTATATTCCTCGCAATGTTAAATGTGTTTTATTTTCGGTTCTGCTGCATCGATCGCAATACTTCTTTTGCAAAAGATTAATGGTTTTTGGCGACGTTTAACATGTCGGCAAAAAAGTTATATTAGGGTGGTATAAACTAAGTATTGGGTGGAAGTGACCCCAATGGCGCGCATAGGGTTAATACAATTATAAAGTAGAAACCCTACTCTCAAACCAAAGAGATTGGTGTATCAAACATAGGGATCGGACCATAAATAACGAAGATATGAATAAAATTTATTTTAGCGACATCTGGCGGCGTCCAATAAAAAAATAAATTTTTTTTTCCAGAAATGTTTTCGAAAAAGAAATCATATGGGGGGAGGGGATTGTGTTGGCGTACGGCGAACTTTTTTTCGCGATACGCTCTAATGTATGTACATTAAGGTGGAGTGAAAACATATAGAGATTTTTTTGTTTTTTTTTTAACGTACCAGCAATGAAAAGTTGCCTTTATACGAGTTAATGAACCACACAAAATTTTATGGCGATAGGATGACGTTTTGAACTGCCCCCAGCCCCGCAAAGTTGAAAGCAATAAGCACGCTCTGGTACAAATATGAAATTTTGAAAATTATAAAATCAAAAAACAAAGTATGAGGATTGATAAACATGGCTAAACTGAGTATTTTAGTGAATTTGTTTTTGTTTGAAAACAACAACAACAAAAGTTATTCCATTGGGTTCCATAGTTCGCCCCTACGGGGATCAACCCCCTCCCCCGTTTTACCTCCCTTACTTTTTATATATAAATATCAAATTAAAGGCAATCAAAATACCTATCGAATGGTATACAAATATTCGAAATCGGTTCAGTAGTTTTTAAGTAATTGCAATTTAAAAAATGCATAATATAAACTTTGACCTTTAAAAACTTTTGTTTTTGTTGTTTCCAAACAAAAAAAATTCACTTTAATACTCAGCTTAGCCATGTTTATCAATCCTCATACTTCATTTTTTGATTTTATAATTTTAGAAATTTCACATTTGTACCAGATCGTGCTATTTTTTTCAACTTTGCGGGGCTGGGGGCACCTCTAAACATGCGAGTAGGTCAATAAAATTTTACAGGCTTATTTCTGGGCTAGAAAGCAGCCGTTCTGGCTTTGGAACAAATTGAATTTCCAAAAAAAAATTTTCACTCCACCTTAATGTACATACATATGTATGTATAACATTTTGAAATGTGTCGCCTTTATTTTCTCTCGCAAAGTACTTTGCTAATAGAATAGCAATTAAAAGTATTAAAAAATTTAATGTTTGCCACAAACAAAATCACTGACATGCACATACCTACACACACATGTGCACAAAAACTCGTACATACCCTGTAGGGAAAATCTCTAGTTCCGAACTAGGTCGCTTCTAGTGCATTTTTCGACACTACTAGTGCGAGCTAAATCTCTTTTGCATGTTATCAACTGGCGAATTTAACACGGCGATGTCCTAGGCGGTGTCAATTGTCACCCTCTGCACTACATTTTCGATAGTTCCGAACTAGTACTAAATTCTACAGTTTACACTAGTTCGTTTATTGGCACAATTTCGATAGTTCTGAACTAGCTACAAGTACCTACAAATTCTACAGTTTTACATCTGCCGCTTAAGTGCAGACTTTGACACACTTCATGCAAGTGGCGCGATGGCCGACTGGCTAACGCATGTGCCTTTCAATCTGAGGGGCGCGGGTTCGAATCCTGTCGGTGTCAAGGTGGATGATAATTTTTTTTTTAATTTTTTTTTGACTTTTATTTTTTTAATTACTTAATAAAATTTACAGAAATATTTAAAAAGTAATAAAATAAAAAAAATTAAAAATAAGCCTGAGGGATCGGAAAAGCATAATTAGGGGAACATTTCATTACATACAAATTAAGATGCAAATAGAAAACTCTTTATAAGAATTGCAGAAATATACAAAGCCGACGGAAATTGAACGAACGAAAAATTTTCATAGAATTTTTGTCATTTCGAAATTGCATACAAATCAAAGTGTGTCTTATAATGGTCACTCAATTCACTCCTCCTGAACTGGTGAGGGTCTAACTACAATTGATCTAGTTCCCTTTTGACACCTTTTCGCTAGTTCGGAACTAGAAATTTTGCTCACTAGTTATTGAGTTCCCTGCAGGGTACAGACATACATACATATGTATGGATATGTATGAAAATGTGAGCTAATTTACTAAATAGCAATATTTCATTCAGTCAACCGACAAATCGCCCGCCCCTGCAACAGCAAAAGTTGTCACCACAAAGGCAGAATACGTATGAATGTATGTATGTAAACACATGGCACAAACACACATCTGTACTTACATATAGATTTACTAAATTGTTTTCGGCAACAGATTAGTTTTTAAACAGGTACTATCTACAACAAAAGCAATGCCAACAACGACAACTAGTTGTTTGTAGAAATAGCAACAACAAGAAAGCAGCAACAATGCCAACGCCGCGCAATAACATAACCTCCTACAACGCGGCTGCAACGGCTTGTTAGCTCATTTTCCATTAAACCCAATTTTCGCTTATATAATTTATTTTATCGCTAATGTGAGCGTAATTTTTAATTAGGTACCACCGAAAAAAATTTGTCTAGCTTACTTATTGCAGTTCAACGCAGGGCACATAACCAAAGACACATATGTATGTACATATGTATGTATCTACCGCCAGCTGCTGCTCTTGCAGGCACAAAATAATATGTACATACATATGTACATATGTGCTCTCATTGTTGTTGTTTTGTTTTTATTGCAACGCTTTTTCCCTCCATTTCGTTTGGCTAATGGGCGGGTGGGTGGTGAATTGTGGCACGCAGAGCGCGTAGATGGTGACGGCGGTGGCGCTGGCGGCAAAACATTTATGTTGTTGCATTATTTAATAAATTGCTTTTGTGTCACCATAGATTTTGTAAATACATAAAAACAAAACAGCAACCAAAACAAAGCAGCAACCAAAACAAAAACAACGACTAAATTTACAACAGTTGTCACACGCATTTGCGCTCTGGCAGAGTGGGGCGGTGGGGCGGTCAAGTGGAGGTCGGTTGGCTGATATACAATTGCCCCAATATTGCTATACAATAGGTTTTGTTGTTGTAATTGTGGTTTCTATACCCAAAAATGCTAACGTAAAAACAAAAAAAAAAAATTGAGATTTCTTGTCGAATTTTGTTTTTTGTTATTCTGTTATTGAGAATTACTGGATTTTTTTTTGTCTAAAGTAGAAATTATAAGAAATAATAAAATATGCTCGCGTATCTCAATTAGCTGTTTTACAATTTTGTTTTACATTAGTTGCGTCATTGCGTCATTAATTGGAACAATCCATCATGTGGCAAGCGATCTTTTTGAAAAGCTCTTAATTGAAATTGATGGAGGCACATGTAGACAAGTGTCAAAAATTTTATTATGACAAAAATGTACGAAATCTTATATCATGTTCAGACATAAAAATTAATTAAGTCAATTGGGCTTGATTGAACATTTCTAGATTTGGTGTTCAGACATATTTAATTTACTTGGCCCATTTAACAGGTCGGCTCAAGATACATACACAAATACACACCGTGAGCTGAATATTAAACACTCGTGACGTAAATGTCAAAACTGCAAGGAGGACGAAATAATTTGACATTCAGCTCACAACTTTTACCAATCGTAAATACGAATGCATGTATAGAATAAGCAGAAATAAAAAAATTGGATAGGTGATGAAGAAGAACAAGAATTCAGTTGATCTGATAAACCAACCTGTTTAGTGGACCCTGACGCTAATGACATTTCTCTGATCATGACATTTCATTTTGCTTATGAAACAAGCTTTTTAACAGGGTTGCATGCAGAATTGTTCTTTATTAAGAACTCGTTAATTTCTAATGAAGCATTAGCTTAGTCAATTTTTGTATGGTAAATTGAGAATCATTAGGCTTGAAAATTGAATGAAGGCTCTTAATGTTCAATTAAGGTTGTGTCTGAACATAACATTGGTCAACATCGACGCTAATAAAAAAATCTAAAAAATTTAAATAGTGACATTTTCTTTTGTAGAATAATTGTCGCAAATGTACATTTCTTGTCTTCCGTGTCAAGACTCCATGGGCTACCTTCACAGGCACAATGCTGAGAATGAAGCTGGAAAAATTAAAAGCCTTACCTCTACAACTACCGGGTATAAAAATTTTACTAATCGCCACCAAATGCTTTTTTCTCACCACTTTTTTTGGTTGTTCTCTTGTTTTCTTTTTTGTTTTTTGTTTTTTGTTTTTTGTTTTTTTGTTTTTTTTTTGTTTTTAGTTAATAGCGCTTGACTCTCCAACAACTACTTAGGCAATGTGGCAAATGACCAGCGTATGCGCGCTTACATTTGGGCTGCACTCAACTTGTGGCATACAAACATACAAACACTCAAATATACCTACTGGCATACACCAAGTATTCAACTCAACAACAGTATTGCTGCCCTGCTGCTTAGACCATTGTATGTATATGCGCGTATGTACAAGATATAATGTGCCACATGCGCCAATTTCAATTTGGCGCCCAATAAAACATTCATGAACACCTTTTACGGGTATAAAATCGACATCAGTGCAAAGCAAAATGCTGTGAACAATGATAATGAACACCAGCAAACATACAATGAGTAATACATACATATGTATATACATATGTATATTCCCTTACGTTGCACATTGTGTCGTTATGTATTTATATATATGTAAGTATGTTTTATAAGTGGTTTATGTAAATGTAATGCGACTAAATATTTCGTGGCACGTTGTGTTAAATTCTAAAATACAAGCATACTCGTACAGTGCACGTCAAAATTAAACGCACAGATAAATTTGGTCAGCCGTTTGTATTTAAACCGGCAAACTTTCTTTGCTCTGAGATTTTTTGAGTTCATTAGCTGTGCTTTTTTATACTCAGCTGTACTAGTACACAGAGTATTATAGTTTTAATCACATAACGGTGGATTGTAACACCATAAAATAATCGAGATAGATATTGACTTATATATATCAAATTGATCAGGGTGAGAAAAGAAATCGATTGAGCCATGTCCGTCCGTCTGTCCGTCCGTCCGTCCGTCTGTCCGTCCGTCCGTCTGTAAACACTCTAACTCGCGCAAAAATTGAGATATTTTGATGAAATTTGAAACGCAAGTTGGTATCAAGACTAGAACGGATGGTATTGAAAATGGGCGAAATCGGACCATGACCACACCCACTTCCCCTATATAGTAAAAATCGGAAATTTGGTATCTCAGTCACTAATAGAGCTAGAGTGATAAAATTTCACCCACGTGTGGAGCTCAGGCCCTTATGAAGAAATTTGGTGATATTTTGAAAAATGGGCGGTGCCACGCCCACTTATTAAGTGCCAAACATTGAAAGTTTTATATGTCATAACTCAGAAACTGTTGAAGATATATCGATGAAATTTGGTAGGCGTGATATACTTACTTAGGCAAATGCTTGGACGAAAAATTGACAAAATCGGTTAACGACCACGCCCACTTTTATATATGGGTATTATAAAGTGGCCTAATAAAAACATTTAAGCGATATCTCTGTCAAATATAAAGGTATGTCATTGAAATTTTATGGCAGGAGTCCAACTGCGGATATAAAACGAAAAGCATAAAAATTTTGGAAAATGGGCGTGGCACCGCCTCTTTTTAGAAGCAGGAATATACGAGATTTCTGAGCCCATAACTCGACAAATAATTTAAATATAATGACGAAACTTGGTGTGTACACTTTTATTAGTTGTGGTAATACATGTTCAAAATTTTGGCGAAATCGGTTGGCGACCACGCCCACTTTTATATATGGGAACTATAAAGGGGCCTAATAAAAATATTTTAAGCGATATCTTTGTCAAATATAAAGATAATTCATTCAAATTTTGTGGCATGAGTTCCACAATAGACCGGAAACAAAAAATAGAAAAATTTGGAAAATGGGCGTGGCACCGCCTCTTTTTAGACAAAGGAATATACGAAATTTCGGAGCCCATAACTCGACAAATAATGGAGACATTAAGACGAAACTTGGTTTATACACTTTTATAACTTGTGCTAATAGACACGCAAAAATTTATTCAAATCGGTTTATGACCACGCCTACTTTTTAACAAAGATATTTCTGGAACACCCTTTGGGAATTTGTAACGTGACACAAATAATAATATTCATATGCTTAGTTGGATGACTGATAAAAATGTTGAAAATGGGCGTGGCTACGCCTACTTTATGCAGCACTCGCTTTATATAAAATACACCGTGTTTTCACCAAACGCAAACAAACAATGAAAGCATACAGCTGAATATCTAATGTTCGATTCCACTCGAACTTAGGCTTCCTTACTTGTTTTTTTTAATATTTAGTTTTCTACCACCGTAGACGTAGAGCTCTTTAACCGTATAAAACCGGGGTTTTTATCCACCGATGGCTGGCAGGCGACTGTGTTCACCTACACTGCATTTGTCTACACAGCTATACATTAACATTGGTGTACATGCATTTGTGTGTGAAGTGTTAAGTGTCGCATGTGTTGCCTGCCACCGGTGCTTTGTTGTTGCCTTTTGCTCTGGCGCTCACTTTAAATGACACCTAAGTAGTGAAAATTGCATTTTGGCAAATATGTAAGTAGCAACAGTAAATTCAGTAAAGCAATAACAACAACAACAAAAAAAAACCAAAAGGCCGCAACAACAGTAGTGATAACAACAATACTTACTTCAGCATTTAGCTTGCAACACTCGACTCCTGACTTCCGCAAATCCACCTCCGCCACCAATGGCACTCAACGCCAATATTTTTAAACAACGTCGGCTTGGATGGCATTTTATATGTTAACGCAAGCATACCTACACGGCAAAAAAGGTTTGCTTATTGTTGACAAATCAGGTCTAAAAAAGGAGTATGCTGGCAGCTCTGCTTCTGTCATGCAATCACTCTGTCTGCTCCTAACTCTCTTATACTTATCTAGGTCTTATTTCGCATCTCGGATAAGCTTTTGGAATACGGTGTGCTCTCAGAGAGAGAGAGAGTACTCCTTATGCCCTGATGACACAGGAAAATAAGCCTTATTTTAAGCCTTACACTATATAAATTTTCAACCCTTACAATTTTAAGGCCTTATTTCATAAGCCTTTAAACCTGCTGTTTTAATTCTTACATAATGCTTAGATTTTTTCGTGGGTACATGCCTACATACATATTCGTATATTTGTACGTAAACCATACATATGTACACCTAGATTACATATATACTTCAGCAGCCACTTTGCGGCACATTTTAGTTGAATTTTTGTAATTTTAGATTTTCCTCTTTCATTTCGCAGCTCCGTGTCTCAATTTGCGCTTACAAGGAGGTATAATATGTAAACATATATATATATACATACATACATATGTGCATATACCCTGTAAAAAAGTGTGCGACGAGTCTCTAAAAAGATTTGTCCGGGAGCGCTCTCTTTCGGGTACAATTAGTCTACAATTGTTCCCAATTGTACCCGAACGGGTACATATGTATACTAATTGTAGACGAATTGTACCCGAAAGGGTATCAAACGGGTACAATTAGTCGCACAAATGGATGTGTCGCATTTGCTACCTGTTCGGGTACAAAACGGGTACAATTGTGCGCTTTTGCTACCCGTTCGGGTACAAACTGGGTACAATTAGTCTCTTCATAGGACATGCTCAAACAAAAGAGAACACTTCAACCCATATAAAGAGATACAAATGGGTAGTAATCGCATGCTCCCTTGCGAGTTGTCCCGGATGTATCCCGGAGTGATCGCATTTTTTGCAGGGTACATATAAAAATTCCCATAACTACCCTGCAAAAAAATGTGCGATCAATCTCGAAAGAGAGTTGTCCTCGATTGATCTCTTTCGAGAACAATCGGTTCACAATTAGTCCCCGATTGTACCCGTACGGGTATAAATGGAGACTAATTGTAGACCAATTGCTCCCGAACGGGTATAAATGTAGACTAATTGTAGACCAATTGTTCCCTAACGGGTATAAATATAGATTAATCGCTTTCATCCCGAACGGGTATAAATGTAGATTAATCGCTTTTATTCCGAACGGGTACAAATCTAGATTCCTTAAATGTAGACATTTTACAAAAATATGCAATGTATTTAAAAAATTGTAGAACAACCGGTAAAACGAATTGAACACCCTTTCTTTTAATAACAATGATGAATAATAATTTTAACAAAATGTTGCCTAAAATATTCAATAAAAAAATCCTTTACATTACGCTCATATAATGCATACTTAAAACTTACAATTTTTTTTATTTATTTATTGAGATTTTTTTTCAAAAGTAAAATATTATATAATCTTTATTTATATATGCATGAACATTTACAATTTTTTAAAGATTGTTATTAAAAATTGCCTTGGCGAAGAACTTGGAAAAATCTACATTTGTACCCGTTCGTGCTGGAAGCGATTGATCTACATTTGTACCCGTTCGGGATGAAAGCGATTGATCTACATTTGTACCCGTTCGGGATGTAAGCGATTGATCTACATTTGTACTCGTTCGGGATGAAAGCGATTGATCTACATTTGTACCCGTTCGGTATGTTAGTGATTAATCTACATTGGTACCCGTTCGGGTATACAAGTTGAACAATTAGTCTCTTCATAGGACATGCTCGAACAAATGCGATCAATTCACTCCATATAAAGGGATGTAAAATTGTATTAGTCGCTTGCTCCCTTGCGATTGATCCCGGACACGTCCCGGATTAATCGCATTTTTTGCAGGGTAAATATGTATGTATGTATGTATGCACATTTATTACAAAAATTTCTATGCATTACTTGTGACGTGTCATGAATAAGAAATGCAGCAAAGCTTCTTTGATTGTTAAGTATCTAGAATAAAAATAATTGTTGCTTTTGATGATTTTCTTGACGCATCCTTTGAGAAGCTGTGTTCTTTTTATGTACCTAAGTTAATACATTGTGTGCGTAGAGATGATTTAACACAAGCATCTTGTCGGTATGACGTTGTTTCTTCAAGATCTTAAATGAAAGATATTTCAAATGCCTATCATGTTGATGTACAAATTATGTGTTAAGAAATTTAAATATGAACTGAAAAAATCAAATTCTTTGCATCAAACTGTCGAAAATTCTTAAATTTATGGATATATCGACGCTTCCAAACAATATTGTACTAAGTCCACTTAGTCAGTTTTGCCATTTTTTGGATTTTCAAATATTAAATATCTTAATTTGGATGCTGTAAAAATTTAGTATTTATCGGACAATCCAGACCAAAGTTCTAAGCAAAAGTGTACATACCTTATTAGTCTCTCATTCTTTTTCCCTTTCATTTCCGTTTTTTTTTCTTTCCCGCCACATTTCCCTGTATCTACCGATTTTCCTTACCTATCCCTTACCCTTACCTTTTCTACATTCTCTCTCTCTCCATTCCATTTTCGTTTTCTTTTCGCTCTCCATTTCCATTCTTTATCCTTTCCATTTACCATTATCTTTCCCTAGCGAACCTGGTTGAGCATAACACCGAAAATATTTGATTTCCAGGGCATCCAGGTCCACTTTTTTGCCCATATATGGAAACCCGGCCAAGATATCATACTAGATAGAGCTTTATGTAGAAGTTATGATTTGCACCTTTCATTTGGTACCAATATCGCTCAGAACTATTCCGGGGTTATTCAGGTCTATGTATTGACCCACATATGGAAATCCGGCATAGGAATCACAATGAATAGAGCTCCATTTTGAAGCCCTGCCCGATCCCTTTGGTACCCCGAAATAAGTCCCAAATGAAATAAGTCCCAAAAAAAAAAATGAAATAACTCCCAAATATTTTCCATACAAATTGGGACTTATTTCATAATGAAATAACTCCCAATGCATTGGGACTTATTTCATAATATTTTGTTGGGACTTATTTCATAATGAAATAACTCCCAACGAAATTCCGTTGGGAGTTATTTCATTATTTTCCAGCTTTGGGAGTTATTTCATATTTGTTGGGGCTTATTTCATTTCTCTTAAAAATGCATTGGGAGTTATTTCATATTTCTTGGGAGTTATGTCATTTCTCTTAAAATTGCAATTTAACAAGCTTCGACGTTTTTGTAACGTTATAAAGTAACCGAAAGCCGGGATCCGTACGATAAATCGAAAAAAATATCGAATCTTAAAAGACCGAATTGAAAAAAGCCTTATTATACATTTTTGACCGAATTAAAAACTGTCGAAATGAGGAAAATGACCGAAATAAAAATGACCCAATAAAACAAACACCATAGTTAAAAAAACCAAAAATTGGAATTAAAAATCGCGCGATTTTTTATTCCAATTTTTCGCCTGCGGCGCTTTTTCCAATAAAATAAACACCATATTTAAAAAAACCAAAAATTGGAAATAAAAATCGCGCGATAGATGTCCTTCTGCCTAGTACTTTTTGGGAGATATTTCATATTTCTTGGAATTTATTTCATTTGGGAGTTATTTCATATTTCTGGGACTTATTTCATTTGGGAGTTATTTCATATTTTTTGGGATTTGGGGCCTCATTATGAAATAAGCCCCAAATATTGGGACTTATTTCATTTCCTTCTTTGGGAGTTATTTCATTTCTAAAAGTTGGGAGTTATTTCATTTTTATTGGGACTTATTTCATTGGGAGTTATTTCATTGGGACTTATTTCATTTGGGACTTATTTCGGGGTACCGATCCCTTTCAGTATATACCTACCAATATGGCTCAGAAATATTCTGGGGTTATTCGGGTCCACGTTTTTTGCCGTATCTGGGGAACCGACCTAGGAATCATAATGACTACAGCTCTATGTCAAAACTCTGCTCAACACCGTTCAGCTGAAACCAATATCTCTGAGAAATATTCTGGGGTTATCCGGGACCACGTTTTCATCCGAATCTGGGATCCGACATGGGTATTATAATCAAAAATTCAACTTGCTTATTGCTCAAAAAGTAAGAGGTTCTCCGAAACGACCCAGATCGCTTTCTTATGTATACTTGCCATGCCTCCATGCGCAACCACAAACGACTCTAGTTGGCATCAAATAAATTTCTCAATTGACAAATCGCCGAAAGTAGATATTTTATATGCACGATATCGCAATATTTATTTACATACATATGTGTTTTTTGTGTATTTATGTAATCAGAGAACGCAATGAATTACTAAATAGAAAGTTTTCGATAAGGAAATCTCGCTATTATTACAAATTAAAATCGAAATTGCAGTCGAAATAAAATTCAAGATGGAAATTTTATTTTGCCACTAATTCGTCAATTTTATTGGTATTTCGCAAGGATGCTAAACAAACATTAAAATATTTTTCCCTTTGTTAACATGCTATGTTAACGAAACTAAAATGCAAGCGTTAACGTTTTAAACGAAACAAAATCAACAAAAAAGAAATCGTTTTCGTTGAATCGAAAATTAACGTTGAAATGAGCGTTTTTTCGCTTTTAACAATAAGTTGAGAGTGCTTATTAGCGGCGTAGAGCAACAATGCTCTCAATGATACACATAGAGCATTTCCAGGGCTCGTTAGAGTGACAATTCTCTCCGTAATATAGATCGCTTGACGTCTCAGCATTAACGATTGAATTTCGTTGATGTTGACAACGAAACAGAAATTATTTTGATAATTTTTATAAGGTTGAAAAACTAAGTCGTTTCAACAGACACGACTTTAACATTTCGGCTAACGTTAATATTAACGTTGCGATGCATCCGTGGTATCTCGTTAGACCTTTGGATCAACTTGTGTATTTATGTCCTCAAGGACTTGGTATGCAGAATTTTCATTTATCCGAACTAAAAAATTATTTTCAGTCTCTGGGTTTCACTGCGTTTATACATATATACATACAGTTTTTTGCTTGTTTCGCGACAGACAATGAGAAAGGGGCGGTAGGTATTTAATTCGAAAATAATAGCCGATTTCCTCTTCACAAATATACACAATTTGGAATGAGACAGTCCTTTCAATCCAGCACAACAAAAAACATTTCTGCGTGCTCTTCTTAGCGAACGCTATTAAAATAAATATAAATTTATTGCACGTTTAAGGAAGGAAAGACTATACCGATGCATGCGTTCCTATATGTATGTTTGTCAATATATATATTTGGAGACACTGAATTTCTTTCATTTCATACATATACGATATGTCTCGCACATACCCTGCAAAAAAGTATTGCTTATTGTTGACAAATCAGGTCTACAAAACGAGTACGCTGGCAGCGCTGCTTCTGTTATGCACTCACTCTGTCTGCTCCTAACTTTCTAATACTTATCTAGGCCTTGTTTTGCATGGCGGATAAGCCTTTGGAATAAGGTGTGCTCTCAGAGAGAGAGAGAGTACTCCTTATGGCCTGATGACATCAACACAGGAAAATCAGCCTTATTTTAAGCCTTACGCGAAACAAATTTTCAACCCTTATAATTTTCAGGCCTTTTTTCTTAAGCCTTTAAATGTGCTGTTTTAATTCTTAAATAAGGCTTATATTTTTTGGTGGGTTTATGTGCATGAAGCATGAACGTGGCCGCGCGATAAAATCAACAAGTTTTACCAAAAGATTATTTAAATTTTTTCGGCAAACTTGGTAGCAATAAAGAAAAAAGAAAAAGATTTTCCAAATAAAATGGAATTTGCACTCACCAAGGCAAGCGAGCGAATACAAACCAGGCCAGTCAAGGAGTCAAACAACGAAACAAACAGCCAAGCAACCAACCAGACAGGGACGGACAAGAAAGGAGGCAACAACAACAACAAAGCTATGAAGGAATCGAATGGAATGTCGCCGATTGTGGCTTTGGCGTTGCCCGTTCAGCAGTTTTGGCAATTTGGCAACACACCAATTCAAAATTAAAAACAACAATAATAGTAATAAAACAACAAGAATAACAACAACAACCCGAGTGACAGTAGCGACAAATACCTACTCTCATCTGTTGCAGCAAGACAGCGAATAATACAATACAATGGCAGCAATAGTCGCTGCCCGCCTGCGATACACCATCAACACCAAGCAAATACAAAAAAATAAAAACAAAAACACTAAACGCCATGAGAAAAACAAAAACAATGAAGTTGACGCCATGAATTTTGTACTACGTAAAGGGTGTACGCTTTCGAATCGCGATTTTTTTAGAGATATAAAATATTAAATTAATTATGGGTGTTTCTAGGATGTTTGAACAATGGAGAGAATCGCCATTATTGCTGTTTAGATTGGCGATCTAAAATCAACTTGCAACCGCCCTAATGTGCTACACTGAACACAAGAAAAACCATGAAGTTCGTGATACACTTTCGTGACGAGTGATACTTTATTTAAAACAATTGCGCCCAGCACGAGCGGTGACTCGGTACCAAAGGCAACGAGTGGAAGCGTTGGATGTAAGCGAGTTCGAGATTTATTTTTGGCGATTAGCGGTCAGAAAATCACCTACATAGAACAATTGAATATATAGGTTCGACCTCGGCCATCACTATTGTGCCCGAAAGGCAGGTGTTTTACAATAGGTTTTTGCTTTCGAATGTCCCAAGGGTTTATAAATTCAATGGCAGTATCGATTATAATAACAAAAGTTATAACACCTTGGTCTTCTGCCTAATAAAACTGGCGGTTAAGCGCCAATCAAGAAGAGAAGAAAACTGGCGCATATTCCACTAAGCCATCATTTTGATCGGAATCTACCGGAATTTATAACTTTAATATTTCATGAAACTATGTAGTTTTATTGTTCCAAAGACCGCCTAGCCTCTGGAAGGCTCTGACTTTTTGAAAAATGAGACCACACCCAAAATAAACACCCTTTTCTCCATACACTCATACATACATATGTAGATATATACCCTGCAGTAAATTTGTTTCACTGCTGAAGGATCAGTGATGATTCTTTGTTGAATATTCATCACTGTCGTCATAACTCAGTATATTTTTATTTGTTTTTGTTTTTTTTTCTGAGGAAAGCAAACCATTTATATGAAAAATTCATCAGTCTTTATATGAAAGTATTCACTGATGCCTCCTCGTCATAGGTGAATTTTATCAGTGATTCATTAAGGATTCATTGCAGATTTTTACTGCAGGGTACATTCCCCAATTCATTGTACATATGTATGTATTTCTTATTTTGTTGTCTGTTGTTTGTGTCAATGTTATCCGTGCTAGGCTTTATTTTGGCTTTAGTTCGCCTTTGGCGTTAACATTGTTTGCGCTTTTATTGTGCAAAACTGTAATTTTCATGCCACCGTTACCACACCGCTGCGACAAATACCATGCGACAGCAGCCAACTTTGTTCACTTTAACCGCTACCGCTCTCTTGTTTACTCTAAAGCACATTTGCTGCAAACTGGAAGCCAATAGCAGAGACAAAAGCTAGACTGTCGAAACATGCAACAATTGCGGGGCAACCAGAGTGTTGTTGTGGTCGCGAGTCGCGAGTCACTCACAAACAGTGTTGCCACTTTAGCTATTTTGTAGCTAGATTTAGCTATAACTTTTGGCGTTTAGCTACAGATATTTGCGTTTAGCTATAAGCTATTCTTGTTAGCTTTTTTTTTAATAGCTTAGCTATTTTTAGCTATTTTTCTTAATTTCTTTAATTTCTTTATTTTGCACATCAGTTTATCATTTTAAGCTAATGAGTCATCTGCGAGTTTATGACAACTTGAAAGTGTATACTTATCCTTATGATTATCAAACTATACAAAAGTTGATAGTCTGGCATGCCTTCCTTGTTTTATAGATTATTGGTGCATTCATATGCTAGGTTGATGCAATCAAGGCAGATCTAGGAAGGTAGGCTCGGTGGCGAATTCAGAAATTTCCCATGTATTTTGTTATTGTAATTGGTAGAGTGTAATGTCAAAATGATAATTCGGCTTAGTTAAAATCTGAATTCGCTTGAGACTCGCCCATTCCTATTGGTCATGATGTGAATTGGCTTTGATTTTGACATTACACTCTACCTTTGTAAATAAAAAAGTAGTTTCTGAATTCGCCACCGAGCCTACCTTCCTAGATCTGCCTTGGATACAATAAGGTTTTCGCAGTGCGCAAAAGCAACTCTGCCATACATTTTGTTGTTGCCCATTTTGCTATTTGAATTCGCAAATGACCATTGGCATACGCGATATTTGAACCGTCCTTTTCACGGTGTATTCGTAAAATTTTTCAGAATTTTATTATCAAGTTAATTGAGCAACTCCGCCAACGCTTACCGCAGAATATTCAATCTTTAAAAAATATTGAATTTTTTTTTGTAAATAAGCCAAAAATATTTGACACTTTCAAGGATGAAAAGGATCACTTTAACACGGAGGAAATCACTATTTTAGAAATGCAATTGAAAAACTACACGCATACCCATCGAAGGGAACTACCTCTACAATAAAGTTTTGGGTAGACGTAAGAAAGCTTAGAAATGCTCTTAACGAAAATCCGTTTGAAGAACTACAATCTTTTGTGTTTAATTTTCTAATCCTACCGCTTAGTAATACAGAAATAGAACGTAGATATTCTGTTATGAACGTAATAAAAACAAAGCAAAGAAATATAATGCAATTATTTATGTTAAACTCTCTATTGACTGTTAGGTATGGTCTAAAAAGGCTTTAAAAATGTTGTAATAACTTTAGAATTCCTAACGATATTATTAAAGCAATGACTTCAATTAATAATAATTCAACCTGTGAATTAAATGAAGAAGATATGATTTTTGAAATGTTATTGAATCAAATTTTTAACTAAAGTTTAAATATTAACTAGTCGCTATTATAATTTATTTTAATACTGCAATTGAATGTACATACATACATACATACATATGTAATGAATTGATTTTTTTCATTGTAATAATATTATGCGACGTACATATATAAGTACATACAAACAAATATATGTATGGCTACAATATATAATATATGTATATATAAATATTCATATATGTGAAGTTGTTTTATGTCACGTCTTTTTAAATAAATCATTATTTGGCTATTTTTGAAAAAAAAAATATTTGGCTATTTATTTTAGCTATGAAAAAAATTATTTAGCTATTTTTAGCAATTTTTTTTGTTTAATTTAGCTATAAGCTTCAAAATATTCTGGCAACACTGCTCACAAACAACGATTGAATTAAGCTGCGAGTTATTTGTGTAGTCTTTGTCAGCTCTCTGGTCCAGATCAGGGATGAAAAATGTGGTACAATTGTACTTTTTTTGGTACATTCCGGTAGCCAAAAGTACATAGGTACTACGCTGACATATTTGGTACATTTTTGTCAAATAATACATCACTGCATCCCAAATCTATTAAAACAAAACAAATAGTAATGTCCCTTTGATTTTAGGGTTATTTCCAAAGCGTGAATTTGACAAAATAGAGCAAATTAATTACTACGTTTATACGGCAGAATTCGTGAACACTTAATTTTATGAATTCGAAAATAGTGTCGTTTATGCAGCATTTATGAACTCATGAAATTCAGCTTTTTTAAAAAGTGGCAACGTTCTAACGACATCAGCTGTCAAGGCAGATTTACCAGGTAGACTCGGTGGCGAATTCTGAAACTACTTTCTTTATTTACAAAGGCAGTGTGTAATGTCAAAATCTAAGCGAATTCACATCATGGCCAATGGAAATGCGCGAGTCACAAGCGAATTCAGAATTTAACCACGGCGAAATATAATTTTGACATTACACTACCAATTACAATAACAAAATACATTGGACATTTCTGAATTCGCCCCCGAGCCTACCTGTTAAATCTGCCTTGACTGAATGAACAGCTGTTGATTTGGCGTTGCCGGACTTGTACTTCATAATTTCATGAAATGATGGCGAAATTCATGAATAATTTTCGTGAACAATTAAATTCATGAAAATTCGTTTATGCAGCGAAAATTCATGAAATGATTTAGAAATTTGAGTATATACCTAAAACGTTTTTGTTTTGTAAAATATTTTTGCATTGAATGGGGCTGTGTATTTAAAATAATTTTAGTTTAAGTAACTTTTTATTTAATAAAAAATTTATATGAATTTAAGCTTTTATAATGTTATTTTTAGAGGAAAGGTTTTGCTTGGAAAAGCAATAATATTTTGAATGGCTAAAGAAGAAGATAAAATTTGGGATTAGTATAAGTCCTTAGAAAAAATATGCTACCAAAAATGATGGTACATTTTACTTGCTCAATTAGTACAAAATCAGAAAACCCATTTTCCATCCCTGGTCCAGATACAAGCATACATACATACATACATATGTGAATGTGAGTACCGTACCGAGTACGATGCTCGCCCATGTCAACTTTAGCTTCAGCACCGGCACCGGCAGCAGCAGCAGCAGCAGCAAAAACACCGAAATTGACTTCGACTTTGTCATTTAGTTAATTTGACACTGGCGTCTGGTTGCGGGTGCGATGGCCGAACGAACGAGTCTGTGTGGCAGCAATGACAACAACATAAAACAACAACAACACACATACCCTAGTCACATCGGTTACGTGGCATTTCTGTAATTTTACTAGCGACAGTTGTTATTGTAGCACATTGCAATTATTTCGATTGCCGCTTTCGATTCGTTCAAGCATTTCGATTATTTGCAATTCTGCTTTGCCATTTTCATTTCCATTTCAATTTTTTTAGTGCTGCTTTTAATGAGCCTGAACAGTTTGTTTTTGGCTCTGTTTGTAGGGCTACTCTTCGCTCAGCGCCGCCCGATAGTTTCGATTTGGTTGTGTGACTGTCTACCAACAGCAGCAGCAGCAGCAGCAGCAGCTATCAATGAAATTTCACTCTTAATTTGCGAAAAAATGTTGCCCATTGGGTGTCGTAATATTGGTTGGCGGCTGGTGGCGCTACTGGTGGCGGCTGGTGGCACAAGCAATTGGAGAATCGAAAGAAGTGAAGCTTGTGAGCAGCTGAGCAAGTGGAGCGTGCGATTTCACTTTAATTTTGTGCAAAATCTAAATTCAATATTGAAAAATTGTAGGCGATCGATTAGGCGGGGAATGGAGTTGATGGCGTAGAGCGCAAGAAAGGAGAAAATTATTCAGGCGGAAAAAAGTGGTTGTCAAGTGATTGTTTTTCTTTTCATATTAATTTGTTCTAATTATTTAGAGGTTCAATTAAATGGTGGAAGTTGGTAGAAAAAATGTCCTCTTGTTTTTATAAGTGGCACGTGCAAAGTGTTGTAATTATTTTAGGTCAAGCCTCTCAGTCTCACTTTAAAGTTTGAAAGCGAATTATTCCTAAACAAAAAAAGGTTTTTGTCTGAAATTTTGGGTATTCCTGCATTTGTGTTCATAAATTATGAAATAATTATGATCTTTGGGCTATTTATTTATTTTAACCATTTTTTTTGCAATCGTATAAAATTGTAACGAAAAACCGAAAGTGAGCCTCAAAGACTCACCTTAAATACGTTTATCGTAATAAGCTTACATTTCTAGAATTCAACTAAATTTTGAATCCGTTGTTCACAAGGTTTACCCAGTGAGGTTTTTACATTGTGAACTCACCATTTTTTGGTGAATTCATCGTATTTCACCATAGATCTTTATATAATAGGATGTCATAAAATTAAGGAGACCGGCAAAGTCAACAATTTCCAAACAATTAAAATTTGATCATTTTTCTGTTTACTGAGATTCTAAATTACGGAAAAGATGCGCTCAGATAGAGAAACGAAAGATGAGCTGCTTTATGCGTAAGTAATTTCACCACGAACGTCGTGTTTTAAAAATTTGTAATTTGGTTGCGGAAAATATATATTAGGGGCGATCATATGAAAAATTTAGTCATATTCATTTCTTACATAGCTTTTCTCATTGTATGCACAAAAACAAATTTATAACAGATGTAATAAAACCATTTTTAATGAACATTCAAACAACTAAAAAAATGTGTGAAAATTGCAGTACATTAATATACCGTATTTTACGGAATTACCTTTTTTATCTTTATATACTAAAAAAATTGTCATAAACCGTTATAAGAATATATAAAAATGCTTCTGAATTCATTACTGCATAAATAAAAGTAAAAAACAAATACAGAAATAATGCGTTTCAAAATTTCTCCATAGGTGAGCCTCAGAGTTTCACTTTCGGTTTTACGTAACTTTTCAAAATTCGGTGATTAGGGTTAAGTAATTGTGCTGAAGGCGATTTTTTTTTTGCAGGAGGGGAAGGGGGGGTTATTTTAGCTAACGGAGATGGCGTTTCGAATTATTGTTATTAATTATTTTTTGGTGGTTGTTTTTCCGACAGCGTAGGAACGCGATGGATTGTGGAACGGATTTCGGTCATCACTTGGCAAGTTTGATATACATAATTATAAACCGGTTTCGGCGCTGTGCTGTCTTCAGAACGAAAAAAGATACTGAAGTTAGCACATCGCCGAAACCGGTTTATTATCAAATCAAACTTGACAAGGGATGACGCAAATTCGTTTCACAATAAGTATACATATTGTACACTCAGGGAAAAAATATTATAAAAACATATTAAAACGTACTTAAAATGAAAAAAAGTATTTAAAAGTGCTGTAAATACGAACATTTCTATTTTAAAAATATTTATCGAAAAATTGTTAAATCAAAAAAAAAAAAATTTTAAATTCAAAATAGTTTATTTTGATTTTAAGAACTACATATCGTCGTACCATACGAAAACTAACATCAGATTTTTTGTGGCTGACGAAAAGTAAAAAGTTCAAGTTTTGGCCGACGAAAAGTAATAAAATCGAGTTTTGGCTGACGAAAAGTAATAAAATCCACTTTTGGCTGACGAAACTATGAATTTCGTTTAAACAACAGCAATTTTAATGTAAAAACAGTATATAATTACTGATACTTTTCGTCAGCCAAAAGTCGATTTTATTACTTTTCGTCGGCCAAAAGTCAAATGTTCTACTTTTCGTACAGAATTTTTTTATTGATAGCTTTCGCCAGAAATTTTAAATATGTTAGTTTTCGTATGGTACGACGATATGTACATATAAGTTTTTGAAGCTAAAGTTTTCATTTTTCTTCCATTTATTTTCATTTTTAATTTAAATATGTTTCTTACATTTGTATTTAAAGAATTTCATTTTGAATTTAAAAATTTTCATTTTCAAAATAAAAATTATCTGGTTTAAAACTTGCATTATATAAATAAAAAAAAATTATTTTTGATTTCTTTCTCTGTGTATTATTGTTTATTTTTCGTTGCCCTTCGTGTCAAGGAACCTCATTCCAAATACACTTACTTGCTGATTTTCGAACAGGTAATAGGTACATCTTGTGGAGTAACAATTCGTCTACGTTGTAGGCATGGGTAGCACTGCGCTGCGCGGCGCAATTGCGCTAACACCAACCCTTGCGTTATTGCGCTAACTCCGATTTGGGAAATGCTCCAACTCAATATAGCGCCAACCCAATATAGCGCCAACTCAATTTTGCAATATAAAACCGACTCAATTTCGTGCGCTGACACCAGCACCAATATAGCGCTAGTGTAAAATGGCACCACCAGAAAGCCAATAATAGCACAGCGCATATGACACCGTCACAATTATGTATGCTTGATAGTGACCTAAGTAACTCTAATTTCCAACATATTTTCACAAATATACGGAATATGTTTCCAAATGATTATGAAAATTAAAATTAATTTTGCGCCAATAGAAATAAAACGGGGATGGTGAACAGTAAGAAGCGATTATTCCATGGCAATTGCGCTAAAGGTGTTATTGCGCCAGAACGGTGCGCGGCGTCACGGTTGGCGCTGGTGTTATTGTATCAGCGCCAAAAAAATTGCGCCATTACCCATGGCTACTACGTTGGCATCTTCTCTATCTTCTGAGTCTATTTTGACTACCTTCAAACTCCAATACTTTCTTCGCTTTGCGTGCAAAAGGAATCTAAATTTATACCCTCTCCATGGCAACAAACTAAGGCACACACACACCTTGCTCAGAATATAGGTATGTATGCAATTCTACTCAATTCAGTTCTATAATGAATACATGAACATATGCACATCTCAGCAATTAACTTGTCAAAACATATGTAACTTAGTATGTACATATGTAAATATCTAGATACAGATGTATGTAAGTAATTTTGGTTTGTTTTCTGTTTTATTTCTTGTGTTTTTGCTTATTACTAATTTGGTTGGAATATAATTATGTAGATGCAGAAATGCATACAAACATATGTACAAAACGCATGCGTTACATAAGACCGCATGTAATTGCCATGGAAATTAATTTAGTTAATTCATTTGCATGTGCTGGAATAACTAAATTCAAATTACAAAAGCTTTGCACAAAAGAAAACAAAACAAAAAGTTAAAAGCAAAAGAACACCGCCCGACCGCCTTTCCCTGCTGCCACTTTACATATGTACATATGCACATAACGCAAACTTCAAAAAGTTCAAGCTGTTCATACGCAGCAGAGCAAAAAACACAATGAAACAAAAAACACGCACACACTTACGCATATTCCCTACAAAAAATGAGATTAATCCGGGACGTGTCCGGGATCAATCGCAAGGGAGCATGCGACTAGTACAATTTTACACCCCTTCATATGGGGTGAATTGATCGCATTTGTTCGAGCATGTCCTATGAAGAGACTGATTTTTCAATTTGTATACCCGAACGGGTAGAAATGTAGGTTAATCACTAACATAACAAACGGTTAAAAATTTAGATTATTTGCTTTGATCCTGAACGGGTACAAATGACAAGCTCAGAGCAAAAACGAACTATCGTACAAACAAAAATCGCGAAAACGCGAAGCGCAAAACCATGCCGGCAAAACATTTTAGTTCGTTTTTAGCCTAAGAAATAATAATCTACATTTACGTTCGGGAATAATTGGTCTACAGTAAGTCTACATATATCCCCGTACGGGAACAATCGGGGACTAATTGTGGAAATGTTTCCGAAAGAGATCAAGCCAAGGACAAATCTCTTGCGGGACTAATCGCACATTTTTTTGCAGGGTAATTATGTATGTACATATTAGGGATTCCAATTTTTCCGATTTTTACGATCCCGGGATTTTCGAGATTTGTTTTTATAATCCCGGGATCCCGGGATTTGTCCCGGGATTTGGACCTTAATTATTTTCCCACATTTTGGGGTTGAAAAAAGTAAATATATATTTCGAGGAACGCTACAACTTTAAAGTGCAAAGAAAAAATTGATTTTTATTGCCATTTTTATACTCAGCTGTACTAGTACACAGAGTATTATAATTTTGATTTCATAACGGTGGATTGTAACATAATGAAATAATCGAGATAGATATGGACTTATATATATCAAAATGATCAGGGTGAAAAGAGAAATCGATTGAGCCATGTCCGTCCGTCCGTCCGTCCGTCCGTCCGTCCGTCCGTCCGTCCGTCCGTCCGTCCGTCCGTCCGTACGCACGATAACTCGCGTAAAAATTGAGATATTTTGATGAAATTTGAAATGCAAGTTGGTATCGAGACTGGGACGGTTGGTATTGAAAATGGGCGAAATCGGACCATGACCACGCCCACTTTTCCTATATAGAAAAAATCGGATATTTGGTATCTCAGCCACTAATATAGCTAGAGTGATAAAATTTTACCCACGTATTGAGCTCAGGCCCTTATGAAGAAATTTGATGAAGTTCTGGAAAATGGGCGGTGCCACGCCCACTTATTAAGGGTCAAACATTGAAAGTTTTATATGTCATAACTCAGAAACCGTTGAAGATATATCGATGAAATTTGGTATGCGTAATATGCTTACTTAGGCAAATGTTTTGACGAAAAATTATCAAAATCGGTTGACGGCCACGCCCACTTTTATATATGGGAACTATAAAGTGACCCAATAAAAACATTTTAAGCGATATCTCTGTCAAATATAAAGATCTATCACTGAAATTTTGTGGCAGGAGTCCAACTACGGACATAAAACAAAAAATACAAAAATTTTTGAAAATGGGCGGTGCCACGCCCACTTATTAAGGGTCAAACATTGAAAGTTTTATATGTCATAACTCAGAAACCGTTAAAGATATATCGATGAAATTTGGTACGCGTAATATATTTACTTAGCCAAATGTGTGGACGAAAAATTACCAAAATCTGTTGACGACCACGCCCACTTTTATATATGGGTATTATAAAGTGACCTAATGAAATCATTTTTAGCGATATCTCTGTGAAATATAAAGATAATTCATTGAAATTTTGTGATATGAGTTCTACAATAGACCGGAAACAAAAAATAAAAAAAGTTTATAAAATGGGCGTGGCACCGCCTCTTTTTATGCAAAGAAATCTACGAGCCTATTACTCGACAAATAACTGAGATATTATGACGAAACTTGGTTTATTCACTTTTATAACTTGTGTTAATAGACACGCAAAAATGTATTGAAATCGGTTTATGACCACGCCTACTTTTTAACAAAGATATTTCTGGAACACCCTTTTGGAATTTGTAACGTGAAGTCTTTGTAACTAAAAGTCATAGAGGGATGCAATTTTGCACTAACAATAATATTTATATGCTTATTTGGATGATTGATACAAATTTTGAAAATGGGCGTGGCTGCGCCCTGTATATGCAGCACTCGTTTCATATAAAATACACCCTATATCGAACAAACGCAAACAAACAATGAAAGCATACAGCTGAGTATCTAATGTTCGATTCCACTCGAACTTAGGCTTCCTTACTTGTTATTATTTCATTAGTAACAAAATAAAATAGGAACGTAAAATCATGCGTATTATTTAATAATAAGAGTTACTTTAAAAAGCGCAACCAACAAAGAAAATTACATACAAAACATTTGCCTTTACAGTTGATACTTTTAGGATATTAATAATAAAGCTTGTGATCATTTGATAATTTCCAATACAAATTTTTAGAATTTAATGACGTACTTCGTTTAAGCGAATATTTCCAAGCTTGCCGAAAAATACTGAACATTAATACAACATTCGGAAAAAAATAAAAAATCGGATGCAGAAATTTTGAGATGAATTCCGTGTATACAACTGCGTATTTTATTTTAGTACGTAATGTGAAATTCTCAAATAAAATTAAACTTTTTTCTGGTTTTTACTAATTTTATTTTTGAAATTTTTTTTGCATTTGCTTCCATTATTTACTTTTCTTGGGAGGAAATTGCAAAAACCTTTGAGAAATAAATGGCCAAAAATCAGGAAATAGAAATTATCAAATGAATTTTACCACAAGAATTCTAACGATTTTAACCTTTAACATACGACGTGGTGGTAATTTTTACACCGACTTACAGTTTCTTTAAATATCTCTTTTAACTTACCATCCAGCAAGTTTACTCTCTTAGTATCTTCCCATCTCGTTATAATTATTGACCCCTTTTGTTTTTATGGAGGAAGGTGTAACATTTGACGAGAAATGATGATGGTGGGGTAAAAATTACCCCACGTCTAGGGTAACGTTAGTTTTTCTTCGAATGCAATTTTTGGAAATTTACCACTTCTCACTTCTCTGCAGCATTTTGATGCGTTTAGAATCTACTCATTTCATCATAATTATCGATCAGTATAGTTTCTATGGTGGAAGATCTCCAATAACGGATAAATTATGATATCGGGGTAAAAATTACCACACCTCGACGTTAACGTAACTTTTTCTTCAAAAATAATTTATTTCCATTTAAAACTTCTCTCACTGGCAATTCGAATAACATGGGCTATTATTTTACCACTTCTTCAAATGATTATTGGAAGAAAAATTAAAAAATTCGTTTCGTGATTCATTTTATACGCTCACGTTATTATGAAAAAAACTTCAAAAAGACTGGCCAGCATTTTCTACAAAAAAATTTTTTTTAATAAAATGCCTATTATATATTTAAAAATATATATTTTTTTATGAAAAACCGTTTCTAAAGTTTAAAGAAAGGTTTTGTTTTACCTTTTATCTATAAGGTTCTCATGTGATGTTTTCGCTATTTTGAAAGAACAAGGCCTTGTGAATTATAGTAAAAACTTTGTTGATTTAAAAAATTTAATTAACTTTTTTTATTAATTTCATTTGAAAAAGGACTGGCCTCTTTCCAATGCAAAAATTATTATAAAAAAATTTATTTTTTATTGAGAGTTTTAAGTAAAATGCGTAGAATAAAATTTACCACCACGTCGTAAACTATGTCACAAAATTTCACCTCGTCACTTAAAGGTTAAAAATACCTAACGTACGTTTCCTTACAACGCGTATTTCACAACAAAAAAAAATTTAACTACACTAGTTTATAGCCAAAAAATATCTAAAAATTCAGGTATGGGGGAGGATAGGTATGGGACTGCTGAGCTCAGAACTATTTTTTTTTAAGGTTTTGTATGGTTAGGTTTTTGAGATAACGGTAATTTGGTGTTTCTTTGATCATCACTTCACTCAAAAATTATTTTCGGAAATCACAAATGCGATAACCACAATTAAGCAGGCTACTTTTTAAAAGAATAAAACTTTCCTGAATTTTACAACTTCCTACAAAAACTCAATTTTTTTTCAAAAATCGCAAGTAGTTAATAACATTTTGATTTCGACCAGCTGTCGCTCAGCGAGGAAATGTCCAATTACTACAAGTTGTACATCGACAATTTTAATTCTCTTTCTAACGAGGTACTGCTTGTGATTATCCCATTTGTGACTCCCGCGAAAATAATTTTTCAATGAAGTGATAACCAAAAAAACCTAACCATACAAAAAAAAAAAAAAAAAAAAAAATAGTTCTGAGATTCTTGGTTTTTTTTTAAATTATTTGTAGTGTTATTAAATCAAAAATATTAATCCTTACTTTGCTTTTTTTATTCTGTCAAAAATGTCAAACTTATTCTGCATTTTCTTCGGACTGCCAAGTTTTTTTATTCTCTTCCACAAAGATTCTACACATTTTTTAGGGCTGTTTGTTCTATAGACAAAATGTAAAACTGGCCCGACTAAGGGGCAACATTTTCTGTTCTTAGCACAAAAGGGTTGCATTATTTTTGTTTCATTTATCACATGAAAAATGCACCATTTTCATAGGGCACAGGGCACATGTTGATAATGCTGCCATGTAATAATGCAACATTTTCGTTCAGAATAGGAAATGCTATTAGTATACAGATCTGAGACCAATAAAAATTATATAAAATACAATTTTTCTTTGCTATAATAGGGGAATATTCTCTCTTTATTTTATCCCGAAAATCCCGGGATGAAATTCTAGTAATCCCGGGATTTCCGGGGAGTCAAAAAGGGCGGGATCCCGTGATCCCGGGATTGGAATCCCTAGTACATATGTACATACGTCAAGACAAAAAGCGTAACACGAGTTTTATTGTACGATAATTACATGCAATTTCTAATAATAACAAGTAAATTCTGCAAAATAAGATTAGAAGTGAATAAGAAATACTTAGATGTGGGTTTCAATAATGAATTCTGCATTCAAATGAGCTTAATAGGCCTTTCAGCCTATTTGCGCTCTATTTACCATACACAATTTCAATGTATTAAGGACTAGCAAATACCCGTCCCGTTTCGCAGCGACGAAAAATGTTCCTATGTTTTAATGGGGTATTCCCTCTAGCATTCCCTTTCCTTTTCCGTTTTCATTTTCTTTCTTCATTTCCCTATCCATTTACCTTTACCTTTACCTTTACCTTTACCTTTACCTTTACCTTTACCTTTACCTTTACCTTTACCTTTAGCTTTAGCTTTAGCTTTAGCTTTAGCTTTAGCTTTACCTTTGCCTTCTTCTCGCTCTCCTTTTCCTTGTCCATTTCCACTCCCCCTTCCCCTTTCGTTTCATTTTCCCTCTCCCTTTCCCGTCCGTTTTTCCTTCCCATTCCCTTTCTTTTTTCCTTGTCTCCCCGTCCCTTTATCCTTCTGTTTCTCTTTCCACTTCCATAGGGAAACTTTCCGGGTCTTCCTGGTTCACGTTTTGACCCATATCTGAAGATGCATCACAGTGTAAATAGCTCTATGTTGAAGCCCTGATCAGCACCCTATATCGTATGAATATTTCCCAAAAAGTGGCTTGGTCCGCATTTGGGCCTGTATTCTGAGACTTTTTGCATTCTGGGCCACTTTTCGAAAATTTTATATATCCTAGTTGTGGAGTATTCGAGAGAAAAGTTCTACGGAAGCCTACACTTTTAAAAGCTTTTCGTTGCCTTATTGAAGTACAAACTTACATATTACTGATTTTCGATGTGAACTAATGGTCGGCAAAGTTGTGAGAGAGATTGTGTCGGGGAGCGCAGAGTGAATCGACTCCGTACAAATGTGCTGTGGCCCGCCTATATCTGATGTGGACCCAAATTTAAGTACAGCAAAATCTGTGCATCGAACTTTTATCTCATTCGCAATTGAGTGCTTCCTTTTTCAAAATCGGCGCACAGTGCAAGTGGGTATATGTATAAATTACATCTATTTATACGGCTGCGCGTGCTTTATGTACTATGTGTGTGTGGATACAGCATGAATACTTGCACAACATATGCCAAAATACCGAAAGGTGAATTAAAATACTTCAAACTGCACTTCAAGTTTGAATACTTGAACTTTTTGACACAAGGCGACCCTCCTGCGCACTCATACGAACTTATGCAGCCAGCCACTCAGCCTTTGCTGTTGAGGAAGTGGAAAGGTGAGGATGAAGGTAAAGTTAAAGTTAAAGGAAAGTACTAATAGAGGGCTGCAGATAAAGAGCTTAATAATGTGCGAGATCATAAAAAAAAGCTCAAACAGTTAGTTAGCCTGTTGATAGCGTTGGTTGTAATTGATGTACATAAATACTTACATACATACATACATATACGCTTAGTAGTAGTGCACAGTCAAAGGATTTTTCGGTCGGCTCGATCAAAGCGCTTTTTGCTGCATGCAAAACTAGCATGGCTGCCACATTTGCAACTAAGTAAAGCACAACGAAGGAAAATAAAATATATTTAAATAATGTTTTAGCCGACTTTGTTGTTTTTTAACACGCTTTTATTAGTTTTTTATATCTTTGTTTTTGTTGAAATTTTGGCACAAAAGGCATTTTTTGCAAAAGGTAGCTCTTGCTACTAATGTTGTTATTTTCAGTTTCACGTTTACAATATTGTTGAAAACGCTTCGCTAAGGCGCTAAATGGCTCTCCAGACAAGCACAGAGGACAGCTTTCCGAAAATTTTGCATATCCTCGATAAGCGATAGCTTACACCGCAAGTATTACAAAAGCCAAATACGTACATATGTATGTATATTTTTTGTTTGTTTGTATTTTGGCTACCTTGACAGCAGTATCCCAGCAAGCATTAATTCCTAATCACAGCTATTGCTGCTAACTGGGGTATGCTGCTGTATTTGGGTCAATATGGATAAAAATACTCAAAAGTTTCATGTTCTTAGCTGTTAAAATGGAGCAGTTATGCCGCATAATGTCCATATCTGAACAATCGGTTGTATGCTTGCTATATGTTATAGTGGTCCGATTCGGCCGATTGCACATAACAACAAACCCGTGTACCGAATTTCATTTAGATATCTCAAAAACTGAGGGCCTAGTTTGCGTTCACACAGACAGACGGAGAGACGGGCATGGCTTAGTCGACTCAGCTCATGATTCTGATCATATCGCCCTCATATCCCGCCCTACCGCGCGAGAGGCGCATCCGCATAACATACGGATAATTTTTTCTTTTTTGCCGAGTCTTTTTGAAAGCCAGGAGTTTATTAAGATTTCATTCTCATGAAAGGTATAAAAAGCACACATATCATAGACTATCAATTTTAAAATCCATTGAATGGGGTTACAGCTGAACTGAGCCTGAAAGATAACAGCATGGTTTTTGTGAATTAAATTTCGTTAAACAGATCAATAGATTTTAAGAATCCGACTCTGAGTAGTAAAAAGTAAATTTCCGGACTTAATAGGTAGCGCTCGCTGAGACCAAGTTTTATATCCTTATGACTTTTGTCAATAAGAAAATTTCCCCATAAAACTCTAACATTCCTATCTAACATAAAATGTTGCCTTTCTGGGTTATATTCGTTAGCTTTTCTATCTTTTCACATTAATTTAGGCACTTTCGTGCTCTAACCTGAAATAGTTGGCGAAGTTTGGTGCCGTTTTGTGGCTGCAACAAAAGAAGTTAAGAAGGGCACTTATTGCATTTTATTATAGCCATTCTACAAAATTTCATTTCCAGTCAACAAGCTTACATACTTAGTTACATACATAGTACATTTGGATGTATGTATATATACATATGTATGTAATGTGTATGATTTTGCTTTCTGGCAGCCAAATAGGCAAATGTGCAAGGCTAGACTACGTGCATACATATAGAGGAAAGGAAAGGAAGAAAGAGACAGCGAGCGGGAGAGAGTGAGAAAAAATCGTGCAATGGAATTATATTATAAGGCTCTGACAGGAAATGGCGCAAGCATGGCAAAAAGTAACGGTAACAAAAGTCAAGCTAAGGAACCATTTTGTTTTTATTTTTTTATTTTTGGCTACTAAATATAAGCACACACAAGGCAAAGTAAGCTACACTTTTGTCGTCTAGAGTAAATTTGTTTCTTTCGCTGATATACATTAGGGTGGGGCGATTTGTATGGAGGGAAATTAAACGATACCGAGCCATCGAAATTCGGATTCCTCTCATTTTTCTGAGTAGAAAACTCCTTCACGACATTTGTCTAAAATTAATTTTGATGTTCCGGAATTTGGTTTTTATGAACCAAGACAAATTTTTGAAAATAAAAAATAAAATTGGGCAAAAATCGACAAAAAAATATCCAGGCCAACATGCACATCGAATTGAAGCAGAATTTTATGCTGAATCGGATGATCCCTTTTCGAAATATAGCCTGATTTCCGGTTATGGAGGCTAAATGCCCAAAATCGCATATTTTCGCGATTATCTCTCGTTGTGTACAGTATATCTTAATTTTTT